>CM042186.1:36310462-36321012 GCA_023539305.1 Ilex asprella | reverse complement strand
CTTTGTCATCTTTTAATGAAAATCTCAGGTGAAGAGAGAGAAGCCACACGTCACACCCATAAGAGTTGGTTTTTTTTCAAACTTGTCAATTGAATTTGAAAGGCTTAGATAAGATATTGAAGGAGACAAGTTACCACACCTGACGAATGCGAGAGAGACAAGACAGACACCTCATCAGGTTGACACATGTAGAGTGCACTGATCCAAACAAATTTTATTACCAATCAATAGTGAGACTAGAAGACTAGAATACCAAAAAACTTCAGGGTTTGCCGTAAATTCAAGTATTTTAAACTCAAAATTTGATAATTTTTTAGGGTCGAATTTTGGATGTCAGCATAGTTTAGTTAGTAGGGCGGATTTTTATTGACCATACTAATTGTATTTAGGTTTTAGGTGTAGGTTCGATTTCTTGTCGAATATACGAATATAAATTACCAGTTGTAAGTGTTAAGATGTCGAAATTATGTGATACTCTAAAAAAACGACTATAATATCAAAAATAAAAAATAAAAAATTAGTTGTACAAGTCTTGTGTGTACTTTTTTTTAAAAAAAAATTTGTGAGTTATTTATAATTTTTAAGAATATTCAAATCGATCTCAAATACAAAAAAAAATAATTATAAATGACTCTCAACAAGTTGGAACTTGAAATTTAAAAGCCAGACGTGATTCAGAAAGTTATAAATATTTTCTTTTTTGTAAAAAATAAATCTAAAAATTTTATAACTTAAAAAATTTAGCGATATGATAATGAATTTTTTTTCTAATATTGTGTTTCTCCCGAGAGGGAGAGAGATTTTCTCTCCAACTTCTGCTAACGGACCGAAAGATGAAAGAAAAATGGAACTAAATGGCTTCATACGAGATTTTCTCTCCACTTTTTTTATTAAATATTTTATATTAAATAATGTCGCACAATCTCGGTCATTGAGTATTAATAAGACTCACTTATCTGACGATAAAAAATTATGTCACATAATTTTGAATAGAAATTTAATAAGAAAATTTGATAAACATAACAATAGTTATGGATAGTGAGGCTTAGGTAAGATGGTCTCACTTAAGGATGGTCAGGTGAGCATCAGAATGAATTGGGATGGGCCTAAGACTCGAGGGTCCATGTATGACGTGGGTTAGGTTGATTGTAGGAGTGTTAAAATATTATACGACCGTTAACATGACATAAACACGATACAAAATTGTGGAGTTTGAATATTTCTTTCTTTTTTAGTCAATTGTAAAGGGCTATTGATTTTGCGAAAAAATATTGAAATCATCGGCACAAGAGGGGGTCAACCACCCTTTAGAAACATCTTATCCCTCTTTGAGCCTCATTCTTCTAAGAAATCTGAGTTTGAATATTACTTAAATCACTCATTTTGTAAACGAGTATATCAGACACGATATGATTAATAAACAAATAAGATACGGATAAATTTAATCAAAATAAATATATGATACCACTTATTTGTATACCAGTTATACATAATTTATATACGATACAAACTCGACATGACACTTTGTTAACCAAAAGTTAATAAATAAATTAAATATAAATAAAATATTTTTTGAGACGAACCCGTCTAACCGACATGATTAACAGGTGCAGTTGATTGTTGTAAACTATTCAAGTAACCATGCTACAGAATGAAAGAAAGGTCCACCACCAGATGCTTAACCTATTGGTCCTAACTGGCTTTTTTTTTTTTTTTTCAAATTTGAACAATTGGTTTGTTTTTTAAATTTTTTAATTAATTACCAGTCCAGTTCGTGGGTTGTCCATGGGCCATTTGTGGTGGATCGAGCTAACACATAACCTGCTAGGTCGTCAAAATTATGGGCCAACCAGTAGACCAATAAGACCTAAAAAAAGAAGAAGAAAGAAACAAAAGCGTAGGATTGTCACTAAAAAAAAAAATTAGTCAGAGATTAAAGTGACTTTCGGATATCAGATGATCTGAAAAAAAAAAAAGGATTGTCACTAAATCATATCAGCTTAAAATTGGTTGGATTAATACTCTCTATTTATAATTGTGCATGAATAGTGATGATGCACAAAATCGGTGCAAGATCAACAGTTAAGAAGTGAATGGTATCGTGGTGATTAATCAAAGATTAATAGGTAAGCAATGGAAGAATAATGCAGAAATAAATGAAACAAGAATTTATAGTGGTTCGGCCTTAGCCTACATCCACTTTCAATGGCGACGGTGGCCGGTATTCTTTATTATAGAACAACGGTGTTCTCCTTCTTTAGAGGCTTGCTCCGGGGAGCTACAATGCTTTCAGGGAGAGGGAGAGGGAGAGAGAGAGAGAGCTACAGAGCAATCTGTGTAGAAGAGGAGTGTAGACTTTTTGGGAGGCGTGCCCTAGATGTGAGGAGGGCTTACTATTTATAGACTTAGGGTTTGGAGGTGAGGCGGTGGAGTAGGCAAGGGGTTTCCTATTTGGGTAATTTCCAAATATAGTAGGGTATCTCCGTGCTCATCTTCCAATTCCTTCGGAGAGGGGCTTCCAGCTGGGCTTGGTAGGTTTTATAGGACCGGGCTCTTCAAATGAGGATGGACCCCTTTTCATAATTTGGACTATATGGACTTGACCCATCAAATAGTTTTGTTTAAATTGATTTAACACATCTTCGGGGGTGGCTCAAGAACATGTGAGGCCTAAAGCAATAAGTGTTAATGAGACTTTTTTTTTATTATTATTCTAAAATTTTAAATTAGTTTTTATTTTGGATCCTTTGTGAGAATCAATAGTTTTATTGGTGTTTTATGCTTAAATGGCAACAAAATCGACATTGAGAGAAATAGAGAATGTGTTGGGTTTATTTTTATTTTTGTGCAAGAGAGAGAAAGATTGATGCTTATTATATTATTTTTTATACGAGAAAGATAGAAAAAAATTGATGATATCAAACTTTTTTATTAACATTTTTTTTTCTTTCAACAAATGTGATTATGGGAAGTGAGCTGGACTTTTGGACCCTAATTTTAAAATTATTTTTGTTGGTTTACTCTCTCAGGAGCTTTGGACAAAATTATATTTAGTTTTAATTTTTGAACTATACTACAATATCAACCTCTCAATTTTGAGGTCTTATTCATATCTAGGCCCTAAAATTAATGTTTTTTTTTTTTACTATTGAGCCAGCACTGCACTTACTTGTCTTACTAACTATACTCGTCTTACTCATAATTAGATATAACCAGATTCATATTGTATAATTGAATAGATCCGACTGACTAATCCGTTTATCTCTCAAATTTTTTACAACTAAACCCGTTCCCAATTATTTCATACCAATTTCTTTATCATATTTCTACCCCCCCACATACAACACCATCAAGAGGAGTAAGAAGCACTAGTTTTAAGGGAAGAACATATCTTCATAAATATTTATGGAAGAAAGATGCAGAGAGAACATTTTAAGGAAAAGAAAAAACAATTCTTAAAAGCAAAACTCAGAGGGTGAAAAAGTAGCTTACCTGTGCTAATGAGAATTGGAGTTAAAATTGAAGCAACTGCTTTCATCATAGCTGTCGAGACAGAGAATCATCAAAAACCTAAATGTTCTTCATCAATACAGTTTGACTAATTCGTTACGTTGTTCTGGAAAATTTATGATAGGAACTTAAAGTTTTGACAACTAACAAGAGAGAGAGAGAGAGAGAGAGAGAGAGAGAGAGAGAGAGAGAGAGAGATTGGTCCAATATTGTGATCCAAACCAGACCACATGTTTCCCTCGTAGCATGGACAAAGGGCAGACTAAAACCCTTGGAAATAGGCAAAGAAATTTGGTGTGCATGACTGGTTATTTAACACTAAATCTTTTACAAACTAAAAACGCTAGTTGGTTATCTGTTTGGTTTGGTTTGGTTTTGTTCCTCATCCTTGATTCGGTAACAATTTTTACAACTAAGTTGATCACTCGTTGTCCTCAATTTTGAATTGTCTATTGTGTTTTTCTTTCGGACTTCTATTTATTTTTATTCTACCACAGATAATAGATAGATTTGATAGTAATATATCAATGTGTAAATAAAAAAACTCACTCGTTTAAAAGATTGTAAAAATTAGTCTATTTTCTAGACTAGATATTGAGTGTAATAGAAAGGTTAAAACGTAACATTTAATTGTTTTGACATCCGACATTGTCTTTTTTTATTTAACTAGTTGATAGACACGTGCGTTGCACGTGGACCAATTTGAATATTAAATATTGTAAACATTTATGTAATGTTTACCATATATGTATGTGTATGTATCATGAGAGAGAGAGATTTGGATTAGAATTTTTTTCATAACCCAATGTGAAAAATATTGAAACCAACTGTCTATGACTCCATAATAAAAACTACTTTTTTTTAACCAACTTAACTTTATAGCTACTAAAGCTTAAGGTCTGCGAGTATTACTAGGGGTGCACTTCCCTAAATCATAAATGCCCACAAGAAAATCTGCTATGTAGTTAAGATTGTATTTCATATGACTATCTGCTATAGCAATTGTACAGATTAGGCTCCTGATATGAATTGTTGAGCTTAGTACAATAAAGGAGAAATTGACAAAAAAAACCCTCTTAATAACATCTGGCAAAGTAGTAATAGAATAGCATAGAATGAGATAAAAGTAACAAAGTCCATTGCACAACTTAAAAATCCATTAAAGTCGCCTCTAAGCCAATGTAACCAATATCTTCCAGCAAGCCAACATGTACTTCTTGTATTTGGAAAATAAACTATTCTTCATGACTCATAGCAAAGATTGAGCAAGTCACAATGAAAAAAGTGACCATAAATCCAAAGGCTTAGCAAATATTTTACTGACTATCAGCACGAATTATCACCATGAATAAAATTAAATATTGTTATCTCGGCCCTTAAATAAGTGTTACAGAGCAGCATTAGGGATCTGATGCCCCCCAATTATGCCACATCTTTGCAATAAGAGAGACTAAAACGATCCTCGATCAAGAACCATATTCATGAGTCATGACTCCTACATAAAACATATATTATTTAATAAAATACCTAGAAATGTATCATCACAGTAATATGGATCTTAAAAATGAATACATGGGACCATGTTATGTGTGTGTGAGATAGAAGACGGGCAGGAAAAGCAATAAGGATACACATCAGACGGATGATGGGTAATGCAACAAGAAGTGAGAGGCAAGAAGAGATTGTTCTTCCCATGAAACATGTAATTGGTGATCATACTAATAAAATTCAAGAGCTTGGCTATATTCTTGACAATTGGGCCGGGGGGGGGGGGATTCTATAAACAAAAAATGTGAAAAGCACGTAGTACCAATTGAAGACATGCTTAAGCATGGGGATACATGAATCAAAGAATAGAAAATATAAACATGCTTGGCTCTATCATTGCAAAATTTAAAGATTGTTGTATTGATGCTATCGATCCAAAATGACATGCCATTATATTAGAAGATAAGAAAACAAATGCAATATACACAGCTTCTCTAATGAATTATGTCGTTTTTTGTTACTTAATTGATGAGTAGAAGGCTACCATGACATCAAAATAACTTTCAAAGAATAGTTTCAATATTTATATATCTATCTATACTACTCTTAGAAATTGGCTTTCTTATTATCTAGAAGGCGAACCAGAGACTTAACGTCAGTATTCCTTTAACAAAATGTAGTTGTCTAACATTCTAAGTTTGCCACCACTTTAAACAACTTAAGATGTTAGCAACAATATGAAATATATGTCTGCTACACATTACACGGCTTGAGTTATTAGCAGCAAAATGACATATATGTGCATATCCAAACACAAGTTTGTTGCTCTTTTGTTGAAATATGTATTACTGGCCCATATGATTTTAATATTATCCAAAGCAGACTGCAGAAATAACTATGGTCCTATGGTAATCCTTAGCAAAAAGAAGTCAACTTTTGTCCTTCTGATATCACATTATGCCCACGTTGAAAAGTTTGAAGATAAATTGGCGTCTCGCACGTTACGAAAGCCTATTTTTTACATTGTAACTGAACTAACCACCCCTAAATAAAAAGTATATCAAGAATCATAGGGATTGAGAATGTACATGTCTCCTGCCTCCTACGTCTTGCAGTTTTGTTTCTATATATTCAAGAGCCTACAACACATGAAAAAGCTTTTTTTTTTTTATTTAGATGTATTATTTTTTTTCTAAGTTGAACCAAATAATAGAATAATATTAAAGAGTCATCTATTCACCTAACTCTCATTTGGCCGCAAATGGTGTTTTCAGTAGCATCATGCATGGATTAGCTGACCATTCCAACATTTAGAGTGTCCAAATATATTTTAAAAAAAAACTGACGATTACTCAGTTCCCAAATACATCGTGGTTTAAAAGTCACTTAATATTTGGTATATTGTCCACTATCAATTCTAAATGATAAAATTAGCTTAATGGTGGTTGGTGTCAAGATTAACATGCATGAGTGACACTTGTAAACTATTAAGTAAAATAAATTGAAATAATAGTGTTAGCTAAACTTTTCCTCAGTGAACAATGTTGTTAGCATATAGAAGATAACATATCTCAATCCAACCCCATTAATAAATTCCATCAAATGACGCAATATTAATGGAAGGATCATTTATGACATCATTGTCTTTGAATGAAGCTTTACATGCTCACTATTGGATTTTTTTCTTAATCTTACTATTTTCTTTACAGTAATAGTGTATAAGAATTTATTTGCTTAAACCTACTCAAAGATTTCACAAAATGCTAAATGGTTTGTGCTGATAGATGTTTGGAGTTGCTAAGTCAGTTATGAATTACTAATGCCTTGGAGTTGCTCATCCTCATTGTGAGCAACTCCAATTACGCAAATCCATTTGTTAGTCAAAGTATGTTAATTTTTTTAACAAATCTAGGAATTAAGAAGTGTCTTTTTATTTATTGTAAAAAAAAAAAACATTTGTTGATAAGCCTGCCCGTCCTAAAAAAACATATTCTGATAAGTCTAATCTAACTATGACATGAATTAATTGACTGCTAAAAGGGCTTAACCATGAAAAACAATACCCATTTCTTGTTTGCATTTACATTTGTTTCCTAGGCTCAAGCATTGCATCCTCACTCGTAGCATTGAGTACTTGAAGTTAAATCAATAGTTTATGTATACAATTTTCTTTTCAAAAGAAGCTCATTAAATATTAAAATGCATCAAGTTTTACATAATTGTACATAATGTGATGCTTAGGAGTTATTATAATTGACTCAAGGACAATACTTGAATGCTTAGTTCATACTTGATATCACACAAAAAATTAAAGACAACACAAAATAATAATGCACCTTGGAGGAATCCGCTGACATATTTGTTCGGTCGCATATGAGAAAGTAGAATATATTCTTTTGAATTCAGACCTATATCAAATATAACGTCCTGTATAAGAAAGTATGAGGTGGTCAACTATACGTAATTATCATGGACGAAATGATATGACTTACATTGCTATCGAAATTGCTAGATTTTCGAGCATAAAGGAGCCTACCATTGTCAAGAGTTGTATGGGGTAAATAAGATTTCTATGAACATAATATAGTAAAGATATTCCACCACAATGCTACAAATCCAACAACATATCAACCTAATCAATTTCACATTAGTGGAAGTAGTTGCCAATTTCGTAGATGTGGATTTTGGGAGGTCTTCTTCCACCAAAACAGCCCGGTCATCATTCTTGATTGTCTCATTTACCATTTCACCCAAATTATTGCCTAAATGACTGTTGCTCGAAAAAGTCAGTTATTCAACAAAATCTAATTATTCCTAGATCTCAATGATGATGCACAAATTGTCTTGTGCAAGATCAACAGTCAAGTATTTGTACGATTGCAATCAAAGAGCAATGAGCAAGCAATTAATAGAGAACAGAAAAATAAAGAGTCAGCACAGGGATTTATAGTGGTTCGGTCTCAGATGACATACGTCCATTTTCTAGAACGGCGACGGTGGCTTGAGGTGTTTTATTGATGAACAGTGGTACTCCGGAGAATTTACACGCTTTTGAGAGAGAGATTATATAGGCTAGGGTTAAGGCGGTAAGGCGGTGACATGACAAAGGAGGTCTCTATCACTTTGGTAAGTTCCATTTTAGTAGGACTCAATCTTCTCAATCCCAGTATTCTCTTCCTCGCACTCTTATTCAGTCGAAGGAGGATTTTGAGTTAGATTGTACTTGAGCCTGAGCTTGGAGTTGGAGTGGACTGCACCTTGTCTTCGGAGTCACGTTGGCGCTGAGATGGACTTGAGGTTGAGTTACTACAACAATTATGAGCTTTAATGACAAATTTTTTAGTGACTAAGTTATTTTCGTCATTACTGATACCCTTTTAGTGATGACATGTGAAGTTATCGGTAATGGTCTAGGATTAGTGACAAAAACACTATTTGTCACAAAAAGTTAACTTTTAGTGATGAATAATTGTTTGTCATTGTAACTTCGTCACTAGAAGTGTGAGAAATTGGATAAATAGTGATGAATTTTATTGTTGCCACTCAAAATGATAAACAATTACTTTTAGTAATGAGGCGACTCTAGTGACAACATTGGTGCTGTTATTAAATTTTTTATACTTTTAGTGATGATTGTCAAGTCGTCACTAAAACTTTCATATTTTTAGTAACTAAATTAATTATGTCACTAAAAATAATTTAGTTTATGTCACTACATTGGTGTTGTCAAATGACTTATTTTATATTGTTTGACAAATTTCAAGTTATACCATATCGATATGCCATTTTTCACATCACCTCCTAACCTGCAAAAATAAAAAAAATAACTCTTTTGTTATTTCTAGACTTCAATTGAGGTTTATTTTTTAGGTAGATACCATCGATAGAAATTCAAGTTGAAATCCAATTTAATTGAAGTTTGAATCTCAAGTTACGCAACTAGGGGTAAATTTGATTTCAATTTGATTGGATCCTAAAAAGTACAGACATGAATTGAGTATTGTTTGATTTTAAATTGGGTTGATAATTTTTTATCCAAACTTTGTTCAATATTGATTTTTTTTTTTGGGTTAGCCTGCGTTGAATTTTAAATTTGACCCATCAAATTTCACTTTTACACCAAGTTTCACCTTTCATGAACCATCGCCAAATCCAAAGGGGTGTGACTCAAATTATATTGGGTCATGTTCGGGTAACGTTATATCACGTTCGTGTCAAGTATTAGACAACTATAAATCGATCAGTTTAATTAATCTTGTCAAATATTTAAATACTAAACAAATAATCCATGAATTAATTGTGTCAAGTATTGTGTCACTTTCGAGTTGACTCATATAATTCATAAATTAAAAATATTTTTTGAGCGTGTTAAAAAAAATAAGATTTTATTACATATCTATATAATAAAGGACAATAGAATTTAAATTCTCAACTTATAAAATTGTTTGAATATTCTAGATTGTTTCAAAATTATTAATCCAACGAATAATATTGACCTTTAAAATTTTTTATTTTTGCGTCCTTCAATCATGCCATTTGATCCTAAATTTTTTATCACCTAAACTTTCTTCCACTATTTTTTTTTAATATCTTATTAATATAATCATATCCCCTATTTTTAAAACAAAATCCCTAAAACCCTTTCAGCAAAACCCTCCTTTTTTATTTCGGTATCAGCAGGCGCAGCAGCTGGTTTGACCCCCCTCCTTCTCTGTATCTCCACCCTATAACACCCAACAAAGCAAAATCTCTTTCTTTGCCTTTTGCGTTTTCTTTTTTTTTTTCCTTTCATTCACTCCTCACTCACAGGCCACCCATCTCAAAGTTTGGTAAAGTTAAAAGGTATGCTATTCTTTTGTCTTACATGGAATTGTTTTATTTTGATATTTCTTTTGATTCTTTTGTCTTACAACGTGTTATTCTTGGGTGATATTTCATTCAATTAATTATAGGGTTTGATTGCCCATTGAATTTCAGAATGTGTAGTGTACTTTTAATCTACTTTATTTGGTGAATGAGAATTCAAAATTTCAAGAATTTGTAAGAACCCCAAAATGTCATAGCTTTGCTCGAATAGGTCATCAAATTCAACCTTTATTGTCAAATCTTGTGGATTAATTACGATCTTAGGAATTGTGCTTTTGTTTTTCATGCAACATCTATTGAACATTAAAAGAATTTTTGTTTTAAGTCTTGAACACAAGTTTTTTGTCAAGACACTGAATTCACACATACTTATATTATTATGTGAATCTGTGTTGGTTAATTTGCTGTTCTTTAAAACATGTTAGTTGTGATTAGAAATGTAACATGTTTTAATGATTATTGTTCACAATAAATTTTATATGAAAGATTTCAATTTTTTTTTTAAATTTTTCATGGTTACTATGAATTTTATTTGAAATTAATTTTTTATATTTAAATTTTTAAATTTGCTTGTGATGTATTAAAATTGTTTTGATTGATTACTTGAAAATTAAGTTTGTCTATTTGTGACAAAATGAGTTTTTTTCAATTTTTTTGGAATAATATTTTTTCTAATTAATTGGATT
>CM042186.1:36277908-36291259 GCA_023539305.1 Ilex asprella | reverse complement strand
GACCCTACGTTTGGCATTTTGTGCATTCCATAAAATCTACCATAAATCATCATTGTTAGAGCATCCATATACCATGCAAATTCAAACACTTGACAAAAGAATAGTAATAGATGTTGGGTACACAAAGATATTCTTCAACATTTCGTTAATTGGGTTTTGTATTTGGAAAGTGTTGTATGACTAATTTGGTTCCATTGAAACTCAACCTTTTTTCAATGTTAATCCATCGATTCCAACCTAATAGAATTTTGGGGTTTCTTTTACTTAACTTTGTATTACATGGGGGAAACCGCAAGAAAGATGGAAATTCCCTCAAGTAGCTATTTCCTTCCCCTCCTTGCTCTCTTTCCCTTCTTTGCCATCTCTCTATTGCCCTGTCTTTCTTTTATGTTTTGGGCATTCATTGGTGGTTTTTTGTCTCCCATCACCATGCATTCACACCGTTGGGCCTTTGGATGGGTATTGAATGAAAGAGACCCAAAAACCAAATAATTTAAAGTGTTTGCTTCTCCTCTTCTTCTTCTTTAGAAAGGAGTTGTAACCTATCTGTCCAACTTTGCTTCCATATGTTGTGAAAGTGACGGGAAGGACTATTACTTTTGAAGTTAAAGTGGAAGTGTTGAGTTCTTTAGGATGGGGAAGAAGAAGATTTTTTTAATGGAAACGAGTGGATACACACCCTTTTTTTGGGATTGTCCGAGTCATATGATTCATATATTCTATGATTTGTGTGTTGATACTGCAGCCCTGATATCCTTGATGTTTAGCATTAGGTTTTGTGATCGTCATCTTCTATGTGATGTAGCAAAATCATGGTAGACAGTCTCGTATTAAAGGTGATACCAAATTTGTTGTTGGAAGCACAATATTGACAAAGGCTGAATGGAGTTGAAAATCAGAAGCACTGATTCAAGATCATCGATATATTTTGGCCTTGTCTTTATAATTGAAAGTGGGTTTTTGGAAGTCATTGTGATAAGCATCATCTTGTGCTTTTTTTCTGGGAGGAATTATCTTAAAGTTCTGTTAGCTTTGTCAAGTATTGCCTTTTCAACTTACAATTGTTGTGAATATGAATGATTGTTATGCTCGTGCACATGGATGTCCTTTAATTTGTTAATTTTTCAGTTAGGGGCATTCCAAATCCGTATTTTTTTTTTGGGATTCTTGAGTAGTGTTAGACATTTTTTTGGCATGTTGTAGGATCTTGAAGAAGATGGGAAGTAAAGGTGGTGAGGATGTTATGATGCCTGGGGGTGACGAGGCTAAATGTTCTGAGACCACTGTTGAGATAAAGATAAAGACGTTGGAATCTCAAACATACACAATGCGAGTGGATAAATGTGTAAGCACTATTTTTCATTCCTATTTGACTCACTAAGCCTAGCTAAACAAGATGATGACTTGTACTCATATTATATATGATACAATATGTGGACAGACTTGGATTTCTTTTCCTATCTGAATCTGACAGTTGTTTTAGTTGTTAAATTTCTTGAACGAGATTACACTGCATGTTTTGCGAACTTAATTGGAAGCGTTCTGACTTGAATACAGAACCATGAATTTCCTATTCTTTGTAGACTGTTGAAGCTAATAAATATTTTATTACCCTTTTTTGAGTTTTTCCCTTCCCATTTTGTGATTCCCTGCAGGTGCCAATTCCTGCTTTAAAGGAACAGATTGCCACTGTTACTGGTGTCTTGTCCGAACGACAGCGACTTATATGCCGTGGAAAGGTTCTGACGGATGATCAGCTCCTGTCAGCTTATCGTATCCTTTTTGGTTTCTTTCATTTTCAGGTTGTGGCGTGAGTCATCCGTATTCATGCTCTCAGAGGTGATCAACAATTTTCTAATTTTGCTTGTGTTGTTCTGGGCTGCATCTGTTCAACTTTGTTTATCAAAGTACTTCCAATCTCTGAGTAGAGCCTTTACACCCATCATGATCTTCTTGTTTATTGGACACTTATTGTATTGTGAGAAGAAATTTTTTCTTATTACTAATTTCTTGTAGCGGCTATCATTCTAATTCGGCGTAGAAATTCTCTCCTCATGGAACTCATCCCTACTGACTGAATGACATGTGTGCCACATTCCTGCCCTTGCATCATAAACCTTAGTTTTTGAAATGTGGTTTGATGTTTTTCGTTTAAAAATTTCTCTTATATAACAAAGGTGATGCTTATACCAAGGGATACTACTAGTGGAAATTTTAGTTGTACTAATCAAAGATCTTCTGGAGGAGATGTGAATCGCTGTCTTTGGGGTGCTAATGGTTAAATTTGTCATCTGCCCAACACTCCTTATGGTTTGGTTTAGTAGAAAGTGGATTGTTAAGGTGGGTTAATTCAGAAGCATTTTTTTTTCATGGGTTGTAACTGATAAGTTTAGAGAATTAACATAATATTAGAGAAAGACGGAGAGTGGTCAAAACTTAACCTACTCTCATAAACCACTTGTATTTATAGTTAACTTATGATAATACAAAAAGACATATTACACCCTCTAATATTTACACACAATACCCTAATACTTTTAACACTCCCCCTCAAGCTGGACTATATATATCATATAATCCAAGTTTGGAACAAATTGTTGTAAGACGTATACGACTTAATACTTTGGTAAACATATCTGTAAGCTGATCTTCAGATTTCACAAATAGAGTTGTAATTTCTCCAGTTACTATCTTGTCTCGAATAAAGTGACAATCAACTTCAATATGTTTGGTTCTCTCGTGAAACACTGGATTGATTGCGATATGGATAGCTGCCTGATTATCACAGAATAAGTGTAACGGAGGTTGAACTGGAAATTCAATTTCCTGGAGGAAGTGCAATAGCCAAGTTAGCTCACTTGTTGTATGCGCCATTGCCCTATACTCAGCCTCAGCACTGGATCTCGCTACCACTTGTTGTTTCTTACTTTTCCATGAGATTACGTTACCTCATAAGAAAGCACAATAACCAGCGGTTGATCTCTGATCAAAAGGAGAGCCAGTCCGATTAGCATCTGAGAAACCTTCACTCTAAGATGACCATTAGCTCGATATAATAATCCAAGGTCAGGAGCACGTTTGAGATATCGTAGAATACGAGTAACTGTCTCCCAATGTGGTACTCTAGGACACCCCATAAACTGACTTAAAATACTGACTGCATAAGAAATATTCGGTCGAGTAATAGTGAGATAATTTAGCTTCCCAACTAATTTGCGATACTGACCTAGATTCTCAAACAGTGCACCATCATCCATCAACAGTTTTTGATTTGGATCCATAGGAACATCAATCGGCCTGCCATTCAACAATCCTGCTTCCTCTAGCATGTCAAGTACATATTTCTTCTGGGATAAACAAATACCCTGTTTAGATCGAGCCACCTCAATACCCAAGAAATACCTGAGTTTTTCCAAATCCTTAGTATGAAATGGATCTTGTAAGAAAGTTTTTAACTGGGCAATCCCCTCAGTAGGGGTGTTTATCTTACCCTACGGGTAGGAAATATGTTGTTCCGCATTCCTATCCGATACTTTACGGAAGAATTTTTTCTTGGCCTACCCAACTCGACAGCTTTAGTATTCCTACTTGCCTTCCTACTTGGATAAATATTTTTGTAACTATTAATTTTTAGATCATTTTAATAATTTAATTAAATAACATCTACCAATTTAACAACACAATAAATCAATAACATTAAAATCAAAAACAACTACAACAATAATTATAATAAAACACAAGAAAGTATGTCCATCAATCCACCATAATTGTTTTACAAATTTAATAACAATTAATTTAAGTTTAAACAATATGAAATACAAAATTAATGCGGGTAAGGTAGGGTAGGAATGCAGAAATAGATGGCTATTTCGCATTTCTGGCTATTTCGTATTCCTACCGGATTTAATTGGAAGAACAAAAACTCTTCCGCATTCCTATCTAATTTTTGCGGCTGACCGATTTTTAGGATAGGGTAGGGTCGGAACTTGAGGCCAGTCAGAAATTTGACCACCCCTATCCCTCAGAATCATTTTCAGTAATCACAATATCATCTACATAGAACACCAATAGAATATATCCAGCATCTGTCTGTCTATGAAATACATAATGGTCTGTCTGACATAGAAGGAGACCAAAATCTAAAATTACATCTGAAAACTTACCAAATCATGCCCTCGTTGACTGCTTCAAACTATACAAAGATTTTTTTAACCGATATACACTTCTGTTCTCCCCCTGAGCAGTAAACCTAGGTGGCTGCTTCATATATACCTTTTCAACCAAGTCATCATGTAAGAAGACATTCTGGACATCTAACTGAAACAAAGGCTAATCAAGCTTCGAACAGAAGAAATTTTGGCAACAGGAGAAAGTTTTCTCATAATCAACACCATATGTCTGAGTAAAGTCCTTTGCAACAAGCCGAGCTTTGAGACGCTCTACAGAGCCATCCGGATGAAATTTAACAGTATACACCCAACGTCAACTAACAGTTCGTTTATCAGGAGGTAAAGGAACGAGATCCTAAGTCCCATTATGATGTAAGACATCCATCTCCTTCTCCATAGCTTTTCTCCAACCCGGATCAGATAACGCATCCTGTAAGTGCTTAAGGATAGAGATAGTAGATAATTGAGAGGTAAAACAAGAGAAGACAGGAGACAAGACATTATATGAAACAAAATGAGCAATGAGATGATTAGTAACACATGAACGAGTACCTTTTCGAAGAGCAGTGGGTAAAGAATCTAAATTATCTGATGTACCAGAATCAGCAGACGACAAAGGAGACGGTACGGGCACTTCAGTCAATGGACGAGGACGACGAGAGTATACACGAAGAGGTAAAGTGGATGGAAACACAGTAGACAGCGGAAGATCTGACAGTGAGGGAAGAGATGGTGGTACAAGAGACGTTTCAAAGTCCAGATCCAAAGGCTGAGTAGGTGCCAGAAAATGTGGAACAGATTCCTCGAATGTGACATCAGCACTAGTAAAGTAATGTCGTAGAGAAGGACTATAACAACGACACCCCTTTTGTGTGCGGAAGTATCCAAGAAATACACATTTGGTAGCTTGAAGGTCAAATTTATCAAATCCAGGGTCCAAGTTGTGAACATAACAGATACACCCAAAAACCTTAGGAGTTAAGGAGAATAAGGGCTTACCAGGGAAAATGACAGAATATGGACTTTGTCCATTTAACACAGATGATGACATACGATTAATAAGATGACAAGCAGTGAGAACATCACTCCAAAAATATCGGTAATATTCATTTGGAATAATAGTGCACGGGTCACTTTCAACAAATGACGATTCTTGCGTTCAGCAACACCATTCTGTGGTGAGGTGTAAACACAAGAAGTCTGATGGATAATGCCAGTTTTACTAAAATAAGCTGAAAAATGATCAGATTCATATTCTCGAGCATTATCAGAACGTAAAATACGTATGTAATAACCATACTGGGTTTTTATTTCTTTGTGAAAGGTCTCAAATATAGAGAATAATTCAGAACGAGTTTTCATAAGAAACAACTATGTCGCACGAGAATAATCATCCACAAATGACACAATAAGGATATTTATTAGATGAAATATTTTTTATTGGACCCTATATATCAGAATGTACCAACTCAAATGGACTAGACACACGATTATTGACTCTAGACTGAAAGGACACACGATGATGCTTATTAAGTTGACAAGCTTCACAAGACACAAACGACACATAACTAAGACTGGGAACTTGACGCTTCAAATTCTGGAGAGAGGGATGTCCAAGACGACAATGCCATTGGAAAGGAGACAACGAGGTCTGTAGAGTCTGGGTAGGTAAATCAAAGTCAAAGTAATATAGGCCACCAGTTTCATATCCCGTACAAATCTTCCTTTCGTTTTGAGATCCTGAAATACACAATGAGAGGGGTAAAAGGTTACAGAACAATTCAGAGAACGGGTAATCTTGTTAATGAAAAGTAAACTAAAAGGAAATTGAGGAACAAATAACACGGAGGTTAAGGACATATCAGGACTCAAGTGAGTAGTTCCCAAACCTGAGACTTTAGAACAAGTACCATTAGCAAGAGTAACACTATGTGCAGAAGTAGCAGGCCGATAAGTAAAAAAGACACCATATGCACCAGTCATGTGATCAGAAGCGTCAGAGTCTATGATCCAGGGACTGCGAGTGGAGGACAATAAACAAGTGGAAGCGGTACTTGACTGGGCAAAAGTAGCAGTGGTGGAAGATGGAACAGCCTGTTGTTAGGACATGAACTGAGCATATTCCTCGCGTGTAATAGTAACTAACCCAGAGTCTGGTGGAGCTGACCGAGGTATAGAAGCAACAACCGAAGTGTCATCCTGATAGAAAACCTAATTAGCAGCACTAGAAGGTTTTCCATATAAATCCCAACAGAAATCAACAGTGTGCCCTCCACGACCACAGTGAGTACAGGAACGAGGTCCACTACGACCCCACAACCACTTGTACGACCTCCACGACCACCACGATTGCCATGTTCACCTCGATGACCATCACTATGACACACGCTCAACAGTGTGCCCTCCACGACCACAGTGAGTACAGGAACGAGGTCCACTACGACCCCAGAACCAGTTGTACGACCTCCTGTACGACTTCCCCGACCTCCACGACGACCACGATTACCACGTTCACCTCGATGACCATCACTATGGCTATTAGGAACCACAAGAGCTGAGCGATCAGTGAAGACACTATGACCGATGTTTGAGGCACGTTGTAAACGAGAGAAAACCTCAAGTAGAGAGGGAAGACTAAAACCACTCAAAATTTGAGAACGAATAGCCTCATATTCAGGTTTCAATCCTACCAAAAATCTAACAACATCCAAATCCTCATGTTGTTTCTGCCAAACTGTTGCATCAGTGTTGAACGGATGGTAGAGTTTCAACTCCTCACATACTCTCCAAACGTGGGAGTAATAATCCTCAAGGCTCAAAGTACCTTGATTCAGTTGGAAGTATTGTTTGCATACCTCATAAGCACGGGTAAAATTACCTGTACCAGAATACATAGTGGCTAAGTGATCCCATGTCTCTTTGGCAGAGTCAAGGTAGAGCAAAGTAGAACTAATACTCGGTTCAATGTTATTCAACAGTAAAGAGATAATCTGAGCGTCCTCTTGTTCCCATTGATCATACCCAGATGTATCTTCCTTAGGTTTGAGATTAACCAAATATTTCTTAAAACCTTTGCTTCAAAGAAAGACTTGAACGGAACGGGACCATAAAATATAATTGATCCCATTGAGTTTAACGGAAGTCATGGGACCATTAATAATAACCGGAGCAGTAGGTGGCAAAGATGGAGCAATATTATCTTGCTTAAGTTCCTTAATAATATAGTAGAGAGAAAAATAGGAGCAACCTTATTGCTAGATAACTGAATGGAGCAAGCAAATAGGAAAACAGTAGCAACCTGACTGCTGGACACTTGAACAGAGCAAGGGGAACCAGCTGGACTTTTGAGCAGACAAGAGAAGACCACTGGATCACTGAACCGGTCAGGAAAAATGAACTGGATCGCTGAACCGGCGTGAAAGTCGATAGAACCGGTGTCAAACAAATTGAACCAGACTGGAGTGGACCAAACCGGGGTTGAACTGGTTTGGTCCGAGTCTTGGGCTAGACCGATTTTGGTTTGGATCTTGGGCTGGACCGGGTCTTGGGCTAGAACCGACCCGCAAACGATCCAAACGGACTTCGTCTTCTTCGTTTGTTTAGGGTTTTGGTTTCAAAAGAAACCCTAATCTTCGACGGAGCAATCGACCCAATGGCACACCACCACAAAGGGTTACATAGCACGACACCACAACGATGGCACAACGATAGTTATTAAATCGTGTATCGGAAGGCGTATCGTTTTTTAAAAATAGTGTATCGTATCGTGTATCGTATCGCGTATCATAAGATACGATGTAAATTTAAATAAATAATAAAAAAAAATATATACCTTTGAAAAAAAATCATACACTCATAAAAACATAACATTTCATTAATACTCCACCAACTACTCAAGTCATCAACATAATTCCCTAATATTATAATGCCAAGTTCACAACCATAGGTCACTAATTCAAATATAGTTTATGAAAATAGGATGTCGATGATGCCATTGTTTCACAAAATTAAAATTAATCAAGATTCAGAATTTTTATACAAATATATATATTTTTGTATAAAACGATGTTGTAAAAAAAAAACGGTACATATACTATTTTCAAGCATGTATATTTTTTGTATATATTTTCACAAAAAAAAAAAAAGATATGATATGTTTGAATTGGCATAAAATGAAATCGTAAAAAAAAAAAAAGCTTTTGCAGGTATCGGGCGTATCGTAAAAACGTATTGTGTATTGGACGATACGACGCAAAAACGATACATAACTATGATTCGTATCGTTTTAGGCCTGTATCGTAATGTATCGTACGATATGTATCGCGTATCATACGATACTAACAACTATGGGCACAGCACCACTGCAACTACCGCGAAGCCACCGGTATCGATGACCAAAGGCCACGCCACCACAATCACAGAACACAGAGAATTCGATTCTAAGGGCTAAGGGGAGCCTCACACCGGAAACCTCCACCACAAACATAGCAGCACAGCAGCAACGACGCTGCCAGCAGCACCACCACAACGACAGCAGCACCACCACCACAGAGACACCACTCCAAGCCAAGGTATTTTATTTTTTTTTAACAACACAAACATGCTAAGATTGGTATTTAAGATCGAATCGCTCTGATATCATGTTAAGTTTAGAGAATTAACATAATATTAGAGAAAGACGGAGAGTGGTAAAACTTAATCTACTCTCACAAATCACTTGTATTTATAGTTAACTTATGATAATACAAAAAGGCATATTACACCCTCCAATATTTACACATAATACCCTAATACTTTTAACAGTAACTAAAGGATGGGGATTCAAAAGGATTGTTTGTGGACAGACAGATCTGTTGCGATGTGATGATGGTTTGCAAGCTGTTTCATTCCTCATAACCTTTAAGATTTTTTCCCAGTCTTGGCAATCTAGGACACGTGTGACACCCTCATACTAGCTTTTCTTGGGCTTCCTTTTTTCAGTATCGTAAGACTAAAGGTTGGTGAAGATATGGACTACTAGGGTTCTTAAAAGGTGAGATAAAGAAGGAAGGAATGCCGAGTGAAATCAGAGTAGAATTTTAATAGGGATGACAAAAGCAACTTGCAATTGCCTTTGTAATAACCCCGTCTAGAAAAGGTATGCCACCACCTTTTCTCGTTGGCTGGCCACAGTCTTCTGATAGCAATAACTGCTACTGGTGTTGAAAGTCAAACCGATGTTCTTCACTGGTCGTCCATCTTTAGATTCGGCCTTTGTTGATTGTCCTCTCTAATTAGCGAGAGGGAAGGCCATGAAAGTCTCAGGGGAGGTCCTAATTGTATATCTTAGAAGCCTTAATGCTTTTTATTTCTAACCGCAAACATACTGAAAAATGCCTTTGCATAGAACCCCTGAAAAGCTTCCAAAACTCTAGTAGCTATGGACATTCACATGTTAAATTAATTGCACAATATTCTTAAAAGGTTGAAAAAGTCGAAGAATAAAACCTACTAGAGTTAAAATACCACATACAGTCTGAATTTTTTACTTGCAAAACTGTCTAAATTAAGTTTTAATATGTGCTGTGTACCTTTCACTTTTGCAAAACTTGAGGTCCTAAATTGGAGTCTCTCTGCCTTGGGGTCGCCCTTCAGGATTTGTCATGTGAAGGAGTGGACTACATGTGCCTTTGATGATTAGGTTGGTGTTCTATGAGGGCCGACACCTACTTGTTAAGACAAATAAACAAATGAATAAATATTTGACATATGGAAGGATTTAGCTTACCAAGGCGGCTAGATAATGGTACTTGGAACTGTGGTGATAAGTTTAGTTGGTACGTTATTTGGGTTGTGATTCGTTTTGTAACTTCTATATACAGTAATATATCTATATACACTTGGTCAATGTCAACATATGAGTTTAAAGAATACCAAAATAAAGAAATAGTAAGTTAGAGTTATGATTTGGGGTAGGGGTTATGATATGAGATTACTTAGATCATGAATCATTTTGCGGTTTGAATTATAATTTGTGGTCATGACATTGAGTGATATGGATCGCGAACTTACTCCGTTTTGGGTCGTGTGAGGTTCATGGGATGATAGGGATATCTACAATCCCAGTATCCATCTAGAATTTATGGACGCATTCACAGATTGCCTATATGGCACCTTTTGAAAATAAAGCGAGAAAGTGCATGCTATTTTAAGGACAAAGAAATGTCTAAAAATGTCAAGATCAGCTAGAATATAGAACGAGGATGCTATGTCAAAACCCTTGAGGTTTGTCACTAATTTAGATGGACCCTTCTAGTTTTGATAATATTAGTAATACTCCCATTTATAATTATTATTGATGATAACACGAATTACCTTGTCATAGTTTTCGAGATATTTCCACAATAAAAGTAGCCTTTGGATTTTTTACGGACCTTTGCTGGATTGTCCAAAGTATGATATATCCTACATGTGCATCTCTCTCTCTCTCTCTCTCTTGCCTACACTTCAACACACTGTTGCACTGCCTCCGCACCCCAAATCCTTATGTCCGACCATTATCTATGTCTAGACCACACACACACACACATCAAAACCTTACATAATCTGCTATTGTTTTCGGAATTTCAATATATTTGTATGTATATAGTTTTGCATATATGCTTAGACAAAAGTTTGTATTACAAGAAGCTTAGCTCTCTACTTTTTGCTTGAGCTATCATGTTGTCTGGATGGATGGGATGCTACTGAGGTTATTGTTTTTCTTTTCTATGTTTTGTTGGTGTACATTTTTTCTTTTCTATATGAAAAATAAAGTGGTGTCTTGTTGTCTAACGAATTTTGTGTTGTATGAATATGCATATCCGTGCTGTGCGTATATTTTTGGTAGATCTAGATTAGCTGGTGTGCATATATATATAGGCCTATAAATATGTATGCTTTTGGTTATATAAAGATAGAAACTATGTTAGCCTAGGAAGCGCGGATATAGATGAGATATGAGTACGATACAGATACGGTGATATGCCAAAACTCAAAAAAGTAGGATTCGAATACGGATACAAATACGATCAAGTTACAGCTATAAACAATATATTTTATAATTTTACTATTATGTAAACTACTTGATAGTTATAATTTTTTGTGATTCTTTAACAATAATAAATAATATTAACAAATTTTTATTTTCAAAAAGGTACCTATTGTCTGACTATATAAAGTAATGTGATTAATTAATAGAATAAGAACCAATATTTACCCAGATTGTTTGCTTAGAAATATTTGTTGCTAAGATTATAATGTAATCAACTCATGTATACTCTTTGGAAATGAGATAGTGCATGATACGTGAAAAATACTAATGTGTCTTCAAAGTCAAGTGTATATTTGTTGATATATTGCATTGTATGAGAAATTGAAAGGAGGGGGTAAAGGTTAAAACAAATGCTTCTCCTCATATAGAAGTATCCGCGAAGTATCAATATATTTTATTTACTAGCAATCCATCACGTGTGTTGCACGTAAACAATTTGAAGTAATTATTTTTTTAAATCTATGAAAATATGAATTATAAGAGTAGTTAAATTAAAAAAAATTAGGTATCGAAAAATTAATTTTTAATTTTTATTTTTTTCTAAACTTAAATATTTATCTATTCTACTTCTCTTTGAGTATCTAATTTGTCATTTATTAAGGCATTACTCTGGTCTTCTATCAATGTTTACTCATTTATTTATAATGAAATTTCATTGACAGATACATTGCTAGAAAAAGAAAGTTCATGTAATATTGTTTTTTTTGAATATTTGCACATTGGATTATATTATAATTGATTATATTTTTTTTAGTCAAATAGATTGATTAGATTATAATATTGTGCTACGCACTGAACTGAAGCTGAATGTAACAATCGATTTGGATAGAAATGGGTGTAGGAAGAATTTTATTTATGGCCTTAGTAATATCCAAGCATTCGAGAGGCTATGGAACTCTCCCAAAATGAGCAAAGCTCAATACAAACCAGAAATCTCATATCCTCTTCTACCAACTAACTCCCCTCTATATTCCCCTCCCCTCCCAAGCTAAAACCGTAAGCCAACAAATAAAATGCCAGCAAATCCAATCCAGCAGAATGCCAACGTGTACCTAACAGAATTGTTTTATGATTTTCCAAAATTACCCTTGCGCCTAGAATAGGTGAAACGCATTTGAGGCTTGACAGTACCCCCCGCCCAAACATTCACCTTGTCCTCAAGGTGAAAATCAGAAAATTGTTGTTGAATCAAGTGAAAATCCTCCCAAGTCGCTTCATACTCTGGAAGTGACTTTCATTTCAGCAACACTTCAACGTCGCCCGACTGTCCTTGAGTTTTCGGACGTACTCCCAGCACTTCCTCCAGTTTCACCACCAGTTCAAGTTCAGGGGTTAATTGGGGTGGTAAAACTGGAGATGAGGAAGAGATTCCACGTGTTGGTCTCAGCTGCGAAACGTCGAAGACAGGATGAATTGCTGCTGTCTGTGGCAGCTCTAGCTTGTAGGCCACCTTCCCGATTCGCTGGAGAATCTTGAATGGGCCGTAGTAACGAGCAACTAGTTTCTCAAATTTACGTTGAGCAAGTGAGCGTTGCCGGTATGGTCTCATTTTCAAGAAAACCAAGTCACCTTCATTGAATTCTTCATGGTGACGATTGAGGTCAGCTTGCAGCTTCATTTGCTGCTGAGCTTGCAGCAAGTGCATCCGCAGGTCATCCAAAATAGCATCACGATCCTCCAATAATTGATCTACCAAGGACACCGAGGCAACTCCTGGATCGTAGCGAATAAGAGGGGGTGAGTCTCGGCCATAGAGTGCACGAAAATGGGTGCAACGAGTAGAAGAATCAAAAGAGGTGTTATACTAATATTCGGCCCAGGCTAACCAGCGAGCCCAGCTCCTAGGCTTTCCAGACGCAAAACAGTGCAGATAAGTTTCCAAGCAACGATTGACGACTTTCGTCTGTCCGTCCGACTGAGGGTGGTAAGCGGTGCTTCGTTTTAGAGTAGTACCTTGCAGCTTAAACAGCTCACTCCAAAAATGACTCACGAACACTCTGTCTCGGTCTGAAATGATTGATTAGGGAATACCGTGAAGCCTCACAATCTCGTGAATAAAAATACCAGCCACCGTAATCGCAGTAAAGGGGTGTTTCAGCTCAATGAAATG
>CM042186.1:36263981-36277898 GCA_023539305.1 Ilex asprella | reverse complement strand
GAGGACCGTGGAATGACGAGGCGATTCTTATAGAATAGGACCCCCAGTTCCACTGTAAACCCAACATGGTTTTGGGTACCTGAAATAATGTCCTCCCTTAGTTTCTTCAGAAAAGGATCATTCGCCAGTTCCACCTTTAACGTGTCCCGGTACTGCCACTGTGGAATAGCAATTGTTGAGCAGTTCACTTGATCGGTCACACGAGAAAGTGCATCCGCTACTCGATTACTTGCCCCACTACGATATTGAATGTCGAAATCGTACCCCATAATCTTAGTAATCCATTTCTGATATTCGGATCCAATAATCCGTTGTTCCAGCAGAAACTTCAAATTTTGTTGATCTGTCCGTACAATGAAACGTCTTCCCAACAAGTACGGTCGCCATTTCAACACTGCAAACACGATTGCCATTAACTCCTTTTCATATATGGACTTAAGGCGAGCTCGAGGACCCAGAACTTGACTGTAATAAGCCATTGGTTGCTGTCCTTGGATAAGAACAGCTCCCAACCCAAACCTCAAAGCATCCGTTTCGATGATGAAGGGCTTAGTGAAATTGGGCATTGCCAAGACCGGGACTGAGGGCATAGCCTGCTTAAGTTCCTCAAAAGCTGCTGCAGCTTTCGGATTCCACCCAAACTTATCCTTTTTAAGTTGATCCGTCAATGGAAGCGCAATACGAGCATATCCAGCCACAAATTTTCGATAATATCCTGTCAAACCCAGAAATCCCCTCAATGCTTTCAAATTATTAGGTGTAGGCCATGAAGTCATGGCTTGAATTTTGTTTGGATCTGCTGTTACTCCCTGTCCCGAAATAATGTGACCTAAATAGGCCACTTGAGTCCTCCCAAACTCACATTTCTTTTGATTTGCATAGAAACTATGGGCCTGCAAAATTTCCAACACTTGGGCTAGGTGTTGCTGATGGCTCTCCTCCGAGGGACTATAGATCAAAATATCATCGAAGAATACTAACACAAACTTCCGAAGGAAAGGCCGAAAGATGTCATTCATCAATGATTGGAACGTAGCAGGAGCATTTGTAAGTCCGAAAGGCATAACAAGGAACTCGTAGTGTCCATCGTGAGTTCTAAAGGCAGTTTTATAGACATCTTGGCTGCTGACCCGGATCTGGTGATAACCTGACTTCAAATCTATCTTAGAAAAATTTTTCGCTCAAGGAGCTCATCAATAACAGGAATGGGATACTTATCTAGTACGGTAACCTTGTTTAGAGCCCTATAATCTACACAAAAACGCCAGGAGCCATCCTTCTTCTTAACCAGCAAAACCGGACTATAGAATGGGCTACTGATGACTTGAATGATTCCAGCAGCCAGCATTTCCTCGATCAATCTTTCAATCTCATCTTTCTGAGCGTGAGGATATCGATATGGCCGGACGCTAACCTGTTGACTGCCTTCCCTAAGCACAATAGAATGTTCACGCCCCCTGATAGGAGGTAATCCCACTGGCATATCAAAGACAGTCTCATATTCTGCCACAATTTGGTGGAGAAATTGCGGTACCTCCGAACTCCCTTCCTTTAGACCTTCCAACAGATTGAGCTCCACCCAAATTCCACCTCCCTCATGTTTAATGGTTCTCATCATAGCTTTCAGAAAAACCATAGTTTTTCCGAGGGAGGGATCCCCTCGCAGAGTGACAGACTCATTCCCGAGTCTAAACTTCATCACTTGAGTCTTCCAGTTGGTATGAGTCATCCCCAAAGTCTCGAGCCACTGTATTCCAAGGATTACATCCGAACTCCCTAACCCAAGAAGTAGGAATTCCTCCACAATATTAATCCCCTGTAGGTGAAGTGTTACCCCTCGGCATAAGCCCTCTCCCCGAATTGTATTACCAGTGCCCATGGCCACTCCATACCCTTCGGTTTTAACTATAGGTAGTTGAATCTTATGAACTAGATCCAGGGAGATGAAGTTATGGGTTGCACCGGGATCAATCAATACCACGACCTCCTGGTCGCCGATCATCCCCTTTAATTTCATCGTCTTCGGATTAGTCAAACCTACCACCGAATTGAGTGATACTTCCGCTATTTGGTTACACTCAGTAGCCCCCGGTGCGGGTTCCTCCCCATTTGACCCTTTGTCTTCAACCTGCTCTTCGTCTTCATCATCATGGGTAAGAAGGACATCCAACTCCTTCTTGCAGATGTGCCCAGGCGCCCACTTTTCATCGCACCGATAGCATAACCCTTTCTCTCGTTTTCGCTGAAGTTCCGAATCTGAGAGTCTTCGCACTTCTGCGGCGTGTTTGCCTGTGGATCTACTTCCCCCAAAATCTGATCGAGAACCCTCCGAGTGGATTCAGTGATAGCTGGTGCCTTGAGTTGGATCCCTTGCTCTCTGAAACCCATGGGAAGGTTTGTGGGCTTTGGTCACCCACAACTTTTCTTCTATCTTTTGGGCCAAATCCATGGCTCGGCCCAAGTTATTGGGTTCTAAAATCCAGACCTCCACTTTGATTTCGGGTTTCAACCCGTTGATAAAATTTCCTAGGGCCAATTCATCAGAGACATTCTCTAATGGCGCCGATAGCTCGATGAACCTCCGGCGATATTTTTGCACGCTGCCGTCCTGAACTAGAGCCAACCACTGTTCATGGAGCGAGCCCGCTTGGATTGTTCGGAACTGCTTCAAGAGAAGCATCTTCATCTCTTCCCACAGAATGATAGAGCGTCTCCTGTTCTCCCATTGATACCACAGTAGGGCATCTCCTTCGAACGCCATAATCGCCGCCTCGAGTTTCTCTTCATTGGTCAACTGATGTAGGGTGAAGTATCGTTCTGCCTTCAAGATCCAGCCATCCGGATTCGAGCCATCGAACAGTGGCATCTCCAGTCTCCGGAATCGGACTTCATGGCGAAATCCGTTGGAGTTTGAGCCGCCGTTTGGACCATGAGACTCGCTCCTGTACGAAGCCGAACCGCCTCGAGCTGTATCTTCCTGCGATTTGAGGAATTGCTCGATTAATTTGTTCATATTCTGTACCTCCTCCTTCAACGTTCCCACTTCACGTTGGAACTCTTCTTGTACGGCACCAAACATTTTCTCCATGGAGTCTATCTGCTGAGCAACATTCTTGGCTGCCATCTCCCAGGTACGATTGCTCTGATACCAATTTGCTACGCATTGAACTGAAGCTGAATGTAACAATCGATTTGGACAGAAATGGGTGTAGGAAGAATTTTATTTATGGCCTTAATAATATCCAAGCGTTCGAGAGGCTATGGAACTCTCCCAAAATGAGCAAAGCTCAATACAAACCAGAAATCTCATATCCTCTTCTACTAACTAACTCTCCTCTCTATTCCCCTCCCCTCCCAAGCTAAAACCGTAAGCCAACAAATAAAATGCCAGCAAATTCAATCCAGCAGAATGCCAACGAGTCCCTAACAGAATTGTTTTATGATTTTCCGAAATTACCCTTGCGCCTAGAATAGGTGAAACGCACTTGAGGCCTAACATATTGTTTATATTTGTTAAACAACCATTTACTCTGAAAATTTAAGCTGTTAGAGAGGGTGTAACTTAAGTATATATACTTCAACACGCCCCCTCATGTACAGGTTAATCTTTTAGGCCCAGCACGTGAAAATCTTTTTAATTACTAGGGTAGCAGTAAGATTCGAAC
Source organism: Ilex asprella (assembly GCA_023539305.1). NCBI lineage: Eukaryota > Viridiplantae > Streptophyta > Magnoliopsida > Aquifoliales > Aquifoliaceae > Ilex > Ilex asprella. The sequence continues at coordinate 36,274,233 of CM042186.1, read as the reverse complement.
ACAAGATTTCCTACTCTTATACCATTTTAAACAACCATCTACTTCAAAAGTTTAAACTGTTAGAGAGGGTGTAACTTAAGTATATATATTTCAGCAGTATTAAACTATTGTTATATTGTTGCTTACCAAAAAAAAAACAAAAACAAAAACAAATTATAAGTATATAGTTGATCGTATTATCCAATCTCATAACTATTAAGTATATAACAATGGACTTTGTTTTTTTTATATAGATATAGACATGATTATAGATCAGTTGTATGCAAATGTCTTACTTAGAAATGAGTTCAAAAAATTGGGAAGTCTAATACTACTTATAAAAGAGTAAAATCTAGAAGTAAAATACTACTTATAAAAGAGTCCAAAAAAAACTTTGAAGTCAAATAGGTATAGACAACAAAAAATAGATAAAAATAAATGTGGATATAATTGAATTTATGATAATAATTAAGGATAAAATAGGAAAATAATTTTTTTCACATATGTTGATATTTATAAGTAGTATAGATTATTGAATATGTTTGGTGTGTATCTGATATGTATTTGGTGTGTATCTGATATGTATCTTTGAGTATGGAATCCGATACGGATATGTTGACGGTAATGGAGTATCCGTCCATCATAGATGCCAACATACATGCATATTTATGTGTAGTTATTTATGTATATGTTGTGTGTGTATGTGTTACCAAAAGCCAAACTTGATGGAGTCAATTTATCGTTTTCTAATCAAGGCGAGTTTCTGTAAAATAGTGACAAATCTTAAGGGGATTGGATGTAACTGACCCAAATTGAATTTTATGTTTGTACGTCGAAGAAAATAACTTTTAAGTTATGGCTTTTACACCTTTCCTTTTGTCTCACAACTCAAAATGCACTCTTAACCAGGGATATCGAGATTGTAGATACCATAGGTGTCCCCTTATCTAGGTTAGATCACCCAAATTCAGGACCCATAAATGACCCATGATCTTGGTAATCCCAAATTGTAACCTTAATCCCAAATTATTATTATAACTGATACTTTCTGTTTTTATTTTTCTGATCTTTAAACTTCTATTTTGCTTTGTCATGATTTGAGTTTTTTGGCAATACAAAATATGCACTAATTAACTTTTATTTAGCATAAGCATAAGCCTTTGCATTGTTTACGGATTGCTTTTGAACTTATATAATAATTATGAAATAAAAATTAATTGAATGTGTGAATGGAAGTATAACCATGTATTATAATTAAATGTGAAAATGAAAGTATAACTATGTATACTTTTGTGTAATTGAGAAAGTGATCCGAATTAGAGCTTTGAAATGAATTTCCACCCAAAAGAACATACCAAGTTTATTCCCATTTAGCAGATGGAGAACTATCATATCATGTACTTGTACCCCTACACTATACTCGATCGACTAGTCACCAAGGTAACGTTGCTCTCAGTGTTCCTTTCTAAGGAAGACATTGTGTGGTTCAAGTCAACTGTATGGTTGACATGTTTGAAGGAGAAGGCAAAACAAGAAAAGTCACAGTTGGAAATTGGATATATATGTTGTTGACACTAGGGCAATAGAAAGTCAGGTATTTGTAGTAACTTTTACTGTTGCATGATTTAAGAGTTAAATATTTATTAATAAAGCATATATCTACTTCTTGAAGACATTATTCATTGGTAGTAACAGTCAGACTTGTATAAATTATGTTGGTGGTGTATTCATGAATAAACTTTTTTTCCTGTGGTAATTGTCATGGCAAAAAGTGAGGTTTTACAGAGAGTTTTGGTGCGAATTTTGGCTTTCTCCTGATTAGACTTTTGGGAGTTTTTGTGGGGTGGTGTTGGTGAAGTGTGAGTTCACGATGTGGGGTTTAATGCTTTTGCCCTTCAAGAGTTCAATGCATTTGGGGTGATGTAAAGAATAATGTATTTTCTGTTTATACCTAAATATCTAGTTTGAGAGCACCAATCTTGTGGTAATTCAACGTGTTATGGTTGATTACATCTATGTTTATTGTTTTTCCATTTAAATGTAAGTCGAGCATGGGTGTCATAAGAAAGAGAGTTTGAATTGTCCTTGTTTACTTGGATAGTGGAGATCCTTAATAAAAATGGCTAATAGATGTGGAAGATGGTCACACTTTGCACATGGTGGTGAGACCATTATCATCAGAAGGCTTGCCTGATCGACCAGGTATGATGTGCTCTAACCCTTCTTATCTTCTTTTTTTAAAGTTCCATATTGCTTAATACATGTTCTAAAACTCTTGTTGATTATATTTGATGAAGCATGAACACTTTTAAAAAGGTAAGATATCAGTGTCGAACACCGACACTCTTCGAACACTCTTAGACAAGTGTCTTATACTTTTTTATTCTTGTCCATAATTGAAGATTAAATTTTGATTTTGGACACATGCCCAACACTCCTTTGTTGACGTGCACATTACTTCTTTAGGTTGTGTCTATTACTAAGCAATAAACATGTGTTGACATACAAGTTACAAAGCTTAGAAATTTGATATATAACTATCTATATTTGGAGAGGATGCATAATTGTTGAGAATTGACATGTTAAATTAAATAATAAAAGTAAAAAAAGGCATAAATATTTTGCAAAAGAAGAGAGAAGATGAGAGCTATCATTGTAAGGATGTATGTTTGCTACATGTTCTCTTTGAAAAAGTTGATGTTTATTGACTACTCAGATTCTCTAGGATAAAAATTCACATTAGATGATTAGACCTTAGATTTTCTTGTCATAAAGAACTGAATTTCTTATGAACAGTACGATCATCATATTTGTATTTGTGATATATTATATAATATAGTATGTAGAACATAATTATTCGTAACGTGTCCTCGAGTGTCCGTGTCCTACTTTTTTGAAAAATGTCGGTCGGCGTGTCTGTGTTGTATCGTATTTGATTTTTTGTCTCCATATCCTTGCTTCTTGTCGTTTGTCATTCCGTTGTTACTTACACATGTTCCTCCAAGCCAATTTTATGTTTGCAATTTGATGTCTTTTTTTGTTGTCCATTGGTTTTCATTGGAACTTGTGAGGTGGATATACGTGATTTTACTTTTATAGTTCCCAACAATGATGTGTGGTCAATGGTATGCTACGAAGCATAGATACTTGTCGGAAGGGTGTCATGGCAATGTCAATAAGCATGGCTAAAAGAATCTAAATAGTGAATTCAGTCGGATACAACTAGGACACAGCTAGAACACAAACAGGATATGATCAAGATTGCTTTTTTCATCCCACAACTCTTAACTATAACTATTAAGAGAGGTGTAGGATTTCTTTATTTTGTTTTTGTGTCTTGTATTATGTAACTTATGGACTATGAATGTAATGATGTTTGATAAAAATGATGGTTATTTATTTTGATCTATTTCAATTTTAATCAAAATATTAATATTTGTTGGGTGTTATTGTTAGTATTGTTATAAAATATGATTTGTTGTTAATATATTACAATTCTATTATTATCTAGAAAATATATAATATTATTTTAATTAGTCGTATCCTTATGGTACTCATGTCCTATATTTTCGAACTTTGTTGTATTATTGTGTTTGTATTATATCGTGTTTGTTTTGTGTCGGATAGATTTCTTGGAATAACTTGTGCTATCCAACCAGCATATTTATTCTCCTTGGTTTTATCCTATTCAAGTTCATGCTTGGGCATCACTTGTATTCTGAATGAGTCAGTGCTGTAGCAACCTTATTCTTCCAATTCCGATGGGACAGTGAGGAGTTCATTGCTATGGCAACGTAATTAAGTCTTCTAATTCCGATTCAGGCTGCTACAAGTGGGGCTACACTTCTCTGATATGACTTATATATTCTTAGTAGATTCATGTAGGTTATTACCTAATTAGATCCCTATTTATTGGGGATAATGGGGCGGTGGATTATATATACCTAACCTTCTATATTTTTTTGTAAAATGTGGTAGCCTTTAGATTTGGGACCAGACTCTTACGGCTGTTAGCCTGACATTTTTACCATTGCACCAGGCAACCCCCTCATATTTTTAGTGTGATTAAGAGCTGTCCAACTCAATGCTGTATTTGAAGACTCTAACTTGTAATCTGTATTTTATTGTCAGAGAATTTGGCAAGTTTGTCTTAAAAAATGCCTAAATAGCGATCATCAGTTGCTGAAGCTCTTCACGCAGAATCACCAATGACAACTTATGTTTTTGGTTGTTTTGTGTGGTTTGTGTTGGGTGGGGGGGGGGGGGGCGGCCGAGAATTGCAACCATTTATTGCAAATTAGGAGAGAGAGGCATTATTCATTGAGCACGCAAAGTCAAAAAGAATATACTCCTGTACTATTTAAAATGTATTGCTTAGAGGAGGCATTTTTATGCCGATAATCAACAGCTGTCGAGTGTTTTTTTGCGACCCAAATGGCATGGCGCATGGCCTGCTTCTGTGTGTAAATACAAGTCTGTGTTCTAATACAAGCACACCATTCCTTTATGAACCATTTTTGTTCGTTTCCTTTTTTGGGTATAATTTTAGAAGACAAATTCGAGGATATAACAGCCAGTTTTACAATCAACCTTCATCTATTTGCAGCAACTGATACATCATCTAGTACTGGGCATAGTCAAGGCAATCAATCAGAACCCAGTGTACTAGTTGGAACGTTTAATATATCTGAACAAGGAGATGGTTCATTTCCAGATCTCAGTCGGGTATGCATGTTACTTTTTATGGAAGTGTAGAAGCTTTTGTTTGAATGCTTAACTGGAAGTATGATGGTGTTATTCTCCCACTCTCTTCGTGTGGTAGATTGTCTCAGCTGTTCTTGGCTCTTTTGGAATCGCAAATGTGGAGAGTGGCATTGAAGGGATTGATCTTAGAGTAAGTTGTAATGAATTTAATTCACAAATCACCCATTTTAGATTGTAGATTGTGGTGTTGGTATTTTATATGTGGTCCATTTTTGCTTGAACTTTTCCATCTTAAAACTCCAGTAGATAATTGGCGTGTTTTTCTCAAGGTTTTTTTTTGATAGAAACAAGATTTGTATAATAGTATCAAAGTGAAAAAAGTACCTGAGAGGACAAGAATTCCTCTACTAGAAGCAAGAATAAAGAATAAAATAACAAAACTAGGAAACAGAGAAAAAAATCTAAGGAAATAAAATGTAGCTGTGTATCAACACTTTCATGCATTTGAGCCCAATGATTTTGAATCAAAAACTACTGCTTCATTTTGAAATCGTTGGACATTGAAGCATAAAGAGAAGCTAAGAATGATATTTTAACCTATATTTCTTACCAAGGAGACTCTCTATGATAAAGAATCCTCCTATTTCTTTCCAACCATACAACCCAAAAGAAATCCAACATTGCAAATTTCCATCAAACGTTAGCTTTCTTGCTATAACCAAAAACGTCGTACTCCATAGAGAGAACAAAGTCACAACTTTTTGGAAGCACCCAAGGAATTCCTACCATCTCCAAAAGTCTATTCCATAGTTGGACACAATTTTTCTCTCAAGGTGGACAATCTGCATGTGTGTAGATGCATATCTAAACATTATATTGAGGTTAGAACATCCAACCCAAACTAATTGGCAATAAGTGGGGGTCCCCTCTAGTATATAAACTGACCTTAAGTTTGCTTTTTTTTCGATGTGGGATAGCTTCTTTCATCTGCTGCGCGTGTACCCACACCTGTACGTGGGCTAACAGACCGAACTGAAATAGACAACAAATAGACTGGAGTGGAACTTAAACAGACAGATAAACAGACCGGGCGAGAAACTTAACCCACCAACAATCCAAGGCCTATCTCTGATAGCAGTCCAACCAAAAGCAATTGGCAATGAGTGAAGAAACCCCCTGTAGTAGCTAAATTGACCTCGAGTCTACTTTCCGATGTGGGATATGCCTCCACAATATACACAGTGATTGGGTTGGCAATGAAATTATGAGATGTTATTATACATTGATAACTAATACTCTATAGTGTAGATGAACCTTTGTGGGTTTTTAGATAGGACCTCCACCATTAGTGGGTTCATTGAACCACTACTCTAGCCAGTAATATTATAGGATGCAAGACATTGCTGTTTGATGGACCATTGACCAAGAAAGCTTTGTTGTGCTGCTTTTATTTTGTTTTTTTTAGAGGGCACATAAAAAGAAAAAGGTGTTGGGGAAGCATCTGAGCTTAACAGCGATTTGTATCTGACTGTGTTTCACTTTTATTCATTTTTATGTTGTTTTGCTAGCAAACCGCTCCAGAAAGGCTTTCAAGAACACCTGGTATGGGTGGCTTGAGAAATTCTAACAGACAGCAACCTGATGAGGCTGCTATAAGGGGTCAGTCTATTCCCCATACAGGTGCTTCTCCAGTTCCGACTGCTGTTCCTTTGGATCTCCTGCACCCGCAGGTAAGTTTTGGGTGGTTTTTTCCATGTAACTTTATTGGCCTTCTTTCTGGATGTTTATAATGTATATTTTCTTGGCCAAGGAATTGCTAGTTGAAGAATGGTTGCATTATGTTTTTGCTATGTTAATCTAATTGTCCCCCCCCCCCCTGGGAACTATACATGTTCATGTTTCTCTTGCAGGTTATTCCCGATTCGTTGACGACTTTATCCCAGTACTTGGGCCGTATGAGGCAAGAGTTTAGCGCCTATGGTCAGGAATCTTTCTACTTGTTGATAATTTTTAATACTCTTCTCAGTTTGTCTTTTTAAGTAGTTGATGATACCATGTTGAATTTTAGGGTTGGCAGTCAGTGGCCAGAGCAACCATTCTCAAGCTGCTGGTACCCATGAGAGTGATGGGCTACATTCAGTTACTGCCTCGCAATTAACTGCTGGACGGAGAGGTCTCCCAACGCCAGCATCCTTGGCGGAGGTGATACTGTCTACAAGGCAAATACTCGATGCAGAAGTTGGCAACTGCTTATCAGTATGTGCTTAAGTTGTTCATATGCTGTCAGATCTCTGATTTAATAGCTTCAGTCGATGTCACCTTGTTTCTTTGGCTCCCCTAAATATGAGATTCGAATAAAATGAATGAATATAAAATGTGATTAATGATCCATGTTCTACAGACATGAGGTAGGTATGTCACTCCAAATGTAAAATATCTTGTCCTTGCATCATTCGGGTCTAAAAGTTTTTGCTTTCTTATCGTTAACCTGAAAGATAAGCTAGCTAATTAGTCAAAAGAACAGGAGAACAGGAGTTTCTTTGCTCGTTAGAAGTTAAGAGTTTTCCCTCCTGTCTAGAGCCTACCGAAGTGTCGGTCCTTTTAAAGTTGGATTGAGATATGCTTTCAGTCTTTCCATGCAGAGGTTAAAGGCAAAAAGGCAAGGGTGAAAAGGAAAACTTGGAAAGAATCTTTATTGGCCATTGGCACCTAAATTTGGATTCGTATTTCTCCTTTTTCTCTAATTTTTCATGCAAGGAAGGCACAGATGTTGAAATTCAGAACCAGATAACTAAATGTTACCATAAGCTTGTTTGGGGTGCTCTGACCACAGAGCTCTCTTCAATACTAGTTTTCCATGGGCAGTTGGGGGAGAAATGCACGGTATCATTGCATTTAAAATCCCATGACTCTAAACGAGACACGGTTTCATTGCATTTACAATCGATTAACAAATCTTATGGCATTGTCATTTTTCATTTTTGCAGCAACTTGCTGGACAGCTAGAGGATCATGCAAATGTGACTGATCTGTCAGAACGTATGAGAATTCAATCTAATGCTATGAGATCAGGACATCTTTTGCAAAAGTTAGGAGCTTTATTGCTTGAGCTTGCTCGGACAACCATGACATTGCAAATGGGTGAAACGCCAGTGAGTTAAATTTGTTCCCTACTTATATTTTGACTTTGCTGCTGGACTCGCCATAGGTCCTTAGTTTGAAGTAGATCCCTTTATTAAATTATATCAGGGAGACTTATAATTTATACCCATACTGACAATGGGTTCTTTCACTCATTTCTTCCTCAGGCTGATGCCGTGGTTAATGCGGGCCCTGCGGTCTTTATATCCACATCAGATCCCAATCCTATAATGGTTCAGGTATTTCGCTTTATTTTGTGAAGTTCGTGAAAAATTCTCTCTTTGTTTGCAGAGTTTTCTGACTTTTCATTCTTTTTTCCCGCTTCTGTTCTTCCCCTAATCTGCACTCCATGCACAGCCACTTCCTTTTCAACAGGGGATGAATTTTGGTGCAGTTCCTGTGGGAAGTGTACAGGCTGGCTCTGGATTGTCTGTTGGTTCTGGTGGTCCTGGATTTCTTCCAAGGAATATTGACATCAGAATACGTACAGGTGTCATACTTATTTTAGTCCAGAGTTCTTCTGAATAGTCTGTAAGAGGCCAGCTTCTCTGTGGTTCTAACATGAAAAGATTATGTCCCTGATGTTTTCTTATTGTGATGTCTTTATGAGTCTTGCATCGATTAGTCAATTCAAGAGTTCTGTCATGTATGATGCTGGATGTGTCTAATTCCATATTTTTCTCAATCTTTACCACTAGGTTCATTGATATCCTCAGCCACTAACCAAAGGGAACCAACTGGTTCACAGCCTCTAGAGCAAACTGATCCAGCAGCTTCTGGTGGTGGGAATTCCATTGATCAAGCTGCTTCAGGAGCAATCAGAAGTTCATCTTCCACCAGGGAGTCTGGGGTGCACATAGTTCCCATGAGGACTGTGGTTGCTGCAGTTCCTGCTCCTGTGGGACGTGTATCTTCTGAGTCATCTCGTGGTGCATTGGGGATATTCTACCCTGTTCTAGCTAGAGTTCAGCATGCAATTTCTGGAAACTTGAATAGTACAAGTGGTTCTCAAGCATCCGATGAACATCATTCTCGTGATCTAAACACCGGACATCAGGGCATTTCTGATTCTGATGTACAACAGCAAAACATTGGAGTTCCTGGAGTAGATGGTAACCTTGAAATTGCTTACCTTCCTACTTTTTATGTTTTATGGTATCTTATAATTAGCACTTGGAAATTTTCTTTTTGTGAGAGAAAAGTAATTATGTTTTACTAGAAACTTTGACAGCCGAATAATGTTTGTCCTCCATCACTGTAAGAGGGTCTTTACTATTACATATGATGACCATTTACTAAGTAGGTTTTGCATTCATATCATTCTCTAGATAGGGCAGTTGCGTTTATAAAAAATCTTGAACAAGAAGGAGCTTATGCACATGCAAATCCAATTAGAGCTTTATATGCAACATATTTGGCAAGTCTAGTAAGAGTAACATATTGGATGGTTCTGGATGGTCATGTTGTTGGAATTTAAGAACCCTTAGTCTGTGATATTGTCTTCATACCAGTGTTCGAACTATTTTTGGGTAAGTAGTGTTTAGACTTGAGCTGCACTTGTTTTGGCAATCCACGTGTGTAACAACTATCTGAACCCCACGAGCTACGAGCCATTATCTATTTTGTAAATGCCCACAATGGTGATACATTTTTTGTTTGCATTTCGTGAAAACTCTCTCCCCCCCCCCCCCAAATCAACAAGTAGGGGGGGGGGAGGAGAAGATAAATACGCACGGCAACCATATTGTGTGATTTATGCTGCATCAATGGTCAGCATGTATTAATTTGTGGGCTCACATTCCTTGGTGTATTCACAACCATGCATATTTTGTTGTGCTTAGTTTTGGAAGGAGGCAGGGAGGAATGGAGAGAGACAAAAAACACTATGATTTACCATCATCCTCTTGTTTTACATTTATTGTTGGCCAAGGGAGGGATTGAGATTAAAGCGCACCAACCTTGTCCTTTGTTCATATATAATGTGGTTCATTTTCAGGCACCGTTGACTCAGGTGGTGGGATGTCAAATGGTCAAGAATTTTCTGCACAGGGTCACAGTGGATTTGATCAGTTGCTGAGAACTATATTTCCTGGTGAGCAGATCCATGGCGGTGACATCAACTTTCAGGGGATGGACACAAGTTCTGGTTCAGGACATGTTGGAACAGCTCAAGGTGCTGCGAATACTCAAGAGGCACCACCACGAGTGGGCGATGAAGGAACCATTTTATCTAATATGCTACGTCATATCATGCCCATGATATCTCAAAATGTGACCATAGGGTCAACTATTTCATCTACAGAAGGAGCAAATGCTATTGAAGATAGAACCACACAGGCTTCCCCAACACAGGTGTGGTCCTGCCCCTTTCTCCTGGCTCCCACCCCCCTGCACCAGAGAAACCAAAACAGGAAAAATCACCCTCTCC
>CM042186.1:36232022-36253981 GCA_023539305.1 Ilex asprella | reverse complement strand
ACATTTAGGGTTCCAATGTATGAACTGTTAATAGCTTACCACCTCTCCCTTGTTCTCTGTTGCATGTAGGGCTTCTACTGAGCCGACCTTCCATTGCACTACTCTTCAAGCTCTTCAACTCTATATCGTCCACTCACAGCTGTCAACCATGGCCGAACAGGTAATCATCGCTCTCTCTGTGTGTGCGAGAGAGAGAGAGAGAGAGGTAATATGGCTTAGATCTTTACCATTTTTTGTGTGTTTCAGACTGAGAAGGCCTTCTTGAAGCAGCCCAAGGTTTTTCTGAGGTAAGATATACAAATTTAGGTCTCCATTAACCTTGGGAATATTTGTTTGTATGTGTGATGAATGTGGAGGAACACTTTTCTGTGCAGCTCGAAGAAGTCAGGGAAGGGGAAGAGGCCTGGAAAGGGAGGAAACCGATATTGGAAGAACATTGGTTTAGGATTCAAAACTCCCAGAGAGGCCATCGAAGGTTAAGATTCTACTTACATTCTAATGAAATGACTAATCCATGATTGAATTGGTTCCATATTTGAATTATCTAAATGCATGTAAGAGATGAATGCAGAAATTTATTAGTTTGTCTGTTAAATTGCATCTATATTGCTCAATGTTTGTGTGAAAATTGAAGATTGAGTAGACTATGTTGAGATTTTGTACATATGCCTGAAACTGGGATGTGGGTCGACTGAAATAGAGTAAGGACTTTGTTATGTTAAATTAAGACTTTGTTGCTCATTTGAAAACCAATGCACAAAGTAAAATTCGGCATCCAAAAATTTAGTGTGGGCAACTGCCCGCACAAGTGGATGTGTAGCTACGACCCTGGTTGAGACATGGAAGGTTAACTTAACACTTTGTACGACCGACCCAGAGTTTGGTCATTCTTCTTTCTTCGTCATTTGCAGACCATATGAACACTATCATTGAGGAAATGTACACTTTTGTTGCACGTCATTTGGTTGGGTTGGGACTTGGGAGTTATGTAAATATCAGGAATCCAAAATATTAATGTTTCTGTGAGCCTCTTCACGAAGTTGTTTTTTAACTTGTTTTTTTTCAGAACTCAGAACTGCAAAATGATGTTCGTCTTGTGGATATATGCCAAACAATGGATATGGACTTAACCTTTGCCTCAGAGTAGTTGGTATTTTTGATGAAGGGGTAATGTGCTAACTAGTGTTGCTCCCTCTGTTTTCAGGAACGTATATTGATAAGAAATGCCCCTTTACTGGCAATGTTTCAATCAGGGGTCGCATACTTGCTGGTACTTGCCACAGTGCCAAGATGACGAGAACAGTCATTCTCCGACGCAACTACTTGCATTTTGTCAAGAAATACCAGAGGCAAGAACTAAATTTTCACTGAAATTGGTTGTCTCTTTGATTTTTTAAAGAAACGAATATAAGTTTGATTACTTTTAGGTATGAGAAGAGGCATTCAAACATTCCAGCCCACATTTCCCCATGCTTCCGTGCGAAAGAAGGAGACCATATTATTATTGGTCAGTGCAGGTTTGTACTTCATCCCCGTTATCTTCTGCAATGAAATTATAGGAAGTTTTGGCATCTGTTAACCATCCATTTATGTGTTGCTTTTTAGGCCATTGTCAAAAACAGTGAGGTTCAATGTTTTGAAAGTGATTCCAGCTGGGTCTTCTGGTGGTGGGAAGAAGGCGTTTACAGGAATGTGAATTTAGAGTCTCAATCTTCTTTCAGTTATACAATATTTTGGAGTCAAATCTGTTAAGATTGTCCTACTTTTGTTAGTTGAAACTTTATTTGCCATTGAAGGCTTAAATTTTGTAAGTGATTAATTTATGGTATCAACAATTCAGCTTCTCCTATTCTTTTTTGTTGGGATTGGAATGTCATAAGCTTGCATTCTGATATTGGGTACTTTCACTTTCCAGATGCTTTGTGAAATCTTAATAAAAGAATTGTTCCAAAATGAACTGATACTCAGAAAATGATTTTGACGGTGCTCGAAAATCTATTTATCCAATTACAGAACCGTGATTTGGTGAGGCCTAAGAGGGACTTTGTGTGTGTTTGTAGGTGAGGATGCGTTCAGTGTGTAAAAGATGATGAAGACAGTAATATGAGTGGTTTATTTCAGTTGAAAGATTAAGGTTATGTCCATTGTAATGGAGACGCTGGCTCTTTGAGGACTCTTTTACTTAAAAGAAGGTAGAAGTTACATGGAGTTTGGATGAGAGTCTTTTACAAAGTATTTCTCAAGTTGTCTATATTGATCTCTCTCTTTACGGTGGTTTCGTCTTTTATGTATATATCTGCCTATTTAGGGTTTTTGCAGTTCTTCTTTTTCTGGATGATTATGTGGTACTCTCCTCAATTAGCTTGTAGTGGGGTCAGTCAGCTCGACGTCTTCCGCACCACGATCCTTGAAACAAAATGTATGCAATATTTCCTTTATCAAGGAATATTTGTTTGTTAGAACCGTCAGACATTGTCCTTTTGTCCCCTAGTCATGTGGCATGACCGAAGTTATTTGAGGCTTGTACTGTGCCGAACTCTTTATTCTCGAGTAGGTACCTGTCATTGAGCTTGCAGGGACTGAGCTGGTATATATCTCGAGTTGGACAATCCTGAGCTTCCACGACCTTGGGCTGTGGTCCAATCCCATGATATGGCGGGTGCTATGTAGATGGGCTATTTGGATTGTTCTTTTACAGGCCCATTGGGTGTTTTGGGCTCCAAGTGGGTGACCTAGACTTAAATACATTATCATCAGATTTGATAGCCTAGGACATCATGCTTTGAAGCAGAAAACTCTGATCCGTTAATATGAACTCGACACAAATGATTATAAAATTAACACAATTATTGAATACACACAATAAATAGTCTAAACTAAAGTTTAATATTCAGAACACATTAAATAGATTTTTTTCGTGGGTCTTGATACAAATATGACACGTTTAACACCCCTACCAAATGGAGTCTTCATGTGCATACTAGTAACCTGATCACCGTTCTTAGATACCATGATAGCTTAACCTGGTCAACTTTGTGTCGAGAAGGTTTATTTATTTTTTATTTTTTTGGGGGTTAATTGCAAATTATCCCCAACAACATGGAATTTCAATCCATATTGGAATCAAAGCAATAAAATCCTTTTCTCCTTCGGACACATGAATTGAACCTAGAATTTTGACATATGTTTTTATCTAAATTAATTGGTGCACACGTGTATTACACATGACTATTTTGAATAGTAAATGATGATACCCAAAAATAATTCTTTGGTGTGGGCTCAGACCCCTATCCCAGGTCAAGATATCAGACAAGGAAGAAGAGCTCAAAGAATAAGAGCTCAGCCTCTTGACCACAACAAACCGACTGAAATGACAAAGGGATGGCTGGATAGACAACAAGCATCCCCAAAATGAAGGGAATGAGAACGGGAAGCTAGAATCAAGTTATAAAACTCTCAACCAACAAAGATCTTCTTCCGAAAATCAAGAAAAATTTCACGGATGCAAAACAAAGATCTCGGTGTAGACTCCTTAGAACTAGGAATCAGTCTATATATGCTGAAGAATGCCTCCATTGAAGAGGGACAAAAAAAAAAAAAAACAAGAGAGGGACCTTAGAGCCAAAAAAAAGGGCTATTCCTTTGTAATTCAAGTGATCGGTAAAGAAAAGGGAGTAAGAACATCCATTAAAGAGTGGACTAGCCAAGCTCTATAGTTGGTGAACTACTATATTTCTCCTGTGTCATCATCCCCCTACACAAAAAAATCAACCCTCATATCATGATCCATTCCACGAGCCATGCAGCTTTGACCCCACCTTAGTGTCACGATTCGTTGACTTCGCTTATCCACCGAAAATTACATCATCAGTTTGGCGCTGTCTGTGGGAACGATTGTTCTCGTTTTACAAAAACGCTGATCCTTCCGTGACTGATGGTCTCAACCCGCAATATGAGCCAAAGTCAAACCAATCCACCACTCATGCAAGACCAATGGGAAGCCACCAACGGCAGACAAGCTGAAAATGATCTAGAAACTAATCCACTCATAAGGGATCCCCCAACGAATAACGAGTTGGATGCCCTCCGTCTTGTCAATCAGCGGCTGCTACAACAAAACGAGGAGTTGTTGAAACTCTTGAAATGCCCATAGGAGGCAAGACCAGCCCAAGAAGGCCCGAGTAATCTCCCTCACAGAGAACAGCACCACCTCGACCCCCTCAGAGAAGTCAACGAAGGAGGAGAAAATAGACAGACCATGGGGAGAGATCCACAACTGCCTCCCAGGAATGGTCATAACGAAGAGATATAGAGCCAGAACGAGGGAGGGGGAAGGAGTGATTTTCTCCCCTATCAGCAGGAAAGAAGAGAACAATACTAGAACAACGCTTCGAGGATATCAAGTAAGAGCTCAGCCACATGAAGAAAGTTGTCAAGAGCAAGACTCCTATCACGATGGATGCCCTGGTGTAGCAGACAGAATCACTATTCACCACGGGGGTGATTCATTTTTCCCTCCCTTCAAAATTTAGGTTGCCTTAAATCGAGGCCTTTGATGGGACCAAAGACCCTATGGATCACCTCAACACCTACATAAATTAAATGGAGCTGCATGGGTATCAGGATCCCGTGTGGTGTAGAGCATTTGCCATCACTCTTAAAGGATCAACCTTAGCATGATTCAACAGACTTCTCCCGGCTTCAATCTCTTCTTTCAAAAACTCTGAATCTCTTTCGTATCCCACTTTATAGGAGCTCGGATATACAGAAAGCCGAGTTACCATCTTTTAAATGTAAAACAGGGACCAGACGAGAACCTCAGATCATACGTCCAGAGGTTCAACTCAGAATCCTTAAAGGTGGATATCCCTAACGAAAGGTTCGCCATTACCGCCTTTATTGCAGGGCTCGGGGTATAATCGAAAGATCTGATATTTTTCATATCAAAAAACCCACATGCGAGTATGACTGAAGTGTTGGCCAAAACAGAGAAGTATATAAATAGTGAAGAAGCACTCTTCTCAAAGATGGAAGCTCTTCGTCAGGAAAAGAAGGGGAAGAAAGAAAAGAAGAGGGAAAGGAGTCTCAAGAAAGAAAAAGAGCAAGACAGATCCCCAGGGAGAGATAGAGACCGTTCTCCGAAGAAGAGAGGCAATGTGAAAGATCGTCTGGGGTCCCCACAGCTAGAGCTGCAGCCGAGGTACCCACCTCGACAGCTAACCCCCCCTCACCGCCTCTATATTGCAAGTCTTGTAAGAGGTGCAGAATGAGAAGTTCCCGAGATGGTCACCTCGGATGAAGGCAGATTCGGCGAAGAGAGATCCCACCAAGTACTGTGATTACCATAGAGATCATAGCCATCACACAGATGATTGCATTCAACTTAAGAAGGAAATCAAATTTTTGATCCAGCGAGGACAATTGCGTCGCTTTGTGGTCCAGGGCAATGAAAATCGAGCTCTTCCATCTCCCCCACCTCAGCAAAAAGCTCCTGCTCAACATCAACAATCTATGGGAGAAATCAAAGTGATATCAGGGGCATTTGCCGGAGGAGGAGAATTTAGCGTAGCCAGAAAGGCCCATCTGCGCAGAATTCGAGGTGATGAGATACTAGAGGTGTGCACTACATCTAAAGCACTACGGCTAGACACAACCATAACATTTTCAGACTCGGATTTGGAAGGCTGCCACCAATCCCACAATGATCCACTGGTAGTAAGGGCTGTCATGGCCAACAGAACAGTACATTGGGTCCTAGTAGACAATAGGAGCTCGGCAGACATCATCTTTGCATATGCTTTTGACAAAATGGGCATAGGAAGAAAAAAACTGGAGCTAGTGAGTACCCATCTGTTGATATTTTCAGGAGAGAGGGTGTTGCCATTGGGATCAATTCAGCTCATACTCACTATAGGGGACCCTCCCTACCAGACCACCACAGCTGTAAGGTTCCTAGTGGTTGATGCTCCCTCGGCATACAATATGTTACTGGGGAGACCCTCCCTTAATGCAATGAAGGTCAACCCTTCGGCATATTACCTTGTCATGAAATTCTCGACATAAAATAGAACTGGAATGGTTAGAGGAGACCAGCGTATAACTAGAGAATGTTATATGGCCTTTATGAAGCAGAAAGAGGTGGAGAGCATCCAATTGGACGAGCTCGACATGAGGGATGAGTTGAAAACTAGACCAACACCATCAGAGGAGCTAGAACCTGTTCAGCTCGATGAAGAACCAGAGCATCTTGTCTACGTCGGGTCCAAGCTAAGCAAGGAGATTAAAGACCTTCTCATCCAATTTTTGAAAGAAAATGCTGAAGTGTTCGCTTGGAAGCAAAAGGACATGGAGGGCATTGATCCCTCAGTTATCACTCACAAGTTAAGTACAAATCCTGTCTGCAAGCCCGTTAAACAAAAATGAAGAAGCTTCGCCCCAGAACGCCAGAAAGCCATCAATCAGGAGGTCGGTAAGCTGCTATAAGCCAAGGCCATCAGGGAAGTAGACTACCCTGTCTGGCTGGTCAATGTGGTCCTTGTTAAGAAAATCAATGGCAAGTGGCAGGTTATGCACAGACTTCACTGATCTCAATCGACCCTGTCCCAAGAATAATTTTCTTTACCGCGGATCGACTTGATAGTAGACGTTACCGCTGGGCACGAGCTCCTCAGTTTCATGGACGCCTTCTCGGGCTATAACCAGATCATAATGGACCCCAGTGACCAAGAGAAGACCTCATTTATGACATAACAAGTAATATATTGCTACCAAGTCATGCCTTTTGGCTTAAAGAACGTAGGAGCCACATACCAGCGCTTGGTGAACAGAATGTTTCAAAGGCAGATTGGAACAACTATGGAAGCCTATACCGATGATATGTTGGTGAAGTCGTTAAAGGCCGAGCTCTATATCCAACATCTGGCAGAATCCTTCCGGGTTCTCAAAGAATACAAGATGAAGCTTAACCCGGCTAAATGTGCCTTTGGGGTTTCAGTAAGGAAGTTCCTAGGCTTCATCGTGACTAGTAGGGGGATAAAAGCTAATCCTAACAAAGTGAAGGCGGTATTAGACATGTAACCACCTTCAAACATAAGGGAAATTCAACGATTGACAGGAAGAATGGCTGCCCTGAGCTGTTTCGTGTCTCGATTAAGTGATAAATGTCAACCTTTCTTTCGAGTACTGAAGAAAGTTTTTGTATGGGATGCCCGATGTGAAGAGGCATTTAGGTCTTTGAAGGTTTATCTGAGTTCCTCCCCAATTCTAGTTAGTCCTATAGAAGGAGAAGTGCTCACCCTATATTTGGCTGTCTCAGACTTCTCCACTAGCGCAACACTCGTAAGAGAAAGAGACAGAGCTCAGCAACCAGTGTATTACTGCAGCAGAGCTTTGAGGGGTGCAGAGGAAAGATACCCAAAGATGGAGAAACCTATCTTAGCCTTGGTCACCACAGCTAGAAGGCTCAGACCATACTTGCAGGCCCATACCATAGAAGTTCCGACGAACCAGTCAATGAAGCAAGTGTTACATAAACCTAAATCCACAGGAAGATTGATCAAGTGGGCCATTGAGCTCAGCGAATTTGACGTCATGTATAAACCAAGAACTGCTGTAAAAGGATAGATTCTGACAGATTTCATCGCAGAATTTACAACAGGAACACCTATGGAGACCACACAACTAGTACATGATATTCCAATATGGAAACTTTCGGTAGATGGTGCAACCAATGCCCAAGGAAGTGGAGCGGGCCTAATTTTGACCTCACCAGACAGAGTAGACGTCGAATACGCCCTTAGGTTTAGGTTTAAAGCCCCAAACAACGAGACAGAGTATGAGGCCGTTATTGTAGGGCTCAATCTGGCTCACTCGATGGAGGCAAAGCAGCTGGAGATCAGCAGTGATTCATAGCTTGTGGTAAGACAAATAGAAGAGTCTTATGAAGCAAAAAGAAAAAATATGATCATTTACCTTAGAAAAGTATAGGAGCTGATCAAGAAATTTGTACAAGTTAAAATCAAGCATGTTCCCAGATCTGAGAACTCAAGAGTAGACTCCTTGGCAAGGCTTGCAACCGCCTCGCAAAAAAGTTTGGAGAGGCTAATTCCAGTGGAACATCTAGCAGAACCATCCGTCGACCATGAGAATGAAGAAATATTCCCTGTGCAAGCCTTACCGAGCTGGATGGACCCTATTCTAGGATACCTTCAAAATGAAGTCTTGCCAGAGGACCCCAAAGAAGCAGCAAAGCTAAGAACCAGGTCAGTCAGGTTCTCTATTTTGCAGGAAAACCTTCACAAGCGGGGTTTTTTAATACCTCTCCTTAAATGTGTGGAGAATGAAGACGCCAATTACATACTCAGAGAAATTCATGAGGGAGTGTACGACAATCACATCGGAGCATGGGCATTGACAGGAAAAGTATTAATGCAGTGATATTATTGGCCCACGATGCTCAAGGATGCCGTGGAGTTAGTCAAGAAATGCACAGTCTGCCAAATAAATGCCAATCTCCCCCACTGCCCACCAGAACTCCTGACCTCGGTGGTTAGTCCTTGGCCCTTTCAGTAGTGGGGTTTGGACATGCTTGGGTCCATTCCAATCGGCGTGGGACAGTGCAAATTCACTATTGTTGGGGTGGACTACTTCACTAAATGGGTAGAGGTGGAACCTTTGGCTACGATCACAGAGCAGAAAGTCCAGAACTTCACATGAAAGTCAATAATTTGTAGATTTGGAATTCCCAGGGCAATAGTCTCTGACAATGGGAAATAATTCGACAACCCTAAGTTCAGAAGATTCTACGCTTAGCTAGGAATAAAAAACTATTTTTCAGCTCCAGCTTATCCACAATCCAATGGGCAAGCAGAGGTAACCATCAGGACCATCAAAGTTGCGCTGAAAACCAAGCTTGAAGCCCTGAAAGGAAAATGGGTGGAGCACATTTCAGAGGTGTTATAGGCTTATAAAACGACTGCGAGGTCAACAACCCAAGAGACACCGTTCGCTTTGGCTTGCGGAACAGAAGCAGTGTCCCCTGTAGAAATCGGTATACCATCTCTAAGGACCGAGCTCACAGATCCGGAGCTCAACGATGAGTCATTCCTACTGAAAGGAGAGACAGAGCTCTACATCGCATTCAGGACTATCAGAGGAAAACCGCAAGGTATTAAAACAAAAGAGTCAAGTACAGAAGCTTCATGGTGGGGGATTTGGTGCTTAGGAAACTTTTACTCGCCAGGAAGGACCCCTCCTATGGGAAACTAGGTTCAAATTGGGAGGGTTCTTTCATTGTATCTAGGGTGATAAGACCTGGAAATTACAAGCTATAGACCGAAGAAGAAAAAATCTTACCTCATTCCTGGAACACAGAGCATCTCAAGAAATTTTTTCAGTAAGTATTCTTTATAATAGGATCACCTCTAATGAAATGACAGATTTTTTTATTCAGACAAGTATGATCCTCTAAAAAAAAAATGAGCTCTATTGCTCACGATGAGTCCTTCAGCTCATAAAATAGAGTAAAGAGCCTTATAGCTTAAGATAAGCTCCGCAACTCATAAAATGAAACAAGAACTGCATAACTCGAGATGAGCTGCTCGTCGGCTAATAAAAGCTCAGAAAGAGCCCAGAAGCTCACGATAAACTCTTCAGTTTATAAATCTAAGAAAGAGCTCTACAGCTCAGAAAGAGCCCAGAAGCTCACGATAAACTCTTCAGTTTATAAATCAAAGAAAGAGCTCTGCAAGCTCAGAAAGAGCCTAGAAGCACACGATAAACTCTTCAGTTTATAAATCTAAGAAAGAGCTCTGCAAGCTCAGAAAGAGCCCAGAAGATCACGATAAACTCTTCAGTTTATAAATCTAATAAAGAGTTCTACAACTCAAAAAGAGCCCAGAAACTCACGATAAACTCTTCAGTTTATAAATCTAAGAAAGAGCTCTACAGCTCAGAAAGAGCCTAGAAGCTCATGATAAACTCTTCAGTTTATAAATGAAAGAAAGAGCTTTGCAAGCTAAAAAAGAGCCAAGAAGTTCACGATAAACTCTCCAGTTTATAAAAATAACAAAGAACTTCATGAACCACGCAGTTCGTAGAAAGAGCTCAAACATTCGAGACAGACCATAGAAATAAGGTAGGATATGCTTACCCCAAAGAGCCCCAAAAGGTGAGGAGAGTCCACCAGGATTTGGAGAACCAAGATTAGCTATTCAAATCAGGAGATTCACATGAGTATTTCGATAGTATGCATGAAATATCCAGTAGTCCAGCAACAAAGAAGAAAAAGTTGTTCAGATTACATCAAAGGGCTAAAATAACCATAAAAAATAAAGTTGCTCAAAGAAGGCCTCTGAAGTTCCTAAACATGACTACTAGTCCTCTCCCAAGTGTTTCTTCAACTCAACCAACTCCTCCTTCAAACGAACATTCTCTTCCCTCAGATCCTCCCTCTCATTCTCCGTCTTCGAAAGTGCATTGAGAAGTTTGGCCCCAGCAGAAGAAAGAAAAACTGCGTTAAGAGAGGAATCAGGGGATGAAGGAGACTCGCACAGCTTGCACCTTTTGGAAGACGATCCCACCTCTTCGTATCCTCAGGCTCTGAGGGAGAAAGATCTAGCGAGCTGCAATAGAAGTGGAAATAATAGATGTTGCCACTGAGCTGAACAAGAAAATATTACCAGACGTCATCAATTCTGAAAAGGACATAGGAGTGGATCGCTTCACTTGCTCAATCCTTACGGCCTCCGGCAAATCTGGGTCCGGTGCAACTGCGCAGTAAAGCAAAATTCAGAATAGAACAATGGAGAAAGGGAATGATCAAGAAAACTATTAAGTCACTTACCTATATGATCAAATTTCCCCCAAGAACGTGGAACTCTGTTCTCTCGTCGGCGATCCTCGATAGATCTCCAAGAATCCCCAGAAACAAATAAAAAACGACTGAGCCACCCTTGAGATAGGGAAGGAATGTCAAGCACCATCCAATGTTCGGAGAAGTACCTCCATCGAAAACAACAGAAGCAAGAAACTTCGTCGTCTTCGAGATAATGAAAGTACAGAAACTCAGCAATTGTAAAAAACTGGTCATTGCTTTGAAGGGGCCAGAACAAAAAGAAGTAGATGAGCACAACCCACCCTCGAGGAGATAAACGAGAGGGAGGCAGACCATAGCACGCCAGGATACACCCGACAGAGGGATGAATAGGGAGACGAAGACCCATCTCGAATGCATCTTCAAAAAAATAGACTTCACCCTGGGAAAGATAGTTAGGGGGTTCAGTTGGAGTGGAAACTCGGAGGGGTAGTTCCAGTTCTTGAAAGAACCATTTCTTAATCCCTTCCAAATCTGAGGAAGTAATGGAAGAAGGAACCAAGAAACAAGACTGAAATTTCTAGTCTATCCCGAAAGAAGAACGGTCCTCAAAGAGAGACGGAGCAGGATCAGCCATTAGAAACCCCAAGCAAGGAACCAAAGAAAGGAGAGAGATCCAAGTAAATCTTCGGGAATTATAAGCAGAGAAGGGACAAGATTTAAAGCCATGGCCAAATTTAGAAGGACCAAGAACCACGCCAAATTTAAAGCCTTGATTATTCTTTAGACGCCCTAAGTTAATGAGGACATGTATGAGTTAGGAAAGCGGGGGAGTGATAAAGATTATTCCGTCAATAACACGTGGAAAATTTCCAAACAATTAAAGTTCACAAAGGTTGAGGAAGCAGTCTAGAACAAAAGGGAAGGCCAACAGCAGTGTTCACTCATCATCATCTTCCTCAGCTTCATTCTCATGATTAGCAAGAAAGTTCAGAACACCTTGACTTTGAAGCGTTCCCCTAAGGAGATTCTTCCACAAGTAGCAGGGCTGAGGTCACCTCAAGAGCCCATTGGATATGTTAACCCAAAGGGGACAGGTAACGGCAACAGGCTTGTAATGAACCTCAACATCCCCTCACTATGAGGAAGATCAATCAATCACCCAATGCTCCCTCGAGGACACCAAAAACACAACCGTCAGCACTAGAAGAGCTCGGATAGACCCTCGCCTTCAGAAGGGATCAAGGTCTTGATTCTCCTTATCCACCTCGACCATGTTTAACACTCACACAAGTCCAGTACAATAAGCTGCAGCTCTAAATTTGTGGAGTAAACTAAAAGCCCATAGCCACAGACGCAGCAGCGTGAACCCCCTATAGATGTCCTTCAGTCCCCTAATACCCAGCTCAACTCATCTTTCAAGAGAAGCACGTCAGACCTCTCTAAAACGAGCTCAGCTTAGACCTACCATGGTATGACCCTCACAGGGAAATTCTAAGCTAAAGTTCTCAAAGCTCTTCAAATTCTAGAAGACTGCTCCCACAAAACTTAAAAATTTCCTCCAAGAAGAGGGGAAAGAGCTAAGTACATACAGAGCTCAAAGAAATAAACTCAGCAAAAAGAAAAGGGGGCTGTCTGGGTCAGAGGAGAAAATGACATACGTTGGAGTCGCATGGAGCACGCAAGGAGGAAAATTCGAGTTAAGAGTTAGACAAACAAAAATATACATCATCAGTTTGGCGTCGTCAAGGTCATGATAAATATCTTCAAGAATAGTCAAGTATTTTCAAACAGCAAAGCATGTTCAACATTCGCCTGAATAACTCAAGGCAACAGTAAAGCGGTAAAGCAAGACTACTCTTTGAACCAGATAATTTTTGCTTCAAGGAGAGCTCAGCACCCATCAAAGCAAGGGGACAAGGGGAATATATAAATCAGTCAAGGGGAGTGTATCAAGCAGAGCAAGAAAACATTCAAAGAAAATGTATTACTTCTCCAACAAACAACCCAAGAGTTTGAAAATCAAAGTATACTTCAAGAACAGAAATTACAAAAAGTACATTTCAGCAATAGAAATTACAACTGAAAATCCTAAGCTTCTGGAGGAGTAGATAGAAGATCCTGAAATTCAGCAGATGTAACCTTAGCAGAAGGGACTGAGCCTGCAGCCTCAGTAGAAGGGACTAAGCTTGGCAGCTCAGAAGGCAAGGACCTAGAAGTTGGAGAAGCTGGATTCTCAGGGAAGCTGGCCCTAGGAACCTCTACTCTGTCTGTTAGCAGATCTTGGACCAGAGCCTCTTTCACGAGGTCAGCAGAGAAGGAGACAACTAGGGGAACAGCTGGAGGAACAGACTTTTCCTGATTTGATGCTTCAGTAGGAAGAGCTGAGGTGTCTTCCTCGCTATCAGAGTCAGACTCCTCCAATTCCTCCTCAGTTGGGACAGAAAAATTGAAGTCCAGATCCGGGAAGGTCTTGGAAGCTTTGCGCTGAAAAGCAGGCCACCCAGAGACCCATTGGGTGGTGTCACCGTCCTACAGCTCAACAATCAGGTCATTTTTCTCCTTGAGCTCCTCATGAAGGGCCCCGTTCACCTCGCAGATGACTACATGCTCTTGCTTCAAGGTATCAAGAGAGCAACGAACATCGAAGGCATCCTGAATAGCCTTGGACCAGAGCTCAGTCTTATGTTTCAGCTCATCTCGAGCCTTCTTCTCCCTCTCCTCAGCCTTGAACTTAGCTGCTTTAGAGCCCTGGAGATCTGAGACTTGCTTCTCCGTCTTATCTTGAAGGCTTCGTACCTGTGCTCTGAGATCCTCATTCTCAGAAGCAAGCTCGAAAACTTTGATTTCATAAGCCTTCAAAGCTTTGATAGAATCTTCAGTGGACTGGATCCTACCCGGTAAACCCTTTATATAAAGAGCTAGCTAAAAAAAGGTGAAGAAAAGCAAAAAAGATCAGCATAAAGGTACAGAAGAAACCAAATAAAAACACAAAAGCACAAAAGACTTACAGTAGTAGCTCCTTGAAGAGCTGAGGCAATGATTTCTTCAAGGGGCATAGAACAAGTCCTCTTTACATTAGAATCAGAAAGGATAGACGCCACAGCCCCAGCAGCAAGCTCAACATTATCAAAGAAGGAATCCTCTTGCCCCTCCACTTTGACATCTTTTCCTTTGTCAGCCCCAGGCCTCGCCTGGGATGGTAGATGCTCTTGCCAGATGGACTGAACAGAACGGTCTCAGATTGATCCTGAGAAAGGAACCCCAAGGCCCCTTCGACCTCAGATGAGGTGGGAGAAGCTTCGCTTGGCCCATCAGGCTTGAGAGGAGTGAGCTGAGGTTGCTGGGGAGAAGAAATCCCTGTATCTGACGGGATGCCGAAGGGTGGGATTCATGCATCAATGGTCGAAGCTGGAGAGGAAGAGGACCCCCTAGTTTTGGAGTCTTAGCTCAGGTGTTAGGATTGCTGTCAGAACCGACCTTGGCCTTCTTCTTGCTGCCTCTTCCACATTTCTGCAGTTTAACGATCTTGGTCTCAAGCTTTTCAAAGGACAACTTCATTGTGGAAGATCTGAACCAGAACAATTAAAAAAAAAACACCAAAAACTCATGAGGAAAAAGAGATTACCAGTTACTTCTTTTGGTCTAACGACAGAGATGGGAGATGGGGCCTCTATCGTTACCTCGGGTAGACTAAGTCCCCTCTCAACTAGAACGTGGAATTGGATGAGCTCGAAATACCTTCTCGGAGTACACTCCAATAGTCTCCGTTTCACCCCTTCGTCCTCTTTGCTGAGCTCAAGTCTGGTACCTAAAAGCAGCAAAAGCAGAGCAAAATTCAGAAACCTATGATGTACAGAGCAAAACCCGACTGATTCAAGCAATCACTCACCCAAGTTCTCTGGATAAGACCAAGCCCTAGGGATACTAAGAGTATCCGTCTTGTCAGCAGGGTCATACTTCCAGTTTGTGGCCCCAATAAAGAAGAAGTATTCTTTCCAATGCTTTTGGGAGGTTGGAATATTAGAAATAAACTGCTTAGCATTGGCTCGCTTGGAGGCGTACAAGAAGCCTTCCAAAGAGGCCAGCTTGACATTGAAGAAGTCTAGGAACAAGGAAAGAGAAGGAACCCCAAGTTTTAGGTCCTTGAAGATGACCATGAGACCCACCAAGACACCCCATAAATTAGGAGAAAGCTGAGAAGGGCATACATTAAAATACTGTAGAACGATCTTGAGGAAAGAGTGCAGAGGAAAGCGAAGGCCATTTTCAAAGGCAGCCTCGAAGAAGCAGACCTTTTTGTGAACTTCATCGACATAGGGTGTGAAACTGTCAGGGCACGAGGGTTGGACACTAGGAGGAAAACTATAACGGGCACTAAAAATCCTAAGTAGTGAGGGGTCAACTTTACTAGATCCTATGAGCTCGGCCTACTTAAGGGCGGCTCCTAGATACGACGAATCACCAGAGAGCCCAGCCCCACTGACCTTACCCTTGCCTTTGCTAGGCTTGGGGGGCACAGGAGTGGATGATGAGGGGAGCTCCTTGGCGTCGACCTCGGGACCAAGAACATCTACGCCAGGAAAGTTATCAATTTTCTCACCCACTTCCCCTAACTCAATCTCCTCCTCAGCGAACCTGACTCCTAAAAGAGAAACCGAGGAGCGAGGGGCTCTGGAAGAGGCAGGCATGATGGGATAAGAAAAGGGAAGATTGAAAGAATGATAGAGAGGGGGAACATTCACTAAATAATCCTTAACAACCTTAAGATCAGCACAGAAGCCTCCAACACTAAGAATTCGCACAATCGCTGTCCAATCAACGAAGTGGGGAAGGGGGGACAAGCAACAATCCCGATTCCAGAAGTAAAAGAAATGAAAGACCCAAAAATGTAGTAACCACCTCGAACTCGAGAGATCCAGAGCAAGGGAAGAAGTAGGAAAAGGAACAAAGGATGTACCTAGCTAGAAGAGAGCAACAAGCAACAACCCAGAGCCAAATCGAAGGAAGAAAGCACTACGAATCCTCGGACCGCACGTGGAAAGCTTAATTTCGAGGGAGGAATCAGAAGGCCCCAAGCAAGGAAGTCCGAAATCGCAAAAAAAATCTAAGAACAAAGGAAGAAGATGAACAAGAGGAAAGCGGTTTCAATAGCCGTTCGAGCATTTAAAGCTTGAGGGACAGGAGTTGAAACGTGCACGGGAATCGAGGAAGTCATGATTGCCCAGAACCGTCAGTAGACATGATACACGTACAAACTAAGATCAGCCACGTGCTTGTTCAACTCGGTTAAAGATAGCTTAGCCCTTACCAAAGCCAGCTTAGGCCAAGGGCTGGGGGCAACTGATGATACCCAAAAATAATTCTTGGTGTGGGCTCAGACCCCTATCCCAGGTCAGGAGGTCAGACAAGGAAGAAGAGCTTGAAGAATAAGAGTTCAGCCTCCCGACCATAACAAACTGACTGGAATGACAAAGGGATGACTGGATAGACAACAAGCATCCCCGAAATGAAGGGAATGAGAACGGGAAGCTAGAATCAAGACATAAAATTCTCAACCAACAAAGATCTTCTATCGAAAATCAAGAAAAATTCCACGGATGCAAGACAAAGATCTCAGTGTACACTCCTCAGAACTAGGAATCAGTCTATACATGCTGAAGAGTGCCTCCATTGAAGAGGGACACAAAAAAAAATAAAAACAAAAACAAGAGGGGGACCTTAGAGCCAAAAAAAAGGACTATTCCTCTGTAATTCAAGTGATCGGTAAAAAAAAGGGAGTAAGAACCTTCATTAAAGAGTGGACTAGCCAAGCTCTATAGCTGGTGAACCACTATATTTCTCCAGTGTCATCATCCCCCTACACAAAAAATCAACCCTCATATCATGATCCATTCCATGAGCCATGCAGCTCTGACCCCACCTTAGTGTCACGATTCGTTAACTTCGCTCATCCACCGGAAATTACATCATCAGTAAATAATTCATGTTATTGTACTAAAAATTATCAAATATTTTATTACTCAAATGCTCTCAAAATAAGTATTCCTCTGCCTATATACCTGAATAAAAAGATTAAAAAAAACAGAGAAAAATGATCACTTCTTTTATGAGTAATGTTATTTGGACATAAAAATCTAACTTAATTTATTGATTTAATGATGTGACTTCATGAAAACTATTAGATCAATACTAAGTTCTAATATTTGATAAAACTTACAATCAATTTAAATATTATAATAAATATTATCAGTAAATTAAGTTAAATAAATTAGCTCACAATAACATTACTTTTACTTCTATATTGTGATCAACTACAATCATGGGTATCAATTATTAGTTGGCGACTTTTTCAATCATGCAAGTCATTTAAAGATCACATCATTTGATGAACTATAAATATCGGGACTGTGTGGTCTTTTTCATTTTCATTCTCACAAAGCGCTCTCTCTATAAACGACTCTCTTCTTTGTGCTCCTTGTGGAAGACGAAAGAGCTCTTTCTCTCTCTCTCTAGATGATGCTCTTTGTGAAACCCATAAGATGAAGTTCTCTGTGTATATATACACAAATCTGTGCGTGTGTGTGTTGTGTTGAGTCTATGTGTGTGTGAATGATGAGCTTGTGTGTGTGTGTTGTGTTGAGTCTCTATGTGTGCGTGTTTGCTGTGTTCATTTTGTGTGTGTGTTTGCTGTGTTCATTCTCTATGTGTGTGTGTGTGTGTATTGTGCTTTGTGTGTGTGTGGTGTTTGGGATTGATTGACATTTGGTAGGAGTGTCAAACGTGTCGGGTTGGGTCAGTTTCGTGTCGTGTCATTTTTTGCCGTATTTTTTTCGTGTCGTGTCATTTCGGTACGTGTCGGGTTTGGGTCAATATTCGTGTTAATAAAAAATTATTTAATTTGACAATAACTAATATAATATTATTTAAAAATTATAAAAAATTATTAAAAATTATAAAATTCTTATTTAAGAATATAATACTCGTTAAATAATTATTTTTTATCTACAGTAACCATTAATCGTGTTATTCGTATCGAACCTTAATTTGACCCATTTATTACCGTGTCAACTAATCGTGTTTTTTTCGAGTTCGTGTCGGGTTCGTGTTCCAGGTTAAAAATTGACAACTCTAACATTTGGTATTAATTGAATTGTCAATTTGGGATTGTTGAATTGTCATTTAGGATTGAATTGCCATTTACGATTGATATAATTGCCATTTGAGATTGACTGAATTGCCATTTTGCGATTGTTGATCATATTATTAATTTATCAAATTAATTCAATTTGTTAAGTCTCAATATCATTGTTGAAAGAAAAAACAGGAGACTTAAGGATATAACTTGAATTAATTACCAAACATGTTTTTTTTTTGTTTTTATTCTCATAATTTGATAGACACAAATGACTCCCAAACATATTTTCTGTTTCAATGTTTACCACAAAACAGAGACAAAAATTGTCTTTGTTTTTTTTTGAAGACGCAAAAATAAAAATGTTACCAAATGACCCCATAATTTCTCATAAGGAGCCTCAAGAATTCCCAAGAACTTAGTGAACCCTTTATAACTACAATTTGAAAGTTTTAACGGAGAACATGTCTTCTGTCAATTTTTTTGGAAAATATCTCTAGCAATAGGCTAAGAGGATCAACCATCATTCTGCTGACGGTGATATGCTTTAGAACTACTTCCTTTTGCATGACCATGTCTCAAATGTAGTGAAATTGTATATCAATATGCTTGGTCCTGCCATGATATTTAGGATCCTTTGCATATGATGATGCAACTGTTCCATTGGATCGAATCTTAACAACCTCATCAAAGTGGACCACAATCCCTAATCGCTGAATGAATCTCCTTAACCAAGCTACCTCTTGAACTGCTGCTGAACAAGCAATGTACTCGAATTCCATAGTAGATAAGGCGATATAAGCTTGTTTCTTGCTACACCAAGAAACTCCTCCTCCTCCAAGTGTGAATTTCATAACCAAAGGTGGATTTGTGTTCATCTCTATCGTCACCCTAATTTGCATCGCAGATCCTCTCAATCTCAAGTCCCCGCCATGATAGCATAGGACGAGATCAATGGTACCACGAAGGTAACAAAAAATCCTCTTAACAACCTGCCAATGAAGTGGTCCCAAGTTGCCTTGGTAAAGTCTTACCAAGCCAACTGCATAACAAATATTAGGACGAGTACACAACATATCATACATTAACTTTGAGCACATAATTCGCCTCACCTATATCCTTCATCTCAAAACCAGAGAATAAATACTCCTATAGTGGCATTGATCATCTCTATATCGTTTCTAGCTAATAGAATGCCATCCACGTACAAAGGTAGGATCAAAATTCCTTTCCTTGTATGTTTGACTTACACACAATGGTCTTCCTCCATCACAGATAAGACATAAGTCATAATGGTTTCATGGAACTTGAGGTACCATTGTCTAGATGACTGTTTGAGACCATAAATTAATCGTTTAAGGAGGCACCTTGCTTTCCTGCCCCTCAGCTACAGATCCAAGAGGTTGATCCATATAGATCTCTTAATCTAGTTCTCTATTGAGGAGTGCAATCTTGACATCAATTTGATAGAATTGTAAATCCAAATAAGCTACTATGGCTAGAATCATACGAATAGAGGCAAATCTCACAATAGAGGAGAATGTCTATTCATAATCTATACCCTTCATTTTGGGTATACCCTTGTGCTATGAGTCGGGATTTATATCTGTCAATTGACCCATATGCCTTACACTTTATTTTTAAGACCCATTTATTTCCAATGGTCTTGCATCCAGGCTGAAGATCGACTAACTCCTTTATTCCTTACCATTAAGTCCAACTCATGCCCCATGGCAACTATCCATTCATCACGAGTAGGCCAAGTTAGGGCTTCTTTATAGGAAGCAGACTCATCCACATCCAATGGAGTGCACATGAAAACATTCCCTTCAATCTTAAAACTATGGCGGGGAATATGTCCACGTTCATTCCTACGTAGCAAAAAGGTCCATATGAATTACTCTTCATTGGTGTGCTCTCACCCATTGGAGCACTCCCACTGGGTGGAAAAACACTCCTATTATGATGAGACTATGTATCATCATCGCCAAAGGACGGTGCGACCTCCTCTTGTAACTCAAACAACTCAAGGTCCTTTTTAACTTCACCTATGCTTGGGAAGTCATACTCAAGAAATTCCACATTTCTGGACTCCACTTCAGTCTTCCCCCTAACTAGATGTTACCCATACATCTCATAACCTTTGGAATTCTCTAGATATCTGATGAACGACTGCTTGCTTGCCCTAGGACCAAGCTTGTCATACTTATGGGAGGTGTTATGAACATAACCAACTAAACCCAATGGGCTCAAATGATCCAAACTAGGCTTTGCACCATTCCATAGTTCATATGGGGTACTGGGCACAAATTTACTAGGTACTCGATTAAGGATGTAGGCTGCTGTCAATAAAGCATCCCCAAAAAACTTATTGGGTGGTTGACTTGCGCTATCATAGATCAAATCATATCTAGTAAGGTACGATTTCTCCGCTCTACACCACCATTTTCTTACGGCATTCTAGAGCTCGTAAGTTGTCTATATATACCTTTTTCCGGACAAAACTCCTTAATCCTCCATCTATTCGGAGAGTCTTTAAATTTCTCTTCTTTTGATTCTCAACCTTTGTTACAAAACGCTTGAAGCAATCTAATGCTTCAAATTTGTGAGAAATCAAATACATATAACCAAAGCGCGAAAAAACATCAATAAATGTAAGGAAATAATAGACACATGACGCGCCTTAACATTCATGGGTTCTCAATTGTCTGAATGAATAAGATACAATAGATGAAAAGTCCTTAAAGCCTTACCAAAAGGCTTTTTGAAAGTTTTTCCAACCAAACAAGGCTCACACATAGGAAGGCTAACTTTAGTGAGATACCCCAATCGGTCTTCTATAGCCAATCTGATCATTCTTTCTTGTCCTATATGATCAAGTCTAGCAAACCATATTAGAATTCGAGGGAAAAGTGACATTAACAAAAGAGAAATTGCTAGAATCAACACCTAGTTTAAAGGATCCATCTACCAACCATTCATGCTCAAATAAAGTACCATCCCAGAGGATGTCCAAATTATTTCCTGAAAAAAACAAAAGAGAATCCTAAACGTAGCAAAGCTAAAACTGAACATAGTTTGCACCTAATTTGTGTTGTGCATTTTATCTTGTTGGTTATGTTTCTAAAATTAACAGGTGTTTATTCAAATTAAGTTAGGAATCTTATATACTAAAAAAGTTATTTCACAAAAAAAAAAAAAACAGCTTACAATTAATTTCATGTCTTAACTCTTAAGGCATATTTTAGTTAGATTTTATTCTATCCAATAAAAAATTATTTTATCCAAACGTTGAAAATCTTGAACAGTTGTCAAACATTAGAATGGTGATACACATTCAATTTCAAATTTCGTTTCATTCATACTTGATTCTATTACTCCATACCAAACTCATTGTTATTATTTGAGGTGCGCCCCCTAGTGCTAGCACATGTATTAATTGTGTCTTTGTAGTATAAATTAGGGTTAATACTATTTTTGATCCTTAAAGTTTATATTTTTTATCAGTTTAGTCCCTAAAATATTCAATTCATGTTATTTTGATCCATAGACAGATGAATTGTTAAGTTTTTTGACGAAATGATCACAGAAATATCAGTTTCTTGACTGTGGATGATCGGATCCTTGTGGTCTATGGAGATTTGGAGAGGTCTATGGAGATCAGTTTTCTTACTTTGAGAATGCAATCCAATCATTCGCTTGAAATTCCGAAATTAAACTCCATTCAGAAATATAATTCTGTTTTTGATGTAGATTATCATGTGTAAATTAATATGTTTTTAAAAATTGGCATCTAAAATTTAAAACTCATACAACCAACTAAATTTATGTAGTATATAAAGATAGAGCGAATTACACTTTGCAATGTGAAAGATTTTAAGATTCTCACTTTGTATTTTTAAAGATTAATTTTTTTATATTACATTCTCAATTTATAAAAATGTTGTAATGTCATATTTTTGTTAAATTTCTATTAGTTTTTTTGTTAGTGTCAATGAATTAATTTTTGAC
>CM042186.1:36208976-36230634 GCA_023539305.1 Ilex asprella | reverse complement strand
TGCGTAATGCATAGATCCCTATTGTTAATGTCTGTTAGTATATTTGTTATTAAATTACATCAAGACCTTTGAAATTTAAAGTGTGTAATATTTATACCCCTCAAATTTAAAATATTACACTTGGAGCAAAAATCCTCCACTTAAAGATAGAATATCAAATATTTTAAATTTTACAATTAAAATTCATGTTCTATTATGTCATTTATTGAAATAAAATAAAAAATAAAAAAATAATATTTTTTATAAAAAAATTATAATTAGTACTGTTGTTACCAAAATTTGAACGACCGCATTAGTTTGTCGGATTTCGATCACTTGAAAAATAAGTCAGAGACCGGAGGAGAGCTCCAGGGGTCGACTCTCTGATACCTAAGTTAGTAAGCAACTCAAATGTATGAACTGCGTGTAGAAGCTAAGAGTGACATATTTGGAGCATCAATGAAGCTCTATTTATAAGAGTTTCGATAGTTTGAATTGTGTAAGGATAATGATTGAAGATAAGGATTAAGTTTTTATCTTTATACGTTGATTTGATGTTATCCGTGGTGTTAAATTTAGCTTATCCATGATTTGTAGATTTCTATTAAAAAATTTAGAACTCTTTGGACTTGAACTAAATTGACTTTTCTTTTTAGATTATTTTTTTCATCATCAAGTATGAACATATGAAATATGCCTAATCATTTGCATGTTTCATTATATCATCTATTGACATAAAAACCAAATAAAATCCTAATTTTTTGTAGGAAAAAATAATAATCAGTATAACCATATAAAAAAAAATTCAATTCAACACTTATTTGTATAATAAGGGAGTAATTTAGTAATTTTATAATAAGGGATCTAAGTGTAATATTTCAAACTTGAGATGTCAAAGTGTTACATGTCTACAAACTTCAGAGAGTTTAGGTGTAATTTATTAATGGATATACTAACAAAAAGTTATGATAGGGGTCTAAGTGTACGGTCTACAAATTTCAGGTGGTCTGTGTATAATATTTTAAATATCAAGGGTGTAAGTGATTAAGTGACAGGCTTTTGGTATGATTTTCCCTAACTCTTATTTTTTTTTTTGGTCAGACCATCCAGTATTCAAAAGTCACTTTGGACTCCGATTAATCTGGATTCGAGCCGGTAGGACCACAATGACGGCAAAGCTCTCCCTACCGAATGCAGCTACGTTCCCAATACTAGAACTCGAGACCTTGGTTAAGCTAGAACAGTCCTTCACCAACTGATCTAACGCTTTATGGTATTTTCCCTTACTCTTATTATGTTAAGGTTGTCATCTTATTTGATAAAGTGTAGCCATACTTCTACAATATAATCTGTTGTCTATTACCCTTCCAGACGAAAAGACTATAGAACCCAAGATTTGTCTTATATGTTTGTCTAAAATAAATGGAAAAGTTGTCTTAGTCTTAGCGTAGTGGTTATATACGGTTTGCTTTCCAAGTTTCTAAGAAATAAGAAATATTTGATTCCAACCTCGTAAATATTTTCCTTACATGATGGTCTCAGCAACCAAATGCAAAATGGTTGTCACCAAATGGATTAGTCTTTAGGGTTCAACTTATAAAATTGGAGTTATTGACAAAAAAAGTTCTAATGGTAGTTTTCGGACATTGATTAGGAAGCCATATATTAATTTTTTTCCTTACACTTTCTCATCAACCAAACACCCATATAACAAAATTCAGGTTCTACATGATCTAAATTAGTGAACAATTGAGTTGGGTTTTATACTTTTTTTTTCTTACTTGTTTTTGTGTGATCACGTTAGAGGTGTTAAACTTTTTATTCATTTCGGAATAATTTTACTCTTTTATTTGCAGTATCATCTCTTTGTTTTGACAATTTGGGAGGTTGCCCAAAATTATGTCACCTTATATATGTTTTTTTTTTTGATAGAAAACTAAATAATTTTATTAATATGAAAACATTACATCAAAGAGAGCTTAGGATGGGCAAGGTGTTCAACCAAGAAATGGAAAGATAAAAAAAAAATATAATATAACTGTAAAACAGATGATGTTCTCCTATCCACCACAATACAGAAGAACGGATTGTCCTCAAAATCCTTAGAAGTTGAAGCCCACAACAAAGCCAAGAAACACATTCGGTCCATAAGACTTTCTTTCAATCACATTTGTTCTCGAATATTCTAGAGTTTTTTTCCAATCAAATTACTCAAATTAGTGCAAAAATTGCACAATTCCAAAGTGTTATCCCTTTCTTGTGCTTTTCAAGCCTCTCAAATTCCTCCACCAAAATGGAAGAAAAAGTTTTAGGAATCATCTAACTAACACCTGCCAAATGAAATAATTTGGATCACAAAAATAATGCAATACGACAATGCAAGAAAACTTGATCAATACTGTAACATCCCAATCCATTTAGCAATATTCAGAGTGCTAATGGTCTCAATAACGAATAAATTAAATTTTATTAAATATTAGAATCACTAAACACCTCGAAAATGAATAAATAACTACTCGATAAAATTTTAAATCACAACCAATCAAAATCTTTCATTCGTTGATCAACCCGATTCTCCACTAAATTTTACTCCAAATTCAATCTGCAACTGAGAGGGTAAATGAGGGTGAGCTTAAGTAATTTAAAACATAATATACGAAGCCAAAGGACGAGACAATAATTTATCACTTAATTGATAATCATTCGATAACACATGAATTAATGCGATATTTTACGGAGTACAAATATATATTGAACAAGTCAACGAACTCGAACGTTTGAACAATCAAATCAACCATGATTGAACACTCGGTCAATCCTGACAACAAGCTAGACATCATTCGGTGCATTTTAATTCTATCATGTCCACCCCTCAAGGCCACGAGAATGAAGCACAATCATAATCATGCCACCGAGTATACATCACGCATGAGTCGAAAAAATCTCAAGTATTTCACCAAAGCTAACATCATAGCAATTAATGACAAGTCAAACGAAAACTATGACTGAACATCGAAATATCAATAATTGAAAGACATATTATTTTGAAACTCAAAACCCAAACGATATCACAATTCGAATATGAATAGGACGATATCAATAAAATACTCTTTGCAAAGAGATTAAAAGAATGCATATCATGTATAAACCACTTACACAATTCTCAATTGATATCATTAGAAAATAACTTTTAATCCTAAAGAATTTCATTCTTGAACTTCAATTCGAAAGAATCAAAAACCTTAATTTAATTCTCTTGTAAAACTCTCTGTTTGGATCTCTTTCTCCATTTCTTATTATCTTTTTTCTATTAAAACCCTTTCCTTATTTATAGGCAATAGGACAAGTAGGAGGTGTCCATTTTAAATGATGACATTTTCTTTTAGCTTAACATTTGTCAAATATGCATACAATTTTCTATGAATTAGGACAAGTGTTCATTCACTTGTCAAGCACACAATCAACCTTGCTTTGTCGTGCTTATTACTTGCCACATGTCACCTCTAGGTCCATCCTTATCGCGAAACATCCTCATCGTCATTCTTATCCTTCCACATCATCAACCTTATCTTAAAACATCATTATTCTTAAATGTTCTACATTATCATTCTTATCTTAAATGTTCCACATCATCATCATTATCCTTCCACCTCATCCACCTTTATCTTCTTATTTTTTTGTTCTTTCTTTGTATTTTTTCTTTTGTTTTTTTTAAGTAGGTCATTCGCATTAATGATGCCTAGCCAACAAAAAGGGTATCTTCAATTATAGTTTGTGACCCTTTAGTTTCATTAGTTATAGATATGCCACAAAGTTTAATATTAATTACGCTTTCCTCCACAAAACTTTATATTGTTTCGACTTACTTAAATTCAATACTTCTATAAGAGAATTCGGGATCTCACAAATACTTTGATAATCATATCTACTCATCGCAAATCATTGTGGAGAAATACATAGTAAAAGTCTTGTCTAAAATACATTATTGGTGTTAAACCTACCATGTACTATAGTCCATGCACAAACTTGCACCTTAATGGACACTTTAACTTTTCAAATCATCGTAGATAGGAGAAATAAAGAGCATAAATGATTATCAATCAAGATATCAAAAAAAGATTTACATGGAAAACACTCGAAGACTCAAGAACCCACTTCCTTCTATCATTTGACTTTATACGCCCATTAATCTCATTAATCAAAGAGAAGAATGGCACTAAATCCATAGTATCTCTATCATCAAGATGCCTACCAAAGCCACAATCCCAAGAAGCTGATTGATGAGAAGAATGAAACATCGATGCAATAAAAGACCCATGTAAACGAGATAAATGATAAAGACGTGGAAAAACACAAAAAAGAAGAAGATGATGATTGACCAACCCAAATATCCTCTTAATAACAAACCCTCTCCCCATTACCCACCATAAATGTCACATATTGAGATATCATACACCCTAAGAAATAAAGTTTCATGGGTATCGATATCTTCCCTTCTCAACCCCATTAATATCTCATCCATTAGCTTGTAATCCATATTTGCTCTTAATAACTAAATGCCATAGATAATTTTGTTTCAGAGAGAATTACCAAAACCATTTCCAACTAAAGTCATATTTATTGCCTTCAAATTTTTCATTGCTAGCCCAACCTTAGCTTTAATTCTTGAAACCACTTCCCATTTCACCAAATGATCTTTTTTTTTCCTTCATCTCTTTTTTCCCACAAAAAATCTTTCATCATTTTCTCAATTTGCATTGCAATCTTCCCTGGAATCCTAGAGAGAGAGAGAGAGAGCGAGAGAGAGTAAGTAGGTAGCCAAAACTAATTAAACTAAAGTTAACAAACACACTCCAAAAATATAAGCTCTCTTCTATCAATCTAATCTTTTTTCCATTTTTTCCACAACAGGGTCCCAAAATGTCAAAGATAATGGATTCCCTCCCAAGAGAAGACCTAAATATTTTAATGACAACTCACCTACTCTACATCCCCACGTTCCCACATCCCTACCAATGAGAAGAATTAAATTCTAGCTATCAAACTTTTCTCCATATTGATCTCTAACCAGACACCCATCCAAATACCTCCATTATCTTTTTGAAATTAATGAATTTCTCCTCATCATCCCCTGAGAAAAAGATAGCATCATTAGCAAATTGTAGATGTGACACAAATATTCGATCTCTTCCAATTACAAAGCCTTATATAAGATTATATCTTTTCATTCTCCTTACAAAGCCTTCTATACCTGATAAAAACTAATATAATAATCATTTTTCGGGTGCTCCTTTAAGATACCGAAAAATAGGAAAAGCAAACTCCAAATGAGGCTTACGAGGAGCATGCATAAATTGACTAATTACTTCAACTACAAATGTAATATCGGGATATGTAACTGTAAGGTAGATCATTTACCAACCAATCTCTAATAGTGTCCTACATCATTGAACACTTCCCCACTATTAGCATCTAACTTGACTGTTGAATCCATAAGGGTATCAATAAGATAAACACCAAGAGTATCACTTTCAGATAGCAAATCCAATACATTCTTTTGTTGGTATAGATTGATACATTCCTTTGACCGAACAACCTTAATTCTAAGGAAGTACCGAAGAAGACCCAGATCTTTAGTGTGAAATTGCTTCCCCAAATAAAGCTTAAAACTGACAATACCATCAGAATCATCACCATTAATGATAATGTCATCAACATACAATTAGAATGATAACTCCTCAGATAGAATGACAAATAACCACTGAATGATCTGAAGTAAAAGTTGAAAACCCTACAAAAGGATCATAGTGCTGAATTTATCAAATCAAGCACGTGGTGACTGTTTTAGACCATATGGTGCTTTCTTCAGGCAATATACTAATTGTTCCTTACCAGAAGTAACATAACTTGGATATACCTCTTCTTATAAATCTTCATGTAAGAAAATATTCTTTATATTTAGTTGGTATAAGGGCTAATCACGACAAGTTGTAACTAAAATAAGAACTCTAACATAGTTAAATCGAACAACAAGGGGAAAATTCTCACTATGTATGGAGTGTAGCCTTTGGCAACCGACCGCATCTTCAAATGCTCAACAGAACCATCCGGATGATATTTCACAGTGTAGATCAAACGACAGTTGATAGATTGCTTACCACAAAGGAGAGGTTAGGTCCCATGTATGATAATCTTGAAGAGCTTTCATTTCCTCATCCATAATCAGTTTCCATTAAAGAGATGTCAATGCCTCTTGCAAGGAACTATGAATAAATACATAAGACATGAAAGATGCAAAACAAAATAAAGATGAGGAAACCGATATAAAGAGACAAAATTAGAAATGAGATGTTGGGTACAAGTACGAATACCTTTCCTTAATGCAATACGCAAATCAGAATAGGATGAACTGCCTGATTGCTCAGAGGGTAAGACCTCAGTAGAATCAGGAAATTGTTGTGGAGCTGAAGCATATAAAACAACCTCTTTGTCCTTGGAATGACGATAAACCTACAAGGGAGAAATAGTAATAGGGAGGGACGAAGATGCACAATTTGGTGAAATAGGCAACAAGAGCTCCCCCGATTGGGAAAGACTAAATCTGGAGAAAGTGTATGTCATGACACATAAAAAATAGATGCCTAAAAGAAGGTAACATCAACACTGACATAGTATCGGTGAGAAATAGGGTCATAGAAGTGATAATTTTTTTGAATATGAGAATATCCAATAGACATTTAACTGAAAGAGGTGAAAGTTTATCCTGACCCAGACCGAGAAGATGAACAAATGCGACACAACAAAAAATACGAGGAATGAGACAAAATGACGAGTTATCAAGGTATAGCAATAAGAAAGGGGATTGGTTGTCTAAAATAGGGGAAGACATGCGATTAGTAAGATATGATAAAGTAAGAACTGTATCAGCCTAATATAGTTTTGGTACATGCATGTTAAACATCAAGGTCTGAACAACATCTAACAAATGAAGATGTTTACGTTCAACACCACCATTTTGTTGGGAGATATATGAACAAGTGGTTTGATGGACAATGTCACGGTCATCACGAAAGATTTTCATAAAGATTGAATATACTCAAAAGCATTGTCAAACTAAAGAATTTTAATACGTACATCAAACTGAACCATAATTTTATTATAAAAAATAGCAAAGACCTTAGGCAACTTAGATTAGTCTTTCATAAGAAATAACCAAGTCATACAAGAAAAATCTTCAACAAAGATTATAAAATATTGAAAACTAGAGATACTTTTGACTCTTATATGGCCCCAAATGTCGGTATAAACAACATTGAATGGACGAGACTCACGACTTGAAGAAATAGGAGGAAAGGAACTATGTTGATTCTTGTCTAATTGATGACAAGCCTCACATTCTAATGTAGAAGAAGAACTCAATCCAGGGATACCTTGGTGCAACTTCTACAAGGAGCGATAACCCAATCGAAAATGCCACTGAAGAGCAGACACCGTAGCACTCAAGGCAGGCACAAAATTACTAGTATCTAAGTAGTAAAGGTCATTGCGTTCGTGCTCCACACCAATCACCTTCTTTGTCTTAAGGTCCTAAAAAATACAAGATGGAGAAAATGTTATCGAACATAGTAAGGACTTAGTTAACTAACCCACATATAATAAATTAAAAGGAAAATTACGTACGAATAAACCAAATGTTAATGACAAGGACGAAGTAGGACAGAGATCGCCTGTCTCATGTATTAGTTGAAAAGAACTATTAACTAACACAATACTTGAGTTTGATGAACGAAAGTTAGCGAATAAAGATGCCAACTTGACATATGAGCACTAACTCCTGAATCAATGATCAAAGAAGATGAAGAAGGCTGAGTAACCATACATGAAGAGTTACCTCCATTGACAAAATTGGCAGTAGAAATAGACAAACTTGAAAAAAGTAGAGATAGTTGGTGACTGAGTTGTTTGAGCTAAGTAGCATATGTTGGTCTCCAATATTCAGTATGTCCTATGCCACCACCATAATCACATCTATCGTCCTGATCGCCACAACCACAATTCAAATATGTTATTACAAAATTCACAATAAGAGTATTTCTAGCCCTTATCTTTTTGTACCCAAATTTAAATTTAGGTAAAATGGTCTAAAATTCTTCGCCAATGTTAGACCCACACTCATATCAAATAAAGAGAAACCCTTTTTTAAACCTAAATCAAGGGAGACTCAAATCTTTAATGGTGAGATTTCACCATCATTTAAAGATCCAATACTCATATTTTAGCCCCATTTAAATTTAAATTTAAATTTAAATTTGTCCTCATTTAAATTTAGACTTCTCTTTCTTTAGATTTAAGTTTCTCCATTAAAGAGCTCTATATTAAATTAAATTTTTTAACCAATTTTTGCTTTTACTCAAATTTAAATAAAAATTTAGATTTCCATTGCAAGTGGTGTAATAACCACTATCACACGAAAGCACCACAAAAGAGAGCCAAAAATAAAAAAAATAAACTTCAAATATGCAAACCACGTTGGGGTAAGAGCATCCCCAACGGGGAGTGCTATCTGAGGTGGCAAACCCTTAACCGCCAAAATGTCACCCAAAAATAAAAAAATTTCACTTCAAAGGGGCTGACATCAAGAGTGGCAAAATGACAACTACGGATTTGGGGTGACAAATTTGCAAACTGTGGAGAGAGAATGTGAGAGTTTGCAAAATAGCGATTGATGTCTACTGTTCATCTCAACGGCTATATTCAACCCAAAACGTCTATAAAAATACAGAGAGAAGGAAAGAGAAGGAGACTTGTCTGAAAATCACCTAAAATTCTTCTTGCCTTGTTGGTGTCTACGTGCTTGAAAATCGATCCAAGCTTTTGAATCGAAGGGGGTGATTTCGTTGGTGCACTTGATTTTGTCTACTTGCCTGAAAATCGATCCAAGGTTCTGCAAAGGTGGGTGATTTTGTTTAGGGGAAGGGGAAGGGGAAGGGGAAGGGGAGGAACTTGTGGATCATTAAAGACTTTGCCCCTATTTATTTTAGGGTAAATGATACTTTGTATCTCAATTTTTTTTGCATTCAAATATACACAATTAAATTTTTTTGTATTGTCATATTACACCATTAATTTTTTTGGTATTGTCATATTACAACATGTTATTTAATTGTATTGTTATATTACACTATTAATTTTTTTTGTATTGTCACCTTGTACCCAAATTTTTTTGTATATTGTTATATTACACCATTAAATTATTTTGTATTAATTATTTTATCTTACATTTAAATTGATTAGAATTTTTTTTGGTAGATGGATCCACAATTTATGAGAATTGAAAGTAAAATTTCAAATTGAAAATAGAATTGAAAATGCGACTTGAAATTGAAATTAAAATTAAAAATACAACATGAAATTGGAATTGAAAATATATCCGTTAAATTGCGATCGTTATGAAAATTACACCTGTTAAAATATAACCGTTAAGTTTAATTATATTTTTTTAATAAAAAATATTGAAATATTAAAATGACACTCCATTTTGACACCTACCATTAGAACAGAAATACTGTTCAGGGGTGTCAAAATACTGTTTAAGGTTATAAAATGATATTTGACACCCTCATTTTTGGCAACTTTCCTTGGAGTTGCTCTAAGAGCATCTCCAAGGGGTGTTGCCATTTTTGGGGTGTTAAATGTCATTTTATAATTTTGAACAATGTTTTGGCACCTCTGAATTATAAATCTGCTCCAATGACAAGTGCCAAAATAGGGTGCCATTTTCATATTTTTATGCATCAATATATATGAATCGTTAGATCTATAGTCATCTAACAGATCTACATTCACCAACCCATTTGCAACCTCTCACTTTTTCTCTTAAGAGTTGCCAAAAATACACCCCAACCCCCTTGATGTTATTTTTTAACTTCATATGCCACTCTATTTGGAGTGAACATTTTTGAATTTGGGGTGGCATATGAGGTATGCCACCCCATATGCTACCTCCCTTTGAATTGCTCTAAAAGCATCTCCAAAAGGAGTTACCATTTTTGAGGTATCAAATGTCATTTTATAACCTTGAACAGTGTTTTGACATCCTTGAATTATAAATCTGCTCCAATAGCAAGTGCCAAAATAGAATGTCATTTTTATATTTTTATTTATCAATCTATATGAATCGTTAGATCTATAGTCATTTAACGGATCTATATTTACTAACTCATTTGTGACCTCTCACTATCTCTTTTCAAAGTTATAAAAAATGGACTTGATGTCATTTTTCAACCCTATATGCCATCTCCTTGAAACATTTTTTAATTTGGGTGGCATATGGTATGTCATCCCATATGCCACCTCCTTGGACTTGCTCTAAGGCAGCGCAAACCACACCAGATGGAAAAAAACTTCACCAGACTGCCCGAACGGTACACATAGGAGCCAGAAAAATGCACTCTGGAACGGTACCGAACAGTATCAAGTATTGTTCATCGTCTTCTCAACCTAG
Organism: Ilex asprella; assembly: GCA_023539305.1. NCBI lineage: Eukaryota > Viridiplantae > Streptophyta > Magnoliopsida > Aquifoliales > Aquifoliaceae > Ilex > Ilex asprella. Next base: position 36,220,151 of record CM042186.1, on the reverse strand, counting down.
GCGACACTGCTACAGGCACAAAAAACATGCATAAACCCTCCAAGAGAGGCTGAGTAACTCTCAGAACTCCACGTAAGGCCAGAGCGGCACCCACAAAACCAAATCCAAGCAACAAATGCCGAGAAGAGGAGCTCCACCAACCACTGTGCAGTGGGTCTTCCACCAGATCCAACTGCCCAACACAACAACAACGAGCAGAAGCCACATGGCTCACAACCAGCAGCCAACAGATCCAAAAAGGAGTAAAAACACACCAAAGGGGATCACAACGCACCAAAAAGCAGAGGAAACTTCCAGATTTATCTGTGGAAGACCACCGGAACAGTACCCGACGATCAAAAAATCACCAAAAATGCATCAACAACACTCCAAGAGGGCTGGGTATGTCAAACCAACCCTCTATTGATCTAGTCGGAGCTATCTCTGAAGGATCAAACCCTCCAATCGCAAGAAAAAACCCCCAATCTTCGCATCTGAAAAAAAGCTCCCTATTTTTGCGAAAATATTCAAAAATAGAAAACTCTATCCAGATGATTTCAAAAAATCAAACAAAAAATACCGCCGTCTTCAGCACGAAAAAACGCATCGGAAAGTGATGACTTCATGCTGACGTCAGCATGACGTCACTTTCATCCGACGAGTGCACAGTAAGAGCTGAAGGCCTGTGTGATCTGTTCCTTGAGTTGTTTTATGTAACTAACAACTAATTGTTCTGATACCAAATCAAAAAGTAAATTTAAGATTAAGGTTTGAGAGAGAAGGAAGAAAACAAGTCCAATGTTACTCTTGCCTCGTAAAGATTTTGTTGATTGAGGTAAACAGTGTTACACAGTTACACTCTTATTTATAATTGTTGGTGCCCACATGAATCATTTTGAATTATAATTTTATTTTTTATTTGCTATTTTTTACCCACATTATCTCTATATTTGTAGTTTTATGTATGCATAAGAGTAGTGTGAAGTTACAAAACAAAAGAGGCAAAATGTAAAAGAAAGACATTAGGTGGTTGATTTGATTACTTATTGATTGTTTATAATATTTATATTTCAAATATTTTGCTTCTACTATGGTTGTGGGCAACACTTACGAGAATTTCTATCAAGAATATAGAGTTTCTCACCCCAAATTATCTTCAGATTGAAAAAAATTATAAATCTTAAGGTAAATGTTTGACAATTGAAGACCAAAAAATGGATTAAAATTTGGTAGACGTGAATAAAAATATAATTAATAAGTAAAATTTACATATAGTTGCAAAAATTAATCTTAGGCACCAATATTATGGAAAATCAAATTTCTAAATTAAAATTGAGAAGTAAATAAATAAACAAATTAAATCTAAACAGGGAATAAGACACATCACATTATCTTAAAGTCCTAGATTACACTTAGATTAGATCATCAATGCAGTAATTGATAGTAAGATAACATCAAATGAAGCTAAGCACGAATATAAAAAAAGAATTACATAAATAACTAAGAATTATTTCATTTTGAGGTCATCATCTTCAATACCGCTTACAAGTCCTATTTTCATAAGATTCATGATAACTTACAAAGAAAAACAATAAAAGCAAAGGACAGAGATGGAGGGAGCTATGGAAGTTATAGAGAAGAATAAAAATACCAGTAGGCAGTAGCTTCTATTATTTAAAGAGATAAGATTTCTCTACTGTTTGGAAAGTGAGGGTTTGGAAGGAGAGCATGTTATTCTTATATTATTTTTTAATTTTCTAAAATGTTATGAACATGAAAGGTCTTCTTATAGGTAATATTATGTATTCAATGCACTTGTAATTACAAATATTTATTCTTAGGAAGAGAAAGGTGTAAGACTTAAAGTGGTAAGTAGGATATAATTGTCTTTATATGATTAAGTAGGGATAGAATAGAAAATCCAATTTTTTTCTCATTAGCTTCATTTTATTAGTAGTATTAGTATAGATATTGATTATTTATATTGAACTGAAACAAGAAGGAATATAATCAACCAAACAATTTTTTTTCTTATATGTTTATATTTCCTTCTAAATTCTTGTTATTCTATATTCGATTGCAAAATAAAGTGCAAGAAGTAAAATAAAGGTTCCCTACCATGTTTTTATTGTCCACCCAATCAAGGGTGTTGGACGATGGATTGGGCACATTTATTTTACATTATTTCACTAAATGATTGTTCTCTTATTTGAGCACATAACTTCACAGATGTTTGTTTGATACTTTTATCATAGGACCAGACAATGGTCCCTGTTTCTCCATTCCATATATTTATGTATACCTAATATTTCCTACTTCTTTTCTATTTTTTTTTTATTTTTATAGTGACTTTCCCATTGGTTGATTGTAAGAATGTATAAAACGAAAAAATGAAGGCGTTAATATATGTTGCGTTTCCATTAAGTTTTATTTTAAAGATGAAATAAAAAAAAAGAAACGATATAGTTGTTACAAGTCGAACAATTGAATTTGTTAACGTATATTAGTGAATTATACCTTGTATAAACATACACAACACAAGAATGTAATTCAAGTATCAACATAGAGAAAGCCCTTATGGGCACTGTGTCCGTGAATGTAGGCCTTATAAGTTGAACTATTAAATTTGTTTGTTTCTGTTTCTCTCTTATTTCATATCTCAAATATGTTCCCATCCAAAATTTATCATTAATATATGTCAACTAACTATCAAGCAATGGCTGGGGGAAAGTATAATAATGTTAAGACCCCATGGTATAGAGTTCTATTTCCAGAATTTAGAGGACGGATTGTATTTTTTTTTATAAGCCTTGAAGGGATAAGTAAGTCAAATGTTCAAGAGGGAAAGAAAAATATAATCCTATTTTTGAATCTGATGTTCAAAGTGTTTTCAGGTTTCCCAAATAATGTAGAAGTAGCCAAATGGTTGCATAAGGTTCTGTTTTCCCTGTATTGGGCTATGAGAAATCTTTGTTTCTTTTCATTCACCCATTTTCTTCGACACTTAACTATTGATGTTGAAAATTTTTATTAGTTCTTGAAGTTCTGGTGTAACACTGGAAGAAGAAAGTTTTAAGGTTGGGGTGGGATTATTTACGTTTCATTTACAAATGTTGGGTTTTTTGTTAGGTGAAATTGGAAACTGGAGGAAGAAGTGAATTTAAGAGTATTTTTGGGATTTGACTTTTGAATTTAGGGAAGAAGAATGGGGTCAGAGGGAAGTCAGAAGCACATGGTGGTTACTCAAGTTAGTGTTGGTGGTTTCGACAACTATGTAACTGCAAAAATGCTTTGCGAATACTTGGAAGCTAACATTGGAGCTGTTTGGAGGTGTAGATTGAAGACTTCTTCAACCCCTCCCAATTCTTACCCAAATTTTGTGATTAACCTGGCAAATGTCCTGAGAACAAACGATTACAAGAAGGTGGAGCCTCATGCATTTGTGCATTTTGCCATGCCAGACTCTTCAATGTTAGCTCTGGATTATGCAGGGCGTGGTGAGCTTATATTTGAAGAGAAACCTCTGAAAGTTAGTTTGGGGCCTGAGACTCCACATCATATGAATCAGAGGAGAAGGACGACAATCCCCTTCAAGATATCTGATGTGCGCGTTGAGATTGGAGTCTTAGTTAGCCCAGATGAGTTCTTTGCTGGTTGGAGAGGTCCTGCTACCGGGGTTGATTTTCTGGTGGATCCTTTTGATGGGACATGCAAGTTCCTTTTCACAAATGACACTGCTTTCTCCTTCAATAGTCCAGCCATGCAGGCAGTCATAAGATGCAATTTTAAGATTGAATTCCTGGTCAGAGATATTGATGAGATCAAACAAGATGCAGATACGTCATCCTTAATGGTTTTGTTGCAGCTGGCCTCCTCTCCTTTAATTTACTATAGAACTGCAGATGATGATATTGAAGAATCAGTTCCGTTTGATTTGTTGGACGATGATGATCCATGGATCCGAACTACAGATTTTACTCCTAGTGGGGCCATTGGTAGGTGTAATACTTATCGAATTTCAATCCGACCTCGCAATGGTCCAAAGCTGGAGAAGGCCATGGATTATCTTAAGGAGCAGAGGGTGCAGGTATCAAATGACCACCCTACACAGCAGCTTAGGATACGGGATGAACCTGATTTTGGGATACCCATGTCAGATCCTTTCTTTTGTATTCAATACAAGAAAGATGTATCCTTTAAGATCTTGTTTTTGGTAAATGCAGTCATGCACAAAGGCATAATAGACCAGCACCAGTTGTCAGACAGCTTCTTTCAATTACTGAGAAGCCAAAGAGACGAGGTCAATGTAGCTGCATTAAAGCACATCTATACTCATAAATGCCCTTTGTATGATGCTTTTAGGAGGCTGGAACTTGTTCAGGAATGGTTGCTGAAAAATCCTAAGCTTCTTGAGAGACCTAGAGAGTTGAATAATGTTGTCGAAGTTAGGAGGTTGGTTATAACCCCGACCAAAGCCTACTGTCTTCCACCAGAAGCTGAACTTTCAAATAGAGTTCTTAGGAATTACAGAGAAGTTGCTGATCGATTTTTAAGGGTTACCTTCATGGATGAAGGCATGCAGACACTTAATAAGAATGTAATTGACTATTATCCTGCTCCTATCCTTAGGGACATCACTTCAAATTTTAATTCCCAGAAAACTACAATGTTCCAAAGAGTGAAGAGGATTGTAAGTAAAGGGTTTAAATTATGCGGTCAAAAATACTTCTTTTTGGCATTCTCAGCTAATCAATTAAGGGACCGTTCTGCTTGGTTTTTTGCTGAAGACCAGAAGATTAGAGTACGCGACATAATTAGTTGGATGGGGGAGTTTAAAGACAGGAACATTGCCAAGTATGCTGCTAGGATGGGACAGTGCTTCTCATCTACTTATGCCACAGTCCAAGTTCCATCAAGTCGGGCTTATTTGAAGCTTCCAAATATTGTGAAAAATGGTTATGATTTCTCCGATGGGATTGGTATGATGTCGGCTGATCTTGCGGCTGAAGTTGCAGAGAAATTGCAGTTGAAAGTAAATGCACCCTGTGCTTACCAGATCAGATATATGGGTTGTAAAGATGTTGTTGCATGTTGGCCAGAAAAAATTGGTCCGTACCAGCTATCCATAAGGCCAAAAATGATTAAGTTTGAATCCAATCACACGGTCCTTGAGATTTGTTCATGGACTCAATTCCAGCCAGGATTTTTGAATAGGCAGATAGTGACATTACTTTCTGCTTTGAACGTTCAAGACGATATATTTTGGAGAATGCAGAACTCCATGATTTCCAAACTGAACAAAATGCTTGAAGACATGGATGTAGCTTTTGATGTCCTTACCGCTTCATGTGCTGAGCAAGGAAATACAGCAGCAATAATGTTGGGTGCTGGTTTCAAACCTCAAACTGAACCTCATCTACGAGGCATGTTAACTAGTATAAGAGCTGCACAGCTTGGGGATCTCAGGGAAAAGGCTAGGATCTTTGTTCCTTCAGGGAGGTGCTTGATGGGCTGCTTGGATGAGTTAGGGGTACTTGAACAAGGCCAGTGCTTTATTCAAGTGTCAAACCCTTCACTGGAAAATTGCTTTGAAAAGCAGGGCTCTAGGTTTTCTGAGATAAAGAAAAAATTGCAAGTAATTAAGGGTTTTGTGGCTATAGCAAAAAACCCCTGTCTTCACCCAGGAGATGTGCGAATTCTGGAGGCAGTCGATGTCCCTGGGCTGGACCATCTTTTTGATTGTCTGGTTTTCCCTCAAAAGGGAGATAGACCGCATACAAATGAAGCATCGGGAAGTGACCTTGATGGTGATCGCTACTTTGTGACGTGGGATGAAAATCTTATTCCACCTAGTAAGAGAAGCTGGACGCCAATGGATTATGCATCCGCAGAAGTCGAGCTATTGCCTGATCCAGTCAGTCACTGGGTAATTTTTTATCTGTTTAAATTTCATCCTCTGCATCCTTTGTTAAGTTGGCTTTGGAATCGTCTTCATAGTTCAATTGTTTTTATGTGCTTTTTTTTTACAGCTTACTTACTGGATGCTTTCTCCCTTCAATTGCTGACGTTAAGTCATTTCATTAGTTTGCTTTGCTGGTCAAATTAGTCACTCACCTCAATGGAAAAAAACCTCCTGACTTATTCGACTCAATTGGTTCAGAGAATATCGAAATGGAATTGGAAACAATGTAGAATGTTTATTGATGTTGTTAATTTACTTAAAAACACACACCTGACAGTTCTTTCTCTCTCTCTTTTTTTTTCCCTAGTAAGTAGTTCATCTGATATTTCATCAGCTTAAAAATCTTCCATCCAACTCCATGGTAAATGTCTCTTCATCTTCAAAGTGCCTCTGATTTCACTCTGACCGCATATACAACCAAAGGCAAAGCAGCATCACCACTCCCACCTTGAAAGAACAATGGTGCATGGCACCTTCTTTACCTGACCTCTGAGAAATAGTTGCTCAGTTAGCTTCTCCTTGAGTCTCCAGATACTTTGAAATAAAGTTCTCTTCTGGTTTCCACAAACCTTATAGACATCTTGATTGGGCACTGTTCTGCTTAGTGGCAGTTAATAAAAAAACCAAGATGGGTGACCATCACCGATGACTCCTTAGTGATTGGACAATGCAAAAGGAAATGATTAATGGACTTGTCTTTTTTACACGTGTACGAACGATTTGGAATGATTCTCCCTTGGTGTTTGAGGTTATCAATAGTAAGAATGCAATCCAAGCCTATTGTCATTGAAAAAAAGCCACCTTGGGGGGGATTTGCATTCACAAAGGCCTTCCAAAGAAAAAGATGAGTCAAATTGGCCCCTGCCAATGCTTGGTTAGAAGACTTAAACTTGCCTTTGTGAGATGGCTCCAAATTCTGTGAAACCCCCACCTCTGGCAGAACTTGAACCCCATAAAGCACATCCATTAAAATGTCAACTTCTTCAACTACTAAAAAAAAATCTCTGAGGGGAGGGAGGCTCCCATACAACAACTGGGTCACCATGCTAACATTTTCGACAACAACAGCTATTGAGAATGGGTTTGGAAACATGTCCTGGATTCTCTACCACACCCTGGATCATACCAGAATCTCACCCTATGCCTTACCCTTACCACAAACCTAACATACTTTAAGAGCTCATCTCATACTTTTCTAACATTTTCTCTGGAGCCCTACCCTATGAGGCATACAACCTTTTCCAAAAAGAGCTTGATTAAAGCATCACATCTTCCTAGTATCTGATTCTTCTTTTAAGTCAGGAAATCACTTTGCCTTCCAATCAACCAAACAGAAATGGTATTTAAACACATCCCCAATACCTCTCGTTAAGAAATCTTCTTGAAGCTTGTAATACAACTAATGGCATAGCTGTTGCATGGTTAGACCTATATGATCGACTCTGGAAGACTAGGTGGAAGACTAAGACTTTGGTTCAATGGAAAATGTACATGGTAGACGATCCTTAACTTTTATAATTTATTATTTAGAAAGTAATTGGTGGAATTTTAGTAGGAGAGTAGTTTTGGAATTGGTAGAAGACTATAGTTTATGCTTCTTGTTTTTGTTTCTTTACCATCATTGGGGTTGGACGACTTGTCCACCTTTGTTTGGTTCTTGTAACACTTTTATTTCTATTATTAATAATATTGAAGTCTCTTGTTGGAAAAAATAATTGGTAGAAGACTGGGTCTATGAATAATCTTACAATCCGTTATATTTTATCCAGATTATAAATTAGTAATGATTATTCTTTATGGAGAAATAAGTGTTTCTTGGCTTTATCCATGTAAGGATGTGATAAATCTCATCTCCTTCGTTCTTTTCCTTCCCTCCTTGCATTAACAACATAAGGCAAAACAATATGTTACTAGTCGGGAGGTTGGAGAGAGTGTTTTTTAATTAGAGCATCTTGCCCCTTAGGAAGGAAACTGCCTTTTCATCCTTTAAGCCTCATTTATAATTTCTAAGCCATCAAAATCCCACAATGAAATGGTTGTGCATGAAGGGCTAAGAGGAACGGAGATAGGTAATAGGGACGTTCCCCTGCACACTCTAGGACAACAGTCAATGAATCAATGCTCTCCACATACCCAATTGAATAGCTCTCTCTTCCCAACAATAACCTTCAAAACAAAACTTAACTTAATATCAAGGAACAAACTTCTCAAATACAGCATATGTGCTAGGAAGCACGGATGAAGGATCGGTTATGAACTTATGATACGATATGACAAAACTTAAAAAATTATGATACAAATACGGTTAAAATACGTCTAAAAAAATATATATTTTATAATTTTATTAATGTTTGACAACTTCATAATTATAATTTTTACTCTAGGAAGCACGGATACGGACACGGGTGTCGTATTCGATATGATACGGACACGGGGATACGACAAAGTTAAAAAATATAGGACACAGGTACGACAAGGATAAGGCTACTAAAATTAATATGATATATTTTTTAAATAATAATAGAGTAGTAATATATTAAAAATAAAGCATATATTATAACAATATTAATAATAAGACCTAGTAAATATTATTATTTTTTATTAAAATTAAAATAGATCAAATTAAATATCAATTATTTTCATCAAACATAATTGCATTTATTAACATTCATAGTATATAAGTTACGAAACAAAAAATATATTAAAAAAAATAAAATTTCAATAGTTAAAAGTTGTTTTTTTAATAAAAAAATTATTGGCCGTGTCTTGGCCGTGTCCTAGACGTATCCTGGCTGTGTCCTAGACTTGTCCTGGCCGTGTCCGATTGAGTTCACTGTTCAAGACACTTCTAGCGGTGTCTGACACGTGTCCGGCCGTGTCCTGGCCGTATCCGTGTCTGACACGTGCCCGATACTGTCGCAACGCCCCCGTGGAAAGTATCCGTGCTTCCTAGTTTTTAGTAGATTCTTTAATAACAACACAAAATATTAGTTATTTTTACCTTTGAAGAAGTATAAATTGTCTCGTTATGGCATATCCAAAAAGTGAACGTGACTAATTAAAAGAATCGAAGCTGACATTTTACTATTTGGTTTGCTTAGAATTACTTTCTACCAAGAGATATGGTGAAATTAACATATTTTGTGCTCTTGTGACGTTTGATAGTAGATAATACTAAAAAAATACCAATGTATCTTTAACGTTATATGAATTTTTTTGTATGTGTTGCATTGTAAGTGAATTTGAGAGGAAATGGTAAAGATTAAGACAATACATTCTACATATTGCTTTGCAAGTCGAAACATATTCATTTTGGATGCGTATCCACAATGTATCCAAATGTTTTATTTATTATTGGATACGTGTAGTGCGTATTTTATATGGATTATCGAGAATCCAACAAGTATCGTATTGATAATGTCATGACAAAGAGCTAATACCTGAATTGTTCATTCATTAATTTATCATCTTGTAGTTGGTTGAATTGGTGGAAGGGCTTTGGAGAGATAACGTTGGTGAATTATGCATTTTGATTGATTGTTGAATATGACTATTTTGCATAAATTTGTTTATCTAAGGGGTTTGTGCGTCAGATTGAGGGGTGTAAGGCATGAATCGATTAATTAATTGACAAATGAATGAATTAGGTTATTAATTGGGCGTAATTTCTGCAAAAAACGAGTGCTTAACACCTATTAACCATACTCTAGGTCAACCTAGGCAGACTCCACGTCTTTAACAAGTGTTTTGGGACAATCCAACTCGCACTCTCAATTGGTGTCAAAACATTGGTACCCCGAGAGTATTGACATAAGCACTTTGTATGTATTTCTGAGAGTTTTAACGTAGTTTGTGTTTGCTTGAGGTTCTTCATAACAACCAGTTTGTTATTGATGGATACCCAACAATAACGTGGCTCAATATCGAGACCTCTTTTGTTTGGTGGAACCAACTATGTCTATTGAAAGGCTAGAATGAGAGCATTTTTTAAGTTCATACATGAGTATGAGTGTTGACCACCCAATGGGGATGGAAACCTCCCACCGAGACCATTGAGGCGAGGCAGGCGAGACTGCAAAAACCTGTTAACAAATGGACAAGGATGATTGGGGTCAGTGGTTAGAACTCGAAATGATTGAATGTGATATTCAATGTCATGTCTCCAAATGAGTTTCGGAGAATTTCTACGTGTGAGACTTCCAAAGAAGCATAAGGCAAAAAGTCTTATTTGTGACACCTATAGAGTTTGTGTCTGACCTAACATAGTGCTTTTCTTGCTATTGTTCATTCTTCTTTGAAGCCGCAAAATGAGAGTGAGGCACAAGGATCCCTTGGTGGCAGCTGGCCATGTCTGAGGAATTGCCAGTCTTGCAGAAGACATCGTTTATTACCTTATCAGATATAGAGGGGTTCCAAACCTCTTCCTGACGGAAAGACCACTATTGAGGGAAATTGAGACTCACCCTTGGTTTCGATTCTAAGAAGACTTTTGTTCCTTTGTTCCTATTTATTCCCACTCGAATTAAAGCATCAGGCTTGTGGTAGTCCTACATCAGATCAGTACCATCTCTTTTTTTCCTCCGTGCATCTAACTCCTCAGAAATTCTGTGGAGTTCCATAGTATTGTTCTCTGAGTTAGAGAGGAGTTCGCTGACCAGACCCTCCTTCTCTATTTCTATTTTATTTACTAGTTCTAAGGTTGCCCTTTCTACTTGTTGTTTTTCCTTTCCCAATTTATTAGAGTATAGACCATGCCAGATATTGGTTGAGCTCGGGGAATTGGAAATAGGTGCATACGAAGGAGAATTCACCCTATGTAGAGGCCTTTTTAGAGGTTTCCCACGAGGGAAAAAGTGTTGTAAAGAAGTTCAAATGTCGAAGGTTGATTTCTCAATTTGAGGCACTTAGGATGAAGCAAGGTGAGACCTTCACTAAATTCTATGCATGACTTAGTGACATAGTAAATTCATCTTTCTCCCTACGAAAGAAGTATGATGATACGGTCTAACTTTGGAAGATATTGAGATCTCTACCGGAGAGATTTCAATCTAAGGTCACCACCATAAAGATAGCAAAGAAACCTATGAGTTTGGATATTGGGAAGTGATCCAAGAATGTATCTATCGCCTCCTTTGATAGACCCTATTGTTTTAATTAAAATGGTGCATGAGGTAGAACAGTACAGCCAAAATCTAATTTGACATTTTATATAATTTCCCAAATTTCAGAGCCTA
>CM042186.1:36170986-36193976 GCA_023539305.1 Ilex asprella | reverse complement strand
GATATAACTATCACGAAAGTTTTTTTCAACCATTTTGAAAGCTTGCATGGCATGCAGTTTATGATTCCATGCACGCACGTTGTGAATTTGACTTTTGCTTGCTTTACAATGCATGTGGAGATCCATCTGTTACCCCCAATAAAGTGTTTGGTGTCATTTAAACTGGCTCACTTTAGCAAAACCCTTGAAATTACAGAATTGGCCAAGCCATCCACGTAGGCATGTCACGTGTACACAACTCCTAACCGAAGAAATGTAGAATATTATCATTATGGTACAATTGTGGGCTGCAGATTTCTCCCAATTTTCTAGGTACCATAAAACAAAAGTATAGTACCTATTTTTAAACTTCTCTTAATAATATTATTTAATTTTTATTTTAAATAAATCAATTGGGTCCCACAAGTTAACTACAAAACTATATTAAAAGGGGTAAATTATAATGAGACCCCCTGAAGTTTGTCATTAAATCACATAGACCCCTTCAGGTATTGAAAATAACACAATGCTCCCTTGAGGTTTGGTTTCATATAACACCTAGCCCCAAACTGTTATCGTTCGTTTGACAAGTCATCAAACTTTGATGAAATCAACCTATTTTAAATACAAAATTCCCAAATTACCCATCCAAGATCTACCACTAAAAAAACTAAACTATCACAAAAACTCAATAATTTTTATATTTTCTTAAAAGCCCAACACATCCAAACCATTAATTAAACAATTAACCATACTAAATTGACATCATTTATTTTATTAAGTTCATATAAGTAGTTGCATTAATTCTATTGATTATACCATTAATCAAGTTAGTTAACTTAAAAACAAAACAAAAAAATTAATTAACTTTATTATTTCATCAAAGCTTATTTAAGTAATAGAAAACCCTATAATTAAGTAATTAACCCCATAAAATTTAGTTCAACTTATTTAAAAAATTAAATTCATTAATTCAGCTAAGTAACCCATTGATTGAGTAATTGACCATTAATTATTCGTTTAGTAAACTTAGGTAATTAAGCCCATTGATTAGGTAATCAACAAATTATGTAATTAATTCCATTAATTAGCAAACCAAATCAGCCTATTAACTTAATTAACCAAATCAACCTATTAACCTAATTAACCAAATCAACCAAGATAATGATCCCCACCCATGCCCATCATCGAATCCACCATACCATAAGGTCCACAACGATGCCGTCCTCACCCATATCCATCAGTGGCTCCACCATACCACAAATGATGTCGCCTCCACCCCCAGAGCACCACCAACTTCCCTCAAAACAACTCTTATCAACCTATCTCTGCCTCCATGGCGCTGCCCAACCAACCACCCACCTTCAACAATCCATAACCTCACACACAACATTTCTCTCTACCACAAACCTCTCTCTCTCTCTCTCTCTCTCTCTCTCACTCTCTCTACCAACAAAGTTATCTACGCAGAGCCACCATCCAACACTTTTATTCTCTCAAAACATACTTGCACCATGTTGTTGGATGAGAAACACGATATGTCGATAACGCAACCTATCTAACAATTTATGGGTCAATAACCAATAAAAAACATGATGAATCGGTGGTTTCAGAGAAATCACACTATTGCAAGAGGAGCGAACGAGTGTTGCATGACGAGTGTTGTAGTGGTGAGACTGACTTGGGGGTTATAGTGGGCATAAGAGATGAAGGGTTCCAGTGGGATGGGGATGAGAGCAGGGTTATTAACCGGTGGCAGTTGGTGGTGGTGATTAAATAGTAATAGGGTTAACAATAGTGGAGAGAAAGGAAGATGACAGATAAGTTGTTGAGTCGGGTCAATTGGGTTTGGGTTAAGTTTATTTCATTTGATTTTTATCTGAGCGTAGCATAGTCATTTTGCAAATTTTGTTAGGTCTGTTAGCTGGCTGCTACTGACAGGGGGTGTCAGTGTAATTTTCCATACCTAAGGGGGTCTATGTGATTTAATGACAAACCATAAGGGGTCAGAATGTAATTTACCTTATTAAAAACTATACTACTGTGGATATCAAACCAAAAATATCTAAAATTAAAGATGATTTATAACTATATATTAAAAAATAACAAAATAATTTTTTTTACAACTTTCAGATTTATATTGAACATCAAAAAGTGAAAACATGATACTTAAAAAATTATTTTTTGTGAATCATACTTGGATATTGAATGCCAATATTGGTCACTTCACCTTTGAGTTTTTTTTTTGGGGTCAAAGTATACACATTCATAAAATAAAGGAAACATGTGTACATGATTAATTTCATCCTATTCCTACTCTTGCCTATCTGTGGATGATTTTCTATCAGCTGAGGTGTGTGTGTGTGTTGGGGGGGGGGGGGGGGGTAGGCTATCCAATTTGTAGATATGACTCCTTCACTAGTTTGTTTTGGTAGCTGCTGTGTTGCATTTTCTCTTTGCATGGTTGTATCTGATGAGAGACAACTGATTTGCATAATACTAAATGTCAAGTTGAATTGAATTGATCTCCCTTATGGTTGACAATTGGTCCATGCAGGGGCGGAACCAGAAATTATGTCTAGGGTGGACACTTTACTAAAAAAAATTAATATTTTTTCTTCTAATCAATAAAAATAAAATAATATATTCAAATTTATTATATTATATTCGATACTTAAAAATTCATAAAATACAAAACAGTCAAATTTTGATAAATATAGCATACATAAATAAAAACAAACAAAAAAGAGAGGTTAATTATAACCCTTCATAACAAATGAAATAAAATGCATAAAAGATACTATAGTATTTTTTCATATATATGATCAAACTATTAGTCGTTGGTCACTCATTTAATTAAGTAATCTAGTTGTCATAATCTCTATAGGCTTTTTTTTTTATTTGGAATCTCTATAGCTTAAAAAAATGAGTTTAACATCTCAAAAACTTATACAGATGTATCCCCAAAATGTACAAAGTGTGTCCAAAAATTCATAATTATTTAGGTGCCGGGACTATACTAATTGATAGAACAAAAAATGAAAGGGTGGACACATTTAAAATATACTTCAAATTATTTGAATTATACATGAGTAATATTTTTTTAAAAAAATTCAGGGTGGGCACGTGCCCCCCCCTGGTTCTCAAGTAGCTCCGCCTGTGCTTACGGCTGAGTTTTTGACCAAGGCTAAGTGTTGAGTTTGAAACGAAGGTTCGCATTCTTCTCTACGGGTGATAAACGAATCCAACGAATGGGTTTTGAGTTGGAAAGTTTATTTTTTAAAGCAAATTTAAATAATTTTTTGTCCGTTTCTCTTTTTAAGGAGTTGCGTGGAGTTTTCACTTAGGGTTAATTTTTTGTCAAAAAAAAAAGTAAATTTAAATAATTATTCAAGTTCAATTTATTTTTTAAAAAAGATTAATTGCATTCGAAGTCCCTGAAATATGAAGTTTGTCTCATTTTGGTCCCCAATATTTGAATTGTATCATTTTAATCTTTAAAATATTGAATATGTTTCTATATGGTCCCTTAAGCAGATATCATCTAGATTGGTAATGATTTTTTATCATAAACTTGTCACGTGATACTTAAATATGAACAAAAAAATAATTTTGATAATTTTTAACTAAATTTTTACTCAAATTTTGGTTAAATAGCTATCTAAATTACACAGTTTTGATAATAAGTTATCCAAATTTTGGTCAAAAGCTGCATAAATTTTGTTTCAAAGTTATCAAAATTATTTTTTGTCCATATTTAGGTATTACATGACAAATTTATGATAAAAAATCGTTAGCAATCCGGACACTTTCTATTTGAATGACCATATAAAAACACATTCAATACTTCAGGGACCAAAATGATGCAATTAAAATATTGAGGACCAAAATGAGACAAACTTTATACTTTGAGAACCTCCAGTGCAATTAACCCTTTTAAAAAGTAAGTTTCAAATAAAACAAAAAATGAATTAAATTTGAGTAGCTCGATTACGAGCTTGAGCCAAGCTTATTTGAAAAAAATGTTTTGACTTTGATTTATTTTCTAAACGAATGAGCTTGAGTCAAGCTCAAAACAAATCGAATTCAAACCCGAAAAAAAAATAAAAAAATGAACCAAGTAATTCAGATCGTTTAGCACCCTACTCTTATTTATCAACAAATGAAAAAAGAAAAGAAAAATGATGATTTTTAAGAGCAATACAATTATGGGACCAAAACATAATTTTTCAACCTTTAGTACCACATCAAAGTTTATACAAAATAAGGTTAAAATGAATATTTGGATAAGATTATAATAGCATAAGAATAGGGTTACGACAAAATGAAGTGGTTTAAAATCGATCATAATATTTAAGTGTAACTTAATATTTAGTTCAATCCAAATTAATTTTTTTAAGCTATAACTTTCAATTATAAATTTGGGTTAATTGTACAAGAGTTCTCCGAAGTATAAAGTTTGTCTCATTTTGACCCCCATTATTTTAATTGCATCATTTTGTTCTCTAAAATATTGAATATCTATATAATAAAGTAACTTACAATTCAAATCTCAAATGATAAACAAAATGATTTTTGCTATTCGCGGTAGAGATCGTTTTAAATTTTACTTTAAAGTTAATCTAACGGCTAATATTAACACCCTAAATTTAATAAGAAAAATAGGCCCCTAAGGGAGTGTTTGGAGTGATTTTTTAAAAGTATTTTTAGAAATTATTTCTCATAAGTACTTTTAAAAAAAAATAGTATTTGCAACCGCTCTACCACTACCTCTACCACGTCCACCACCACCCCCCGCCACCACCGCCGCAGCCGCAACCATCACCACCACCAACACCGCCACCACCAACACCACCGTCACCGCCACCACCACCACCACCGCTGCCCTCGCCTCCATCACCGTCACCACGGTCATTGACATCCACCACAACCATCATTGTTTCTTACCACCACCACTGCCGCCCACTACCTCTCACCCCCTTTACAAATTGATGCTTAAATTCTTTTATCTTTTCTTTATGTTTGTGATTTAATTTTGGATATGAATACAAATATGCTTATTGTTTACCGTTTTTTTATTACACTGTGCCTTTAGACACGGACAATAACTAGTATTTCTATATGATTGCTAACGATTTTTTTATCATAAATTTGTCACGTGATACTTAAATATAGACAAAAAATTATTAAGATAACTCTTGACTAAATTTTTACTCAAATTTTGGTTAAATAGCTACCTAAATTACACAATTTTGATTATGAGCTATTTCAATTTTTGTCAAAAGCTATTCATATCACACATTTTTTTGTCAAGAGCTACCCAAATTTTTTTTAAGAGCTATCAATTTTTTTTATCTATATTTAGATATTACGTGACAAGTTTATGATAAAAAATCGTTAGCAATCTGGACGTTGTCTACTTGATGGACTATGTAAAAACATATTCAATATTTTAGGGACTAAAATGATACAATTAAAACATTGAGAACAAAAATAAGACAATCCCCATACTTTAGAAACTTCCAATACAATTAACCCTATAAATTTTGGTATGCATATTGGTGTCCTGGTTGACTAAGTTCAATGGAGGAAAATTTGTTTTCAAGTAATAACAATGGCAATAGAAAAAAAATAATGTTTAATCAGCATGACATATGTAGTAGGGGTATGAATTTTACCCATCGCTATGAACATGACACGACCAATTAATTGGGATAATAAATAGCCGGATTAGTGCGAGACATGAATACCACGTTTAATTCGTATTGCATGTAGCAAAAAATAAATTTTCTTTTAATTTCTTTACATAATATTATATGCGTTGTTTAAGAATTAAATAATTTTTATTGACATGAATAATGTCACGATCGACTGAGGAATAGTACACGAACCAAAATAACAACCTAAAAATAATACAACCATAACACGAAAAATGACACTTGATGGTGTGTAATCTCGTGGGTGAGCTGGAGACGTGAATGATGTTATCTTACGTAGGACTGAGCTACAAGGCTTGTTGAGAGTTTGATGAAATAAGGGGTTTGCACAATAGAAGTACAGCGGTTCACCAGTTACAGAGCTTGGCTAGTCCACTCTCTAATGGAGGCTCTTGCTCCATGTTCTTTATTGATCACTCGAAGTACAGAATGATGTTTTTTGCCTCTAAAGTCTCTTCTCTTTTTTTTTTTTGTTTGTGTGAGTCTCTTTTTCTCAGTGGAGGTATTGTTCAACATATATAGACTGATTCCTAGTTCTAAGGAGTCTACACCGAAATTCTTGCCTTGCATCCGTGGGATTTCCCTTAATTTTCGGGAGAAGATCTTGTTTGGTTGAGAGTCTTATGCCTTGATTTTAACTTCCCATTCTCATTCCCTTTATTTCGAGAACGGTTGTTGTCTATCCAGCTGTCCCTTTGTCATTCTAGTCAATTTGTTGTGGTCGTGAGGCTGAGCTCTTCTTCCTTATTTGACCTCCTGACTTGGACTAGAGGTTTGAGCTTACACTTAAAATTATTTTTGGTATCATCAACACTAATTTATTTTATACATGAGTGGTAGCATAGTGATACATTTTTATGCTTGTTTTTCCCTTTTCTTTGTTATGATAAAATGTAAAAGTCGCATATGCTCTTGAAAGTTATAAATGAAGGTTATAAACAGTCATATGCAGCAACTTACAGTGCATATCTCATTCCATTCTTAGTAAAACAAAAGCTGCAAGAAGGAAACTGGGAGTTCAACCAGAAACAAAAAGGGGCCGACGCCATTTTATACGGGAAGGAAAAAGAAGCGGAGGCTCAAAAGACAGTCGCCGAGGCTGCTTTATATGCTCATCAACAGGTTGCCGAAGGAGAACTATATGGGAAGAAGAAAGAGGCCGAATGACTTATAGCATCTATCTACGCACTGTCCTGGATGCATTGGGAGGAAATTAAGCGGCACTCAGGGATTTCTTGATGATTAATGGTGGCATGTTTCACGAAATGCCAAAAATCAATGTCGGTGCTGTGCGTGGACTGCAGCCGAAAATCAGCATTTGGACCACCGGAGGGGGTGCAGAGACGGCCGATGGAGGTGGTACTACGGCCATGAAGGAGGATCCTGGTGTTTCCAGGATGTTGCCGCCTTTGTTTAAGACAGCGCAAGAGCAAATTGCAATGACACCACCTGCACGGATGGGTTGTCTGAGTGATTCTACTCATTCTCATGATTGATAATCGTATTTGTATCGAATTTGCTAATTTAACCCGTTGATGTTACTAGAAAATCAATTTGGCCAAATATTGCATTAATGGGTTATGCCAGCATAATTGATCCAAATAGCATTACTCATTTCAGTTTATATAGTGTGGATCTTGTTTAATTGTATGTTCTCTTTGCTTTTTTGATTAAAATGCTTATATGTATCATTCTTGTAATAAAAAAATTGTTACAAGCACAAAAAATGTATTCGATTATGCACATGGTTAGAGTGAATGCTTAGTGCATAGTACTAGAATATATAATCTTAGGTTCCTTCAATTCCCTCAATATATACAAGATTATTCATTGTAAACTGGTGGCAGGTTTGACTCTGACGTCATAAAAAAAGGAGGGGAGAGGCGATCATGTGTCCCTTGTACCTGGCTTTTGGATTAGTAGGTCTAAGCAACGTCTTTTTAGGTCTTAAAGGACAACTCCATCCTTTTCAAAAAAAAAAAAAAAAGGACAACTCCATCAACGGAAGGAAAAAATTATTATTTAATATATTGTGACCAATTTTTTTGGCTCTGGTGTTTGTGTGTGTGTATATATATACGGGTTTAGTAAAGCTGGGAGTACGGAGTGGAGATAAGTTTTGGTTCATCTCCGCATCTATCCCCACATGGATTTATACATGTATTTCAATATGTTTATCGTCCAATACAGAGCGGAGAGTCTCTCTTCTTCTTCTTCTTCTTGTTCATCTTCCTCTATTCTTCTTTTGTGGCTTCCGAGCAATCTTAGCTATCAGTGATGATGAAAACCCAACAACCAAAACCATGGAGGATTTTTCTGGTTACCCAATTCATGAACCCCACTTGAATTCCCAAACTCTGTTTCTTCAATATCAGTGGACACTCACAGTCTGCAAAAACAGGTAATTTAGGTGATTGTGTGCTCTTTTTTCTTTGTATGTTGAACTGGGTATGGTGGTCAGTGGTCTGTGATTGTCCCTAATATTGGTTAGGACCGTAGTGAGATCCCTTCTATTACATTTTTTTTCTCCATTTTTCCCTTCATAGATAACCTACCATGAATTCAACTAGACCTGTGTGGTACTATATACAATCAAATTTATCGTCAATAATACTGTTGAAAAATGTTGTCGAACGTTATCTTTCTTGATCTTGCTATGGATCTCCCTATGATTTTTATTTTGGGTTAATTACAAAATGCCCTTTGAACTTTATGTCTTATTTCAATCAGGTCCCTGGTTTAAAATTGAACAATTTGTCATTTAATGTTTGAATAATTTTCAGTTAACTTTTACCATTAGTTGACCAGTGTAAAAAATGACTGAAATTAAATAGAAACCCACAACTACCCTTGTTTTAATATTTTGTATAAAAATAAAAAACATAAATCAAAAGAAAAAGAAAAAAATATAATTCCAGTAACAACCTAACTTCAGCGAAAAACCCAAATTCCTCCCCCCCTGATTGTAGTGGCGGTGGTTGTGGCTAGGTTGGTTTATTGTAGCTGTGTTGGCAATTGGGCTGGCTGTTGGTTGCGATGAGTTGTCGATGGTGGCGTTGGAGATTTTGGCCAAGGGTACAAAAATAATTTTAAAATTTTTGTCCAATTAATTAATCAATTTGTTAATTTTAGAACCTATAGGAGGTAAATTGTTCAATTTTAAATTAGAGGAACCTGATTAAAATAAGACCCAAAGTTTAAGGGTTTTTTTTTGTAATTAACCCTTTTATTTTTTATTTTATTTGGCATTGGAACGTCTTTAAGGTTATGTGGCTGAAATCTGTTGCTAGGTACACATCGCTGTCCATATAATTTGTGAAACTTTTATGAAGTCTTGTTCACCAATGAAGTTACACTAAAAAAAAAAAAAAAATGACTTTCGAATATCAATTAGTCTAACCAAAAAAAAAAATGTTACACTCAAAAAAAGAAATTACAAGCGCAGGATTATAAGAAGCAGAAAACCAAACTATACCCAGTGTACACAAATTGGGCTTGCCAGGTCCTTCCACGCTATAAT
Organism: Ilex asprella; assembly: GCA_023539305.1. Lineage (NCBI taxonomy): Eukaryota > Viridiplantae > Streptophyta > Magnoliopsida > Aquifoliales > Aquifoliaceae > Ilex > Ilex asprella. The sequence continues at coordinate 36,184,760 of CM042186.1, read as the reverse complement.
CAACATGTGCCACACAATAGTCGTGGAGTGTTGTTATCTTTCATGCATGTAGTAAAGCACTGTTTGGTAATGCTTTTAAAAATATTTTTTTATTTTTTATTCTTTCTAAGCAAAAATGTAAAAAATAGTGTTTATTTTTGCATTTTAAAAAACTTTTAAAAAGAAAAATAAGAAAATAATATATTTTTTTCTAAAAGCAAAACAATTTGCTTTTTAGAAGCAAATAACATATTTTTTAGCATACACTAATATACAAAAAATAGACACACACATATATTAATACACCAAAAAATATATATACACACATACTAATACAACAAAATACACATACACTAATACACCAAAATATATCCCCCAACACACTAACCTATTAAAAAAATACAGTAATACAACAAAATACACCCCCAACATACTAACATACTAAAAAGCATACAATACTACTCTAAAATACACACACACACACTAATACACCAAAAAACACACATATACCCATTCACATACTAATATACCAACAGACAAACACTAATACAATAACATACATATCAATACACCAAAAATACACACACACTAATACACCAAAAAACACCCACCTACACACTAATACACCAAACTACAACCACTAATACACCAAAAAACACCCACCCACACACTAATACACCAAACTACAACCACACACACATGCACTAAGGTAGTGTTTGATAAAACTAAAAGTTGAATGTTGAATTTTAAGTGTTGAATGTTAAATTTAATAATTCGTAAACTGTTTGATGTCCACTGAAATTTAAGTACTGAATTGAATCAAACTGTTTGATAAATATACAGAACTGAAGTCTGAAAATAAATTACCAAATAAAAAACAAACAGAGCAACGTGGACTTATCAGAGAAAGTCTTCTCGACCTGGGGTTCTCTTCATCTAGAGCAGGTAACTTGCTTAGAATATGAGGGCCGAGCTCAAGCCTAGCGAGGTTCTCTGGAGTTACAAGCAACTCCTTGTACTTGCTCATGTTACACTTCCCAGCAAGAGTTACTCAAATCTCTTCAGACCGATTCAATGTAGGTATGTAACTTGCAAGTCAGAGCATAAGCAGGTCAACAACAAAAATAGGAAATGAGGGAGAAAGTAAAACACTCCAGTTGTATTGAACTCACCCAAGTTGTTGGTCTATCACAAATTCTTGGAACGCAAAGAAGATCTTGGGGATCCCCCTCAAACTCCCAAATAATAAAATGAAGGAATCCATCGGAAGGAGAGTACTTCAGGTGGCAGAAATGAAGGAGCTTGAATATTGTGGGGGTACAACTAAGATCATTATTGGGTGGACAGATGTTGAAAAAATGAAGGATGGTGATACCAAGAAAATATTCTAAGTATGAGCTCAGACCAAGAGGTCAATCCGGAGGGGAGGTCGGATAGGGAATCCTGAGCTCAAGATAGCCGACCCAGAGCTCGGCCCGGGAAAGGTGATAGAAGAAATATGGAGTGAACGACTGGCCAATAGCAAGTGTTCCCAAAGCAGTAGGAAACGACAATCAAGGCATGAAATCTCAATCAACCAAGATCCCCTCCTAATTAAAAGGAGAATCCCACGAGAAAGGGGAAAAGATCTCGCCGGGTATCCCTTAGAAATAGGGATCGCGCTATAAATATTAGAGGAGGCCTTCATGGAAGGGGAGAGGACGATATACCCGAGAGGCAACCCTAGAGGCTACAGAGCCATGACAAAACCCTAATTTCTTTCATATTGTATTGAATAAGCACTCAAGTGATCAATAAAGAAAAAGGTGGAAGAGCCTCCATTGAAGAGTGGACTAGCTGAGCTCCAGAGCCGGTGAACCACTATATTTCTTACTGTTTATATTCCCCTAAACTCCATTGAATATTCTAGTACTAATCAAGAGAGCCATATAACTCAGATCCATCACCCTCATCACCGATTACACACACCCTGCTCATCCGCGGTGAAAAAGCATTATCAAAGGACAACTCAGATGAAGGGATTCATGGGAAATCTTAGGCTAGCTTCAAAGGCTGACACGAAGAAACAAGTTTTCCCTGAAAGGTATATATTGAACTGGTCAGCATTGGTGGGGATGAATATCTAAACTCCTTGGGAAACTGGTAGAGCTCCTTAACAGCTCGAGCTCTACTCTGAGTTATACGACTCTTGATTAGAGTGACACTTGGACCTGGGACGTCATGGGCTCTACCTGAGGAGCCAGCCTCAGACGGTGTGGGACTCTTTTTCTCTTGGTCACTTTCTTTAGATTTCCCTTCTTAGGCACCATCTCCTTAGGCATGGCCTCGAGAGAGGTTAGAAGCTCAGTTTATTGAGAATCGACCTCGTCAGCACGAACCAAGGCCAAGGGGTTGTCGTCCTCCTCTTCTGATGATGATTATTTTACGTGTATGAGCAGAACGTTCGAATGCTTGAATCAGATTTTGACCTGAGCTTTTAGGCTCGTGTAGACTAGGGGAATAGGGGAAAAGGTGACACACTGAGAGTATAGTGGTTCATCGAGCTTGGGAGCTCGACTAGTCCACTTCTTTAATTGAGTCTCTTGCTCCGGGGGTCCATATCAATGGTGAATGTGGCTCACAATATGTTTTGGATATTCAAAGTGGATCCCCTTCAATGGGGGCTTTGCACAATATTTATAATGAAATTCCTATATCTAAGGAATTTGCAGCGAGATCTTCGCCTTGCATTCGTGGGATCTCCCTTGATTTTAGGAGGGGATCTTGCTCAATTAAGAGTTTTGTGCCTTAAATATAGCTTTGACTGTTGTCTTGGGGATGTTTTCGTTATACAACTGTTCCTTCCTCTGTTTCCTTAATTGTTTACTCTAGGTGGAGTTTGAGGTTTGGATTACTGAGCTCTTGACATCTTGTCTAACCTCTTTGTCTGACCTCACAGTTACAATTTATTCTAGGTATTATCAGTTGCCCCAGCCCTTGATTCAAGAGGGCTTGGACTAGGGTTGAGTCAAGACCGAGCTGAGGCGGTGTTCCAATTGAAGACCTCGATATACATGTGAACTGATTTTTTACTGTTACAAGCAATCATATCCTTCCTCGATCTTTGTGCACGTTCTCCATTCTCAAGACCCATGTACCGAAGGCTTTAAATGCCTCTATGCCGAGGGAAAACGACTCACTTCTCTATTTAGGTTTTCCTTTCTAAACTTCACTCGTTCTTCTTCCTGTGATTGCTGATCCTATTGGCACTTTTAGAGTTTAGCAAGGAATCGGCCTTTCCTGACTTAGCTTGTGGTTTCAACGAAGTTCATCCCTTCTCCTTCATTTCGAGCTTCGGTCCACTGTTCACCCTTACTTAGGTACATTTCTTGCTCCTTGTTCATTCCCTCGTTCTGGATCCCTCAAACCTGAGGTGGTTTATGTATTTTTGGACTTTTCGATTCTGCTATTTTAGGAACCGAGGTCGATCTCTATCTCGTATTCCTCTCTTCTTAGATCCTTATTCAACTGATAGTGTTTTCCTTATTGGCAGTTGTTGTGTTGCCCTTCAGACTCTTAGAGAGTGTGCTGCAAATATTCCCCTTATTTACCTCTCTTTAAGACTTCTTTTCTCCTGCCCAATTATGTCTGCATCTTCTGGAGATACCCTTTTCTCCGTTTTCCTCCTGGGGAGCAGGTTTGCCAGTGAGGATTCCGATCTAGGAGAAGTGGGCGAGGATATTGACAATTTTCCCAGCGTTGACTCTATCGATGCTGGAGTGAATACTGAGGGGCCTGCCTCAGCATCCTCTCCTACGCCCACTAACCCTATCAAAGGCAACGACAAGGTGAGTGGCGTTGAAGTCTCTGCTATGAGTATAGGGGCTGTTTTCAGACATGCAAAACTTGAGGGCCCTAGCGAAGTCAGTTCTTCATTTATGAAGGTCCTTAGCGCTCATTTCAGGTTTCCCCCCGGGGTCCAATGTTGGTGCCCAGACGAATTCACCCCTATGTCTCCGAGGTTCATAAGAAGGTTTACTTCTTTGTGGCTGCCTTTGACAATAGTCTACGTTTTCCCCTGCACCTTTTTATCAAGAGTGTTCTTCAGCACTTCAACGTTTGCCCTACTCAGCTTTCTCCTAACTTTTGGGGTGTTCTGGCGGGTCTTCTTGTTTTCTTTAGAAAGCGTAAGCTGGGGGTTCCTATAGTTTCAACGTTAAACATACTTCCTCCGAGGGTTTTTTGTATATCTTCGAACAAACGAAGGCCCAATTAATTATCTCCGATCTCCCGAGCTCCCATAAGCGCTGAAAAAAACTTTTCTTCTATGTAAGGGGCTCACAGTGGGAGTATAACTCTGCTGACAAACTAACACTCTTCTAATCCTTAAAGCCTAGTCTACCCTTGACAACCTGGGTGAGTCTTTACTCGAGCTTACTAAGTCCAGTTTTGATGGATTGTCTTGATGATTTTGCTCTGCTTAAATGTTTCTCAGGTGTTCGACCTGATCTCAGTATTGAGGACAGGCGGGTGCTGCTGAAACTGGGGAGGTGTGATCCAAAAAAATATTTTGAGCTCATCAAGCCTTGGGTTCCTGTAGAGTAAGGGTTCAGCCTTCCAGCGATAACGATTGAAGCTCCCATTCCTCTTTTAGCTGAAGCTCCTACTCCTCTTTCCGTTGTTGGGGGAGAAAAGGTGGCTGGTAGAATTCCTCCTTCTTGTTTTTAATCCTTGACTCTTCTTCTTCCCTTCTGCCGACTTATCTACCTCGTACGTCCAGGTTCTTCATTAATGGAGCCTACTATGGAGGATCGCCTTGCCAAGGTGGTTCAACTGAGGAGGGATAAGAGTGGAAGTAAACGCAAGGCAGAAGCTGGGGCGAGCGGTGGCTCTGCTACTCCGACTAAGGTGCCAAAATTATTTTTGCCTCCCATTTCTTTAACTCAGGTGACCTCCATCCTCTCGCTGAGTTCCCAGAGCATAGCGCAGACCTCTCTTCCTTAAGGGGTGAACCCCTCTCCTTTTGGAGAGGTTGCGAGGTTAGGCACTGACCGACCTCTCCCTCACTAACAAAAATCGAGAAGGCTTTAGAGACAGTCACCCAAATTTTTTTCAAGTCCATCTCCTCTAGTTCAACCGTAGAATCCTATCAGCCACTTCTGAAAGATTCCCAAGTTGAGGGTGGAAAACTCCCCAAGGCCTCTGCATGTGGGGATTCCCTCATTAACAATGTCAAACGTGCTGCTGAGGCCATTGCCTTTATAATCCCTGAGTTTGACATTCAGAGGGCCACCTCTATGCCTCTTGGAGCTTCCATTACCACTGCCTTGTTTAGGGCTACCTCGGTAAACATCTGGTTTCTCAAATTTTCCCCTCATTTTTATTTACCTCATATTATCGCCTTATATTGCCTGTAGCTCTTATGAATTTTTTGGATTCTAGATGGCTATTCATGTTAGCGGCCTGCTGAAGTAGACTCAATCTCTGGAGAGTTTTGTTAAAGCTTCCACGACGCTTGAATTAAAAAAAACGGAGTTGACTTCTACCAATAGCGATCTTAATTCTCAAGTGCATGTCGGTAGACAAACCCCCCCTCTTCAAGAGCTTAGACACTGAGAACAAGTAAGCCAAAGATGAGCTGGGGAAAACAAAAGATTATCTCATGGTGAAAACTGCCGGATGGATTAAGGCCAGCCTTGACGCTCTCAATGCTTTAAGTTCTTATAATGACATGAAAAAGGAGTATGATACCCTGGCTGAGGCAAACGATGCTATTCAGAATGAGCTTGAGGAATAGAGGCCTGTGACCAAGAAGAAGGATGATCAGATTGCTAAATTGACTGATAATGTTACTATTGAGTGGGCCAAAGGGTGGCTGACATTTCAAGATAAAGCTGAAGAGACTTATCCTGGTTTGAACTTCACCTTTGATGGAGCACAAGTAGAGGATGAAGTTCCTAGGGAAGAGAGGGAGACAAACCAGACAAAGGGTGGAGATAATATCTTGGCTCCTCTGACCTCTGGGATTGCTCCCAGATGCTTGCCTCATCTGCTGAGGTCCTAGCTCAAAACATTCTTCCTTTTCTGGCCACCCTTATAGCCACTACTGTAGTTATCTCTTCTGAAGCTCCTTGAGTTCCTTCGATTTTCAATCTCCCATATGTTGTATCTTTTTCGGCTATATTGGTAGTAAGAGCTCTAACTGAATCAACGGTTTTTACACGATTACCTGTTCCTGACCTCTCTGGTACTTTGGCTACTATCTTGCCAGACACATCTTCAACTGCCAACCTTCCAAGCTCTTCAACTGCTTCTGCTACTGTGACCTTAGCTTCTGAGCAACCAGACTCTTCATCTGTTCCTTTTTCACAAACTTGGGATTTTTTTTTTAAAACTGCTCAATACAACCTTTTTTGCTCTTCAATGCTATCTGTTCTATTATTGTCAATGTTATGTTCATTGCTTTGCTTTACTTTGCATTCCCCTTGCCCCTTGCTTGGAGGAGTACCTTAGTTCTCCTTTTCAAGTAAGATTATCAAACTCTGGTGAATAAAAGGGCTGATGATGTGTTCATTGGAGCAGATGTGCCAAGACTGTAGGAGGGCTATAGACTTAGCTGGTGAGGTCCAATCTTTGAAGAATTCACTGTTGCTTGTCTAGAGTCCTTGAATGAGTGTTGGGTGGTGGGCCTATTATTTCTCATAGTGACAAGAAGATTGCTGAATTTACAGAGAGAACATGTGATCTGATGTTGAGGTCTTCCACGGGCATACCTGTGGAGGTTATATTGTTGTACACACGAGGAAGTTGATGAGGAGGATGATCCTTAACTCAAAGATATCCGAGAAGTCCTCAAAGGAGGTAGTAGGTATATCCTCAGTGTAGAACTATGTGCCTGAGCTCTGCATATGACTCTTGAAGTTGTTTCTGCCTACGAACTTCCTCATTATGGGCTAAAATTTGGCCTCACAAATTATGGTGCAACTTATTGTACTAGACTTCTCATGGCTTGTCAAGTGCTGAAAATGCTTGAGATGACCAAGTTGTATCTTTTAGTCTTGGTCTTAGCATCCCTAGAACTGACGTATCTTTTGGGTAGTCTTTATGGCAGTTTCCCAACTACCTTTGTCTTAAAGCCGTAATTGTCAACATAGATTTGGAACCCCAAGAAACCACAGGCTTTGATTTTCGTGCGTCTCTTGGTTTCCTAAACTCAGGATTCCTTTTAAGGCCTTCGCAACTCCTTGTACTCTTTCCCTATTCACAGTTGTTGGAGATTTTCTTGAGTTTTCCCGTTCCTTTGGTTCTTAGGACTGCTACATTTTTGTTTGCTTGATAAAAAATAAATTTTTTTATGCCTGCCCCACTTTCTTCTCTTTTTCAAGAACGTGCCTCTTTTGGGATAGATTGGAAGTGGTGGTCTCGCTACTTGGATCCTTCCGTGATGATTCTCTTAGATCTTAATGGTGTCAAGAGGCGATTTTTCCCTGCGTTAGACTTGCCTCAACGGTTCCTACCCCTGATGAGCCTTGTAACTACCTTCCTTAGCGGAAATTTATTTCTTTGAAGGTGCCATGGAGTTGGGCCTTCGTCTTCCCATACATCCCTCTATTGGAGGGATTCTGGCTTATTATGGGTTAGCTCCTTCTCGCTTGTCCCCGAAGGGCTGGAGTGTGCTGATCAACTTTTTCATCTTCTGGCATCTCCAAGGTAATGACGAGTTCCCTACAACTGTGGAGGTTCTCTATTTTCATGAACTCTAAGAAGAAGAGCTCCTTTGCTTCCATTGTTTCAAGTGGAGATGTTTCTCTGAGCGCCGACTAGTGCTTTGTGATCCTCCTTCACCTGAGGGGTGGTTTCATCATTTTTTTGCCTCTAGGGACTCTTGGAGGTCTATTGAGGACTGTTGTTTGGCAAGTAGGGTCCCTCGTTCCTGGAGAAAATTTTCTCACATAGGTTGTAGTGTTGAGAGCTTTCTTGTTCAACTTTCTGTAATGTCATGTTCTAATTATTCTCTTATTGTACAGGTGCCCCTGATCTAGACATAATGGAGGTACTAAGGATTGAACAGGCAATGCAAGCTGCCTCTATGTACTTCTTCGAACTGGTCATGCCTGAAAACCTTTTCTTACTTAGCGCTGTCAAGACTTCCCAGGATTATCCTTTCTACCCTGACTCTCTTGACTTATCTCCCTTTAAGTCAGAGGAAGAGGAAGATGTCGGTACGTCCTTAAAGAGGTGCAAGACATGTGATTCCTCCTCATCATCTGACTTTTCTTTTGGTGCAGTTCTGCTTTCCTCTGCTGCGAGAAAACTCCTAAATCTGCTTTCAAAAGCAGAGAAAGAGAGAGAGGAACTGAGGGAGGAGAATGTCCACTTAAAAGGAGAGGTGGCTGAGCTGAAGAAACGACTAGGAGAAATTTAGAGAACTTTTTGTTGTATTTTTCATTCTCTTTCTTTGATGTAATGCATACGCTTTTCTTTTTACTACTTTGCGACTTCCCTGCTTTACCTTGTGGTTTCTGTCTTAATCCTATGGGCTGAAGGGCTCATCATTAATTGCGTGAGCTGAAGAGCTCATCTTTAATTTATGAGCTGAAGAACTCATCATTAAATCATGAGCTGAAGAGCTCATCGTAAATTCATGAACTGAAGAGCTCATCTTTATTTCATGAGCTTAAGAGCTCATCATTAATTCATGAGCTTAAGAGCTCATCGTTAATTCATGAGCTGAAGAGCTTATCGTTAATTCATGAGCTGAAGAACTCATCGTTAATTCATGAGTTGAAGAGCTCATCTTTATTTCATGAGCTGAAGAGCTCATCTTCAATTTCACGAGATGAGGAGCTCATCTTCGAATTCATGAACTGAAGACCTCATCTTTAATTCATGAGCTGAGGAACTCATCGTTAATTCATGAGCTGAAGAGCTCATCTTTATGTCATGAGCTGAAGAGTCCATCTTCGATTTCATGAGCTGAATAGCTCATCTTTGATTTTGCAGTGGGGTTCATAGCTTATTCAGTGGAATCATGTTGAGATGAATAAAAAACTTGATGTTTTATTGAGAATAAATTTGCTACATTAGAATCTTACTGAAAAAACTTCTTGAGATGCTTTGGGTTCCAAGAGTGAGATAAAGTTTTATCCTCTTATGTCTGTAATTCGTAATTTTCAGGTCTGATTACCCATGAAACGATGTAAGGTCCCTCCCAGTTAGGGCCCAACTTCCCATGAGTAGGGTCCTTTCTTGTAAGTGAGTGAGTATTTTTCCTGTAGTTCCTAACTTACTAACATCTCCCTTGATGTATGTGTGAGGGGGAGTGTCACTCTCCCTTGGGACGATGTCAAAAGAAAGGGCAAGGAGAAAATGGAATGGGATGAATGAAATGTGTGTGTGTGTGTGTGTGTGTGTGTGTGTGTGTGTGTGTGAACAAAAGTGCTCCCCAATCGCAAGGAGACTTTTGTGAGTCGTGTTTTACTTGGTGGTATTCCAAGGTCGTTTCCACAGGGAAGGAAAGTTCAAGTGTGTGAAGGTGATTTTGTAAAAGTGAAAAGAAAGTGTAAAATCTTTTGTTTATGTTTTGGGATTGTATTTGTAAATGAAAATGCAAGTAAAGCAAGTGTTGGCTAATCCAAAGGGTTCATTCCAATGGGAATACCAAATCAACTCAAAGCCTTCCTCCGATTGAGCATGAATGAACGATTGATTCGGGGGAAGCTAGGGATGAGATTGATGAGTATCTAAGCATAAATCGTGACTAAGCCTACAGAATATCAAAGGCTTACCAACTCATCCACTCTCAACCCCGTCAAACCGAACCATTTGACTCTAAAGGGAGGAGTGAAAAAGAGTTGAAATGGAATCCCCAAGAGGAAGTCTCCCTTGGATTAGCCAACTAAAAGCTTAGCTACTCATAGTTAAAGTAAAGACAACAATTAAATGGGAAGACATTATAAAAAAATAAATATTAGAACTAAGCATAAATGAAATGCATCAAAATAAAACAAGACTTAAATTAAAAGAAAACAATAATTAATAGGTGGGTATTCCACAACCAAGCAATACTACTTGGTGGGTATTCTACAACCAAGAGATAATAACACAATAAAAGAAAATAATAATTAATTGGTGGGTATTCCACAACCAAGCAATACTACTTGGTGGGTATTCCACAACCAAGAGATGATAATATCATAAAAGAAAGTAATAATACAAAGAAAGCAATAAACGAAATGCATTAATATAAACGATCTTCGACAAAGAATGAGTGAATCACGTTCCACCCTTCACGGCTTCGGTAAAGCTCTAGAAAAGTGGAAGAGTTTCACTCCTCTAAGGGAAGAAAGAAAGCAATAACAACTTGGAGGGATTTCCACAACCAAGAACTCTAGCAAAAACTTTTATCTAACAAAAACTTATTTCTCTCAAAAGACTTATGTCAAGCAAAAGACTCCTCTCTCTACAAACCACAAAGGGGTGGTATTTATAGGCAAAGCCTTTACAAACCCCAAGGGATAACATTTACAAACCCCAAAAATACCATTCACAAGCCCAAGGGATGACATTCACAAGTTTCCAAATGTTGTCATTCACAATCTTCCAAAAGTTGTCATTCACAAGCTTCCAAAAGTTGTCATTCACAAGCTTCCAAAAGATGAAATTTGGATTACTTTAATCTCTTTTTGTTTAGGGCTTTAATAATTCTCATCTTAGAATTCACAATTGGCTCCCCGATAGTTTGTAGCTTTGACGCATAAAACCCTGAAAAGAACAACAATTAATGCATTATCCCTAATTCACACACTAACCGTAATAGGTCAATTTTGATTAGTTTAACTTTGTTTAACTAACACAATTGATCTATTAACTTAATTAAATCATGCATTAATCAAGATTAATCAGTAAGCAAGTGCTTTCTAAGTACTAGGTCTCCAACTTTAAAACTCCTGTATCTGACCCTTCTGTTGTAAAACTCTACTGTCTTCCTCTGGTAATTCTTGATCCGTTGTAGATCTTTTTCTCTCTTTTCATCTAAGAGATTGAGGTTCAGTAGAAGCGATTCGTTATTATGCTAAGGCTCTATGAATTTGGTTATGGGGGAAGAGATTCCAATCTCCATAGGTGCCACTGCCTCTGTTCCAAAAGCCAATGCAAATGGGGTTTCTTGAGTTGTCTTCCTGGGGGTTGTCTTGTACCTCTGGGATATACCTCACCTACTTTCCTTTCAACGATTTGAGCTTAGACTTCAAAGCTGCTTTAATCGTCCTGATGGTCACCTCTACTTGTCCGTTTGATTGTGGATGGGCTAGAGTTGAGAAATAATTCTTTATCCCTAGTTTTGCACAAAACTTTTTAAACTTGGGGTTGTTAAATTGTTTTCCATTTTCAGAGACAATTGTTCTGGGTATCTCGAACCTACACACTATAGATTTCTATGTGAAGTTCTGAATTTTTTGTTCTGTGATCGTTGTCAGGGGTTCCATCTCGGCCCATTTAGTAAAATAATTCACCCCAATAATGGCGAACTTACACTGCCCAATGCTGGTAGAAAAAGGGCCAAGAATGTCCACACCCCATTGTTGGAAGGGCTAGGGGCTTATTACCGATGTCAGGAGCTCTGATGGGTAGCGAGGGCAATTGACATGCACCTGATAGACCTTACACTTTTTTGCCATTTCAGTGGCATCCTTTAGCATGGTGGGCTAATAATACCCCTACCTTAAAGCTTTCCCTGCTAATGCTCGAGCTTCGATATGGTTACCACAAATTCCCTCATGGATTTCCCTAAGTACATAATTAGCATCCTCATCTCCCACGCATTTGAGGAGAGGCATCGAGAAACCTCGCTTATATAAGTTTTCCTGCAAAATAGAAAACCTGGCTAACCTCACCCTCAACTGTACTGCCTCTTTAAGATCTGTTGGCAAGATTCTATTCTGAAGGTATTCCTTGATGGGGTCTATCTAGCTTGATGCAGCTAAAACTGGGAATACTTCCCCTTCTTCAATGCTCACCAATGGCTCTGCTAAGTGTTCTATTGGTATCAGTCTGTTCAAGTTCTCCTGCGAGACAATTTCTAACCTTGCTAGAACGTCTGCTCGCGAGTTCTCTGATCTGGAGACATATCTGATCTTGACTAGCACAAATTTCTTGATTAAGTCTTGCACTCTTTGAAGGTAAAAGGCCATTTTTTCTCCCTTGGCCTCATAAGCTCCTTCTATCTGCTTCACCACGAGCTGTGAATCACTATAGATCTCAAGCTATTCCGCTTCTATTGAGTGTGCTAAGTCAAGTCCCGCTATGATAGCCTGTACTCCGCCTCATTGTTTGAGGCCTTAAACCCAAACCTAAGGGCGTATTCGACATTTATTTCATCTGAGAAGGTTAGGATTAAATCTGAACCACATCTCTGAGCGTTGACGGCTCCATCCACCGAAATTTTCCACGTGGACAGGTTAGACGCTAGTTGTGTGGCCCCCGTGGGTGCTGTTGTCATGAGTTGTGCGATGAAATCAACTAGAATCTGTCCTTTGACTGCAGTTCTGAGTTTGTACCTAATTTCAAACTCACTTAGCTCAATGGCCCACTTAATCAGCCTTCCTGAATATTCTAGTTTATGCAATACTTGTTTCATTGGCTGAACTATGGGGATCTCGATAGTATGAGCTTGGAAATATGACATAAGCCTCCTAACAGTCGTAACTAGAGCTAAAACAAGCTTCTCCATTTTTGGATATATTTCCTCGCCCCCTCAGAGCTTTGCTATAGTAATAAACTGGTTGTTGAACTCTGTCTCACTCCCTTACTAATGCTGTATTTGTCGAGAAGTTTGAGACAGTGAGGTAAAGGGTAAGGACCTCCCTTTCCAACGGACTGACCAGAATAGGCAGTGAGCTCAGATAATCTTTCAATGCTTTAAACGCTTTTTCACACTTGATATCTCACTAGAACGCCTTCTTTAATACTTGAAAGAAAGGTTGACACTTATCGCTTGAACTGGACACAAAACGGCTCAAGGCAGCTATTCTTCATGTCAAATGTTGTACCTCCCTTGTGTTAGACGGGGGCTGCATATCCATTACCACCTTTACTTTCTCAAGATTAGCTTCGATTCCCTTACTATTGACTATGAAACTCAGGATTTTCCCGCGGACATCCCGAAGGCACACTTGGCGGGGTTAAGTTTCATTTTGTATTCCTTGAGGACCTAGAATGATTCTGCTAGGTGTTCGATGTGGAGCTCTGCCTTAAAAGATTTTACCAACATATCATTGATGTAGACCTCCATGGTTGTCCCGATTTACTTTTGGAATATTCTGTTCACTAGCCACTGGTAAGTAGCTCCAGTATTCTTCAAGCCGAAAGGCATGACTTGTTAGCAATACGTTCCTTACTTAGTTACAAATGAGGTTTTCTTTTGGTCATTAGGATCCATTCTAATCTGATTGTATCCAGAGAAGGCGTCCATAAAGTTGAAAAGCTCATGTCCGATCGTGGCATCTACGATCAGATCAATTCGAGGTAAGAAAAAACTGTCTTTGGGGCATGCTCGGTTGAGGTCGGTAAAGTCGATGCAGAGTTGTCATTTTCCATTGGTTTTCTTGACGAGGACTACGTTGGCTAACCATATCGATTAGTCTAATTTCCAGATGGCTTTGGTATGGAGGAGCTTGCTGACCTCCTGATTGATTGCCTTTTGACGTTCTGGAGCGAAACTCCTTCTTTTTTGCTTAATGGGTTTGCAAGCAGGGTTTACACTGAGCTTGTAAGTGATAACTGAGGGATCAATTCCATTCATGTCTTCTTGCTTCCA
>CM042186.1:36143017-36163967 GCA_023539305.1 Ilex asprella | reverse complement strand
TATATATAAATAAATATATTTATTTATATGCCTATATATATATATATATTTATGGTCAAGCGTCAATGTTATTGGGTGTGTCAACAAAATGTTTGATTATGGTAAAGATGAGGGTATTAATTAGGGGGTGCAACTTGGGCGGGTTGGACAGTTAACCCTAGCCCAACCCTAGGTATATAATCTTCAACCCTAACGCTAACGCTAACCCTACCTTGGGTTGATAAACTTAACCCAAACACTCAAAGAGTTTAATTCGGGCGGGCTCGGGTTGAATTCGGATTAATGATTTCAGGTTGATGTCGGGTTAATGTTCTAAACTTGATACATATATTACATAATATTCAAATAATTTAACAATCAATAACTTCAATCAAGTTTTTAACATAAAAACCACAATATTAAGAACTCAATTCAACCACAACCATACAGAATACAGTCAGATAGATTAATTTATCAATTTATGCAGTCAAAGATTTTCCACTATAGCAAGCAGGCAAAACTTACAATCAGATAGTGACTTATTATTTTTCAATGACAATCAATCTCTTAAACATGAATATTTTCAATTCAACCCTAGTATAAATTATAAAATTGTACTTATATAATAGTAATTCGGGTTCGAGGGGTCAATCCAGCCCAACCCAAGTATTAAAAATCCAAGCCCAAGCCCTAATTTTTTGGGGTAGGGCTCGAGTTGAAATCGGGTTCCCCAACCCAAGTTGCACCCCTAATAGTAATTCCATCTTGCTTGACTTTATCAATTCTTTCCTAAAAAATTGGGAAGCCTTCTTCATCAAGGACGACAACATGCTTGATGTTGTCTCTTAAGTCATCAGTGAGATAATTGTCCCACCAACTTCTTAATATTCCTGCGAAGCCGGAGATAATTAGGTCAACAGTTTCTGGTTCAGTGTTGTCCAAATTGCTGACATAACTATTAACAACCATAGACATGTGGTTAATTTTATTAAGGATTTCTTGTTCACTTAAACCATCTATGTTCCATTCATAGAGTTTGTTTGAATGAACAGAGAATTATTTACTGATATTCCTTTCTTCGAATTGAAGATCAGGTGGTGTTAGTTTGGGGTACCAATTTTTACTGGTGCTAGTTGGATTGACTTTTAAAAAGGTCAACTTGTTAATGTGTTGGTTTTCGAAAGCTTATTCCAAATCCTTGATTTCTAGATCTGAGGAACTTTCTATAGTTTCAAAGTCAGAAGTTTGATTGATAACTGTCATTTGGGATGTTTCTGCTTTAGAATTCATCTTCTGTATCAGCTGGTCAATCTTTTGGATTTGAATTTTATCCTTCTAGGGTATTGCTAATTTAGACCTATCTTCAGGTAGACGAATTAGGGGTTTTTTCTAGTGAAGGTGGTTTGATTTCATCAATTGTAGTTTCAATTTTATCTAACTGTTTATCTATGATTATTAGGCTTTGGTTAGTAAAATTGTTTTGTTCAACAACTTTTCTTTCAAATTTAACTAAATTATTTTGTTCTGCTGTCTTTTTTTTTTTTTTCAGATTCACTATTGAGATTTTTGAAAGGAGATGCAGTAACTTCAGAAATTGAATGAGTAAAAGTAAAGGTTTTAGTAGGAGGATGACTTGAAGATACAGTTGTATTTTCAGTTTTCCATTTATGCTTTGTAATTACCTTTACCTCTTTATGACATGATTCAACATAATCAAAGAATGAAATTTCAGTATTCAATTTGTGCATTAATTTTACCCATTGAATTTTAATTTCATTAATTAGTGGTTGATTAAATCTTTGGAAAAATTCTCTTTTCTTGGATTCATTTTTCCTAGATTCGATTTCTTTCATTAACTTAGGTATATTAGGCATGAAAACAAGATTAGTTTCCCTATTAATCATTAACAATTGGTGATCAATTAGGCCATTACTTTCTAGTTCACTAACAATAGGAGAGGGGGTAAAGTCGTCTTCTTTATCCTTATCTTCTTCTTCTTTGAACTTAGAGTATGATGATGTAAGGGGAGTATAGAAAGGTCTACTAACTTGGGGTGAGGAATTATTGATTCCTTTTAGCATAAGTCTCTTTTCTATTTCTTCTGCTAATTCTTTATCTCTTCTAGAGATACTAGAATAAGTATCAGATTTTCTTCCCTCATTTATTTGGATAGGTTTATTAAATGATCTGCTTGATATATGAGATCTTGCAGAATCAAAGGAGATTCTTACACATCCATCAGGTAGCTGATGAATGTTTTCTATGTTACAGGTGGTGTTTTCACTATCATTGTCATAGTTTTTATTTTCAACTATCCATGATTCTAGGAGCGTTACATCCTTCCATGGGATTTGCTTTGGAATCTAGATATTTGAATGACTAGTACTAGCTTGGATCAATACAATGCTTTCTTTAGGACTTTTCTTTAATGCATGCACATTCAGGTTTGTGGTAATGCATTTATAATAAATCCTATAGATAAGAACTATTGATCTAGTTTCTTTTACTAGTCTAGTTATTTCTCCTGTTAGGTGGATTCCTAGGGGTAATGCCATTACTGTGTTTGGGCAATCTAGGCTCAGGGTAAAGTCAGGATAACAATTGAAATATACTAGTCCTTTGTGAAGGCCGGTTTCCATTAATCCTAAGATACTAGGTTGATAATAAAAAAACCTCATATCTCTTAAGGATAATTGGGTTGCTGCATTTCTTCCAGGTTGAATTAAAGGTTTAATTGCAACTTGGACCAAACCTAAATGGATAAAATTATATCCTTTAGATTTGTGCTTTTTTAGGATTTCTCTGTTAAGTAATTGACAAGTTTCTTCTTCCTTACTGAGTGCATAGATTTGTTCAATAGTTTTTACTTGCAGTTCTTCATTAAATGTTTTAGCAATCAAACTAGTTTTATATATTTCCTTATGGGAGACTTTTGGGATATTCCATCCTAACCAATCTACTGGTTTCTTAGGAGATTCATATTCTTCCTCATTCACTATACTAGGTATAGTACTAAATGAAGATCTTGATGAGCTAGCCATAAAATTAGATCTGAATAATCTACTCATGGTTAAATCTAGGTTTTTTCAATTTATAAATGACAAGTTAATTTTATACTTGAATGATCCATTCTGCTCATATCCTTCCAGTAAAACCTCGTCTTCTGTTTTCTTCCCTCAACTGCCTCTCATTAGGACTTACAAACGGGATAAACTCTAGACCTCTAGGTTCCAGGCTGGGTGGCAAGGCTAAGGCAACTAAGTAATGAAGTTAACAAATGATTTATGAATTGAATAAACAAAGATTTAAAATGAGTAAGATGACTCAAATGTAATTGTATAGATGACTATCCAGGTCGTCAAATGGCTCTGATACCAAATGAAAGCAAATGTGCAAAATAGATAAAGATGTAAAATGATAGGAGAATCACAAGCTGTAGATATAAAAATTTGTTATATTAACAAAATAACAAATTACAATATCAAAGATAAATATACTTACAACACTAGTACTACTTGACTAGTGGGGGAGTAGGATAGGTAATGTTGTTCTTTATTTGCATCATTATGAGAACAGAGACACAATATGAGAAAGGAAATGGAGAGTGTTTGAAGGCTTGAAATGTGTCTAACCAGACTTGCCTCCCAATAAAAAAATTAAACACTTATATAGGCGTAAGGATTTCTGAGGGAATCTCTGCAATGAATTTTTCTTTTGTTTTAACTCTGAGTAGAAAGACTTTCACCTTCTATTTTCAGTGGAAAAGGTGGAGTAAAAAGTTTTTACTCAGAGTGAATGCTGACTAGTAGGACTAATGAGCCCTACTGTTGTCTAGAGAATCTACTTTCCGTGGAAAAACAGATATGAATAATGACTGTCGGCTGCTTTACTAGGGGAAAGGGCTTGGTGTCGTGTGATGTCTTAACATTACATGTAATAGACAATTTTTCTTTCTTGGATGAGAAAGTAGTGAGTGAAGCTATCACAAGTAAAGGTAAAGATCACGGGGTAGTGATGTCTACTTCATCCAGATCATCTACATCTAGATCATCGTATCCTTCAAATGGATTTTGGACATCCTGGAAACGATCATCATTGACTGATAGTTCTGATGAGGCTGAAGAAGATAAACTCTGACTGGCTGCTTGTTGAAGAAGCTTATTGGCTATATTTTTTAGCTCTGCAGATTTCTTGTGTAGCTGTTTACTGGAATCCTTAGATGAGGATTTCTTCTGTTTTTGCTTGACTACTGGCGGTTGTGTTGAACTTTGAGGTTTTTCTGAAACGTTGAGGGGGGCATAACCATCTTGGCTGGAGTTGCTGGTGGTAAGGCTGCTAAAACCGCTACTGGGGTTGGAACCTGAACTGGGAACTCTTTCTTGACCTGGTCAATAATCCATTCATGATTTTCCATTTCCACTTACAGATCCATGAAATTTTATATTTAATAAAAATAATAGAAAGACTGGAAAATGACTCTTAATTTGGCTAAGCTTATAAGTAGATGAGAAGTATAATATCTGGTCTCTGAGATCAGATGGAAAGATTTCAAGAATAGGGCCGTGACGGAACCACCACTACAAGAACCAGGATGGAATATGACTTTTGAAATCTTTACCAAATTGTAGGAACCAAGAATGAGTGAAAGACTCATCTTGATAGAGCATTATATTAAACCATGACTGAGTGTAGTCATAGTAATTGAATTGTCTGTTATATCCAAGGAGATCTCTGAGCAAGGAAGGGTGAGATATCCATTCATCGATAGAAATGAATTTCAGGATATACAGGGAATGATAAATGACTTTATTTGGGTCATTTTTATCAGGAATAGGTTTGATAAAAATGGACTGGGTAAAGAACAATATATCCTGGTAAAAAACAAAAGTTTTTTCAGGATCAGATGGGATAAAGGTCCATCCGGGTTCAAGGTAGACTTTAACAAGGTCCAATGGATCGCTTATGTGAGCATGGGCTTGTTCAATAGCAAATACCTTTTGAACAGAATCTATCTTTTTGATATTTTTTGCTTTTGGGCCTTTGTGGGCTAATTGTGGTTTGTAATATGGGTTAGTGAGCTGGGTAGGGCTCACAAGCCGACTAGGGGCAACTTGGGCCATTTGAAGAAAGGTTTTAGGATTAACTATGGTGGGTTGGACTAGGGGGCCAACTGGTCTACTAAATGGTTGAAACCTATTTGTGATGGCTATTGCATTACTGGGCAATTGGGCTTATTTGGTGCTAGGCAAGGCTATTTGTTTACCAGTATCCTTATCAGTATCCTTCCCAGAGTTTTTAGAGGAAGTTCCTTTACTGGATTTTCTGTCCACCATGGGGTTCCTGCAAGAATTCACGGGTTAGAAAATCAAGGATGTAGTTATTACTGCCTTTAATATATTCTATATCAAAATGAAAAATACTCAAAATAGATTATCATCTGGCAAAAATCTGCTTACTAGCAATGTTTTGTATATCTTTTTCTAAAACATATTTTACTGATTTGCAATCAACTCTGATCAAGAATTTTTAATTTAGTATATCATCCTGGAATTTAGAGATATACAGGACAATAGATAAAATCTTTTTTTTAATAGTACTATAATTTACTTGTGCTTTGTTCTAAATTTTAGAGTGGAATCGGACAATTTGCTTAGGAGAATTAGAAGATTCTCTCTGAAGGAGGATACCACCTTAGCCAATGTCGGAGGCAACAGTTAGGATGATTTTGAAAGAATCAACCGAAGGAATACCAAGACAAGACAAAGTTTTGATAAACTGCTTGACTTGTTGAACAATAGATGTATGAACAAAAGTCTAAGGAGAAGGATTTCCTTTAAGTCTGTCATACAAAGGTTTAACGGGTTTCCTAAGATCCTGATAGAAGTCAAAAACATAATTTAGGGAATCTAAGAACATTTGTAATTGGGTTTTGTCAAGAATCTCATAGGAAACTTATTTACAAATTGGATAAATCTACTGATGGGTACAATGGTTGACTGTTGGATGTTATATCCAAGAAACCTTACTGAAGTTTGAAACACCTTAATTTTGTTAGAGGAGATGACTAGACCATTGTGTCTGACAATCTCTAGGAAAGAATTAAGGTGTTTCCAATGCTCTTCTATAGATTTGCTGAAGACAAGAACGTCATCTATATAGACTACAGAAAAATGACTAATGCAATTAAAAATTTCATTCATTATATTCTGAAATTCACTAGGTGCATTTTTTAATCCAAAGGGCATTTCATTTCATTCATAATGTCCAAAGGGTGTTGTGAATGCAGTCTTATATCTATCTTCTGGAGATATAATGATCCACTTTTCAGATCAAATTTTGAAAAGATTACTGTTTTTTTTAATCTTTTGTTTAAATCCTGTTTATTTAGAATTGAGTACCTGATCCATTCCAAAACAACATTTAATGGCTTACAGTTAATAACTAATCTTGGTGTGCCTCTTTCTAATTCTGTATTTTTTATGACATAGAAAGCAGGGTAGGACCAAGGGGATTTGTTTTTCCTAATGATACAATTTTTAAGTAATTCAGAAATTTATTTTTTGCAGATTTTCATTACTTCTTGGTTCATTTGGATTGGTCTGAATTTAGTTGGGATATTTGTCTCACTAAATCCTTTAATATAAGGACCATGTGTTGTTTCCTGTGCGAGAAGGCTAGAGCAAAATTCTTCTTCTAGTTTTTTTTTGGAATTGATTAACCGTTTCAATTAGGATTGGGTTGGTTAATTGTTTCTGAATTCTTTTGTGATTAATTTCTTCTTTAAGAAATTTCACTTGATTAATTTTTTGGTTAATTAGCCTAAGGTACTTAGAAAATGATTGGTCTTTAAGTTGCCTTAATTTTTTCACTTCAGGTTTAGATATGAACCTAAAAGTTACAGATTAACCAAATGGTTTAGTGGTTATACCATTTTCATTAGTTGTAAATGGGTACAACAAATAAATAAATGGTAAGCCAAGAATTACTTCATCATTTATATCTTTGAAAAAATAAATAATGTTTTAATGCATACCTTATCTTGACAGATATGAACTTTTGACAATTTATATTTAACATTCATTCTACTACCATTAGTTGAGCTAAGTTTTTCAATGGTTTTTTGGTAGAATTTTGTTGGTACAATCTCTTCCTGTGTGTAGTTTACTTCTGCTCCAGTATCAATAAGGACAACTGTGTCATATTCAAAATTATTATCAATTATGATTTTTATCTGACAATACCATTTTTAAAAACTAATTTTATTAACTAAATTAATCCTATTATTATCATTAGTTTGCAAACACCTATCGTGAGATGGCAACTTCGTTACACATGGAGTTTCCACTAGAGAGGTGGAGGTTGTAGGTATCCACTAAGAATGTGTCCTTGTTGAACTATCTGAATTAGTGTCAAATTGTTCATTATCTTGAGGTTGTTTTTTAGAATTAGAATCCTTTGTCCTAAGAGTACTTGTATTGGACATTTGTAAAAAACTTAAAGTTTCAGCAAAAATTATGTTTTGTGCTTTTAAGTCTTTTATTTCCTTTTTCAGTTTATTAACTTCACTTTGGAGATCTTGTTAGGTGAGTTCTTTCTTTTTCTCCTTAGCAAATCTTTTCTTTGTTTTGTTAATACTGATTAGTTGTTTTTCACTAGAAAGATGCCTATTATCTTTTTTAACAAACAAATCTTTGAGTTGTTTAATATATTTGGCCTTATGATTCGGGTCTTCAATTTTGCTGATGAGATCTATGAGGATCTATTCTTCTTCATCGTGTTTGGTGATGACCCTAACCATTTTACAACAATTATCTTTGCAACCTAATTTAATGTTAGGTTCACTAGGATTGCTAGAGGCTGATTGGTAATCTGAAAAACTTTTATAACTGCTTGAGTATTCTGAACTTTCTTTACTCTGATTATTTAGCCTAAAGATTCTGAGATTTTTTTTTTCATCTTCTTTTACTAATTTTAATCTCTTGACTTGTTTCTTAACTAGGCAATTTGGACTAATATGCTCTGCTTTACCACAGTTAAAACATTTAACTTGTTTATCTTTTTTTTTTTCAGTCATTTTCCCTAAGTTTTTCTTATAAGTTTTAGACTTATAAGTCTTTTTGAGTTTTTTCTGATAAAACTCTTCTTTGGGGAAAGTCTTTTTACTATGTTTGTACTGAGACTTACTTCTTTTATAAGGCTTGTGTGATTTGTGTTTTCTGAATGGTGCTACTGAAGGGAGACCATATTGTTCACAGAAATAACCTATGTCATACTTAGCCTTTTTCTTTTCATCTTTTAGTTGTTTACTAATCTTCATATCAATACACATCATCATACCTTCCTTTTGAATAGTATTGATAAGGTCACCATAAGTCAGTGAATCATACTCGATAATTCCAGCTTCCTTACTGAGGGCTTCTCTGATTAGTTGTTTACTAATCATATATATACTAGTTGTTAAATCTCTTATTTAAATTTTGAATTATCTTTAATACACCTTGATTCAAGTGTTTTTTTTTGGAAAGTGATTTTGTTTCAACTTATATTTAATGCACTTTGATTCATGCGTTTTTTTTGGAAAGTGATTTTATTTTTAAATTAATTTAATATCCGAATAGTATAACAATAACAGTGTAACAAGCTATTTACACAAAATATTGTACTATTATATTTTTGTCAAACATATAGTTTCATATAATTTAATTCAAAATAGTTTATATCCGTTTTGAATTATGTACCACATGTACAAAACTACTGAACACTGTTTTTGTTACAGTGTATTGTTACTCTGTCATTGTTACAATGTATTGTTACACTATTATAAAGTTCGGATATTAACAAATTTTTAAATTTAAATAAGTGATATATTCTAAAATAAACGAAATATTAAAATTCTCTTATAAAACTAGCAGTAGTAAATATATAATACATAAATATAATTTGAAAATAGAATCACTTTCCAAAAAAAAAATACACATGAATCAAGATGCATTAAAAATAATTCAAAATTTAGATAAGAGATTTAACAACAAGTATATTTTTGAGAAAATATAGCAATACAATATTTTGTGTAAATAGCTTGTTACACTATTACACTATTCAGATATTAAATTAATTTAAAAATAAAATCACTTTCTAAAAAACAAATGCATGAATCAAGGTACATTAAATATAATTTGATAACAAAATTACTTTCAAAAAAAAAAAATGCTTGAATCAAGTTGCATTAAAGATAATACAAAATTTAGATAAGAGATTTAATAACTAGTGTGTGTGTGTGTATATATATATATATATGGAACATTAAAGCTCTCTCATAAAACTAGGAGATGTACACATGAATCAAAGTGTGTTAAAATAAGAGATTTTGAATTAAGTGACCTTAAAATGGGCATTTACGTCTTTGTATCTTAGATGTGTATTTTTTTAAAAATATTTTGTTTAATATATATTTTTTAAAATAAGTTTAATTAAGTGTACCGACTTCTGAAGAATTTTTTTTTTCATTTAGGCATGTCATTTTTTTTTTTGAGTAATGCTACACTGACCAAATTTTAAAATCAAATTTAGAACCCAAATAACATGGCAGTTGAGTTAAACTTTTTTGTTTGGTGCAAATTCATTTGAGTCCAACTCAAAAAAAATCAAATAATATGCTATAATTTGGTCCTTAAATTTGATCCAAAAATTTTGTCAATATAATATTACTATTTTTTTTTTGGGGTGGGCCAACTTGGCCAAAGTTCTGTCACATGAAATTGTTGGCCGGCCCCTGGTAGTGACACCAAACCGTGGCCGGGTTGCGCTTTCGTTGGGTGGCCCCTTTTTTATTGAGCTGCGGGATGCAACCGACTGGTCTCATTCATTGACCGCCATCGTTCTAGATGTTGGAAAGAGTCAATATAATATTGTGCAGATAAGTGATATGTTTGACACTGTCGATAAAGCTTATCGCCTACAACATAAACTGGTCAAGCTTCCACTGCAACTTCCCCGCAGCTCCTGACGGTCATAAGAAACCAAAAGATAAAAAGGAAATAATTGGATAGAATCACAATCACTAAGAAAATTCCATTCTAGGGTCCACATGCCACACTAAATAGCAAGCTAATGTTCCATTCTAACAAGCTAAAATTCTTATAACTAATCTTTGCACATAACATTAATTAGTTAGTTTTGATATCCTTTTTTTAGTGATTATTTTAAGCAAAGAAAGTTGTCAAAAAAGTAAAAACATGCTTAGTTACTGTTTTACAAAAATGATCTATGTTAGCTTAATGATGTGCATGACCATAGTTTGAGTTTTGAGTACCCTTTACAGCGATTAAACTATAAACAAAGTAAAATGTTACAAAATTTGTTGATATACTCGACACGTGTGTAATGGAAATAAATGTTATATGAATTTTCTTATTTTTTCCTTCTTCTTCAGCGTTTCATACTTCTCTATATGTATACTCCATAAACTTCTGTTTTTAATAATCCATAACTTTCTCTCTCTCACACCCCACCCACCCAAAAAAAAAACCCAGCAGACATGTATAGAGTTGCAAGGGCATCAGAATACTTGGTGATCACAGGAAATGGTATCCCTGACATAAGAATCGCTAAGAAAGCATGGATCTTTCCTGGCCAGTCTTGTTCAGTCTTCGACGTCTCACCTGTGAATTACACATTTGAAGTCCAGGCCATGAGTGCAGAAAAACTCCCTTTTATTCTCCCGGCAGTCTTCACCATCGGCCCACGGATCGACGATGATGATAGCCTCCAAAAATACGCCAAGCTTATCTCTCCCCATGACAAACTGTCTCACCATGTCAAGGAGCTTGTCCAAGGTGTCATCGAAGGCGAAACTCGTGTCCTAGCAGCCTCAATGACCATGGAAGAAGTCTTCAGAGGAACCAAAGAGTTCAAGAAAGAAGTGTTCGACAAAGTTCAGCTTGAACTTAACCAGTTTGGACTTTTGATCTATAATGCAAATGTCAAACAGTTGGTGGACGTGCCAGGGCACGAGTATTTCTCTTACTTGGGTCAAAAAACCCAGATGGAAGCTGCTAATCAAGCGAAAGTGGATGTTGCGGAGGCGAGGATGAAGGGAGAGACTGGTTCAAAGATTCGAGATGGGCAAACGCTTCAAAACGCCGCGAAGATTGATGCAGAGACGAAGATTGTATCGACGCAAAGGCAAGGAGAAGGGAAGAAGGAGGAGATAAAAGTGAAAACGGAGGTGAAGGTTTTCGAGAACCAAAGGGAGGCGGAAGTGGCCGAGACGAACGCAGAATTGGCTAAGAAGAAGGCTGGATGGGCCAAGGAGGCGCAGGTGGCGGAGGTGGAGGCGACAAAGGCAGTGGCTCTTCGAGAGGCTGAGTTGCAGAGGCAAGTTGAGGTTATGAATGCCTTGACCCGTACGGAGAAGCTTAAGGCAGAGTTTTTGAGCAGGGCTAATGTTGAGTATGAAACCAAGGTATGCACTCTTCTTTATCCAAAATATGACAAAAGAAAAATGATGATTTTGAAGAGCATACAATTATGACACCCAAAGCATAATTTTTCAATCTTTAGGGCCACATCGAAAGTTGACACTATATAAGGTTAAGAAGATAGGATTACAAGAAAATAAGAATAGGGTTGTGATAAAATGTGATGGTTTGAAATTAATCAAAAAAATTTCGGATTGATTCTTATTTTTTTAAGTTGCAACTTAATATTTTAGGATTGATATAAATATGACACAATCGACTAATTCAGATAATAAATAGTTAGATTAGTGTAAAATACGAATAATTCGTTTAATTAATATTACATGTAGAAAATAAGTATTTTATTTATTTTTTAAAGTATTAATTCTTTTTTATTGCCATAAATACTGTCAAACACAACAGAACAAAAAGGACAACCTAACAGTAACAGAAGTTGAAATATCATAACATGAATAGACATTTTCTACTTTTTTTTTTTTTTTATCAGAAGACATTTTCTACTTGACTTGTAGCATTTTGCTACCCAAAAAAGTATATCCGTATTTTCAACGACTTTCTTGGTTGCGTGGCAGTCCGATCTTGGCCAAGTAGCAAAACGGGGATGAGCTTGAGGTTGTCCAATTTTCACCTTCCTGAGTTTTTATGTGTGGACCATAATATAGCAACATAGGATAAGGTGTGACTAGTTTGGCAAGCTGAATAGATAGGCTACTTCACTCTTAATGGTGTCTCTGGTTGAAATATATGGCTATAATTTTTGGATATTAATTAAGTCATAATTGGTAGTTAAATCTAGAATATATATAAAATTCTCATCCGTTGGTTAAATATTGTATTATTAATGACATATATCATAGATGTATTTTTTATCAAATTATTATATATTAAATATTATTTTATAATGATGCATGCATACATATATTACATTGATATAATCGAATATTTGAGTTGGATCTTTTCTAGTCAATATGTGTGACTTGACTAGAGGGACTCATAAAGTAATGAAAAATTAGTCAATTCTACTTGGAGTATAATTAGCCTACTTTGACTGTAGAGGGTTATGAAAATACTAGTGAAGTTGAGAAAATATTGGGGAGTTGAGAATATTTTGCTAAGTGATAACGGCTAGTTGAACGACTAGTTGAATCCTCTTTTCTATATAAAGTTTTTTGCATTTAGAGAGCACACACAAAGAAAACACCTAATTTGTGAGAAAACCCATTGAAAAAAAATTTCAACTCTACTGTTTTCATGTTGATGATACAAAAAATAATTCTAAAACATGAGCTCGGACCTATAGGTCGGGACGGGAGGTTAGCCTAGACAGAAGAGCTCAGAGAACCGGAGCTCAGCTCCATTCAAACGGGATAACAACAGGAATAACGTGAGGACAGCTGGATGGACAACAAACATCCCCAAAATAAAAGGAATGAGAATGGAAAGCTAGAGTCAAGGCATAAAACTTTCAACTAACCGAAATCCTCTCCCGAAATCAAAGGAAATCCCACTAATGCAAGGCAAGGATCCCGGTGTAGATCCTTTAGAACTAGGAGTCAGTCTATATATCCTGGACAGTGCCTCCATTGAGGCACGAGAGAGAAAAAGGGGAGAGGCACGAGCACCACTCTGTAAATCACTCAAATTGTCAATAAAGAGAAAGGAGCAAGAGTCTTCATTAAAGAGTGGACTAACCAAGCTCTATAGTTGGTGAACCACTATATTTCTACTATGTCACTGCCTCCATATATCAACCAGCCTCATATAAACCATTCCATGAGCCATGTAACTCTGATCTCTCTTTAATATTTCGTTTGTTGGTTTTGCTCATCCACCTAAAATTACGCCATCAGTTTGGCGCCGTCTGTGGGAACGACTGTTCCTGTAATAAATAAAGTGACCTCTTGGTGACTGATGGTCTCAACCTGCAACATGAGTAGGAGTCAAGCAAACCCTCCCCCACGAGTGCAGGACCAACCAGACGTTGTCAACGGTAGGCAAATAGAAGACATCCCGGAAGCCAATCCACCCATGGGGGATCCCCAAGCAAACATCGAATTGGAGGCCTTACGCGTGGCAAATCAACGTTTGCCGCAACAAAACGAGGAGCTTATAAAGCTCTTGGGATGCCCACGAGAACAACCACCGGCTCAAGAAGGCCAGAACGATCCCCAACGTAAAGAAACGTAGTATCTCGACCCTCTTAAAGAGGCCAATGAGGAAGGAAAAAATAGCCAAACTATGAGGCAGGCACGCTACATACCTCTTAGGAACGCCCACAATGAAGAAATATAGAGCTAGAATGAGGGGGTAGAAAGAAGCGACTTCTGTCCCTACCAGCCGGAGAGGAGATTGCAGCATTGAGAACAGTGCTTCAAGGACATCCAGCAAGAGCCACATGAAAGAGGCTGTAAAAGGCAAGGCACCAGTTACAATGGATGCCTTGGTACATCAGACTGAATCCCCATTCACTACCGGGGTACTGCACTTTCCTCTCCCACCAAAATTTTGAATGCCGTAAATAGACCCCTTCGACGGAACGAAGGATTCCATAGACCATTTTAATACCTACAAGAATCAAATAGAGTTGCATGGGTATCAGGATCTCGTGCGTTGCAGAGCCTTTGCAATCACGTTAAAAAGCTCTGCTCTAGCGTGGTTTAATAGACTCCCGCTGGTCTCTATCTCATCCTTTAAAGAACTTTTAGTGGCCTTTGTGTCCCATTTTATAGGGGCCCGTATCTACAGGAAGTCAAGCTACCATTTGTTGAATGTGAAACAAGGACCCGAAGAGAACTTGAGGTCTTATGTCCAGAGGTTCAACTCGGAGTCGTTGAAGGTGGATCTCCTAGATGAAAAGTTTGCCATCACTGCTTTCATAGCCGGCTTGGGAGTGCAATCCAAAGATTTGATGGTTTCTATCTCGAAGAATCCTCAAGCAAGCATGGTAGAGGTGCTTGCCAAAGCAGAGAAGTACATAAATGGTAAGGAAGCCCTCTTCTCTAAGGTGAGGGGCTCATCTGCCCAGAAGGATAAAGGGAAAGAAGAAAAGAGGAAGGATCGAAGTCCCAAAAGGGAGAAGGAAAGAAGACGGGGGAGGTCTCCGAAGAGAGATAGAGACCCCTCCCCCAAGAGGAGGGAGACATCAGAGATCGCCTATGACCTCGGCACCCAGGGTTACAGCCTAGGTATGCACCTCAGGAGCTCCCTCTCCTCACCGCAGCCATATCGCAGATCCTTTATGAGGTGCAACATGAGAAGTTCTTAAGGTGGCCACCTAGAATAAAGACGGATCCAGCAAAGAGAGACCCTACAAAATATTGTGATTACCACAGGGATCATGGTCATCACACCGACGACTGCATTCAGTTAAAAAAGGAGATCGAGTTCTTAATCCAGCGAGGGCAGCTACGTCGCTTTGTGGCTCGTGATAAACAGAACTGAGCTCTCCCGCCTCCACCGCACCAGCAGCAAGCCCAAGTACAACATCAGCATCCTTTGGGAGAGATCAGGGTCATATCTAGAGGGTTCACGGGAGGAGGAGAATCCAGCACTGCAAAGAAAGCCCACCTCAGAAGAATAAGATCCGGAGAAGCCCTGGAGGTCGGCACTGTATCCAAGGTCCCGCGTCTCGACACGTCTATCACTTTTTCGGATTCTGATTTAGAAGATTGCCAACACCCCCATGATGATCCTCTAGTGATAAGGGTCGTAGTGGCAAACAGAACCGTCCATCGAGTTCTGATTGATAATGGAAGCTCAGCAGACATCATTTTCGCACCTGCATTTGATAAGATGTACATAGGGAGGGAGAAACTAGAGCCAGTGAACGCTCACTTGCTAGGGTTTACAGGAGAGAGAGTATTACCCCTTGGAGCAATCCATCTCGTACTCACCTTAGGCGACCCAGCTTGTCAAGCCACAACCACCGTCAAGTTCCTAGTAGTTGATGCACCCTCCGCCTATAACATGCTACTAGGCAGGCCCTCACTCAATTCTATAAGGGCCATCTCTTCTGCTTATCATCTTGTAGTGAAGTTCCCAACGGAGAATGGAATTGGAGTGGTCCGGGGAGACCAACGTGTAGCACAAGAATGTTATATGGTGTCGGTGAAAAAGAAAGAAGTGGAGAACATCCAATTAGATGAGCTGAATATGAGGGACGAGTTGAATACCAGACCAACGCCGTCAGAAGAACTGAAGCCAGTACAGCTCGACGAAGAGCCAGGACACCTCGTTTACATGGGATCTAAGCTAAGTGGAGAAATCAAAGACCTCCTCATACAGTTCCTCAGGAAGAACGGCGAGGTCTTCGCCTGGAAACAAGAAGACATGACAAGCATTGATCCCGCAGTCATCACACACAATCTTAGCGTAAATCCCACTTGTAAGTCGGTCAAGCAGAAGAGAAGGATTTTTGCCCCTGAGAGACAAAAGGCATTCAATGAGGAGGTCAGCAAACTCCTCCGTGCAAAAGCCATCAGGGAGGTAGACTACCCTGTCTGGTTAGCCAATGTGATCCTCGTAAAAAAGACCAATGACAAATGACGGCTTTGCATCGACTTCACTGACCTAAATCGAGCATGCCCCACAGACAGCTTTTCCCTACCTCGGATTGACCTCATTGTAGACGCCACAGCTGGACATGAGTTCCTCAGCTTCATGGACGCCTTCTAAGCTATAACCAGATCAGAATGGACCAAAATGACCAGGAGAAGATCTCTTTCGTGACTGAGCAGGGGACATACTGCTACCAAGTTATGCCTTTTGGGCTAAAAAACGTAGGAGCCACTAACCAGTGGTTGGTAAACCGAATGTTCCAAAAGCAGATCGGGTCCTCCATGGAGGTTTACATTGATGACATGTTAGTTAAGTCGCTCAAGGCGGAGCTCCATGTAGAGCATCTAGTTGAATCGTTCCAAATTCTAAAAGAATACAGGATGGAACTTAACCCCGCTAAGTGTGCCTTCAGAGTCTCCGCAGGAAAGTTTTTGGGATTCATAGTTAACAGCAGAGGAATAGAGGCTAATTCAGAGAAGGTAAGAGCAGTACTAGATATGTAACCCCCCTCAAGTACAAGGGAAATCCAACGTTTAACCAGAAGAATAGTAGCCTTGAGTCGTTTTGTATCCAGATCAAGTGATAAATGCCAGTCTTTCTTCCAAGTATTGAAGAAAGCGTTCCAGTGGGATGCTAAGTATGAAGAAGCATTCACAACTTTGAAGGTGTATCTGAGCTCCCCTCCCATATTGGTAAGCCCCTTGGAGGGGGAGGTGCTTATCCTTTACCTAGCAGTCTCGGATTTCTCAACTAGCGTGACACTGGTTAGGGAGCGAGACAGAGCTCAGCAACCAGTCTACTACTACAGCAGAGCTCTGAGGGGGGCAGAAGAGAGATACCCAAAAATGAGAAGTTTGTTTTAGCTTTGGTCACAACAGCCAGAAGATTCAGACCATACTTCCAGGCTCATACTGTAGAAGTCCCGACAGAACAGCCAATGAAGCAGATGCTGCATAATTTGGAGTCTTCGGGGAGACTCGTCAAGGGGTTATTGAGCTCAGCGAATTTGATATTAGGTACAAGCCAAGGACAACTATCAAAGGATAGATTTTGACAGATTTCATTGTAGAATTCACTACAGCTACGCCCAAAGAGGCCATGCAGCTAGTACCTGACCTCCTCATTTGGAAACTTTCAGTTGACAGAGCTGCTAACGCACAGGGGAGCGGTGCAGGTTTAATTCTGATCTGTCCAGACGGGATAGATGTTGAATACGCCCTTAGATTTGGGTTCAAAGCTTCAAATAATGAGGCCGAGTATGAGGTTGTTATTGCTGGGCTCAATCTTGCTCGCTCTATGGAGGCAGAACAGTTGGAGGTCTGTAGTGACTCTCAATTGGTGGTAAAGCAAATAGAGGAGTCCTATGAGTTCGTGCGGGTTAGGGGCGAGAAGATGGTCCTATACCTTAGAAAAGTACAGGACTAAATCAAGAAGTTCGTGTGGGTTAGGATCAGATACGTCCACAGGACAGAAAATTTACGAGCAGATGTTTTGGCAGGGCTGGCCACCGCCTCGCAAGAAAACTTGGATAGGCTGATACCAGTGGAGTACCTAGCAGAGCCTACAGTCACAACATAGGGAGGTGAAGTGTTCCCAATCTTAGCCCAACCAAGCTGATCCCATCATGGGATACCTACAGGACGGAGCCATGCCAAAAGATCTCAAGGAAGCCACTAAATTAAGAACTAGGTTAGCCAGGTTTTCTATTTTGCAGGGGAAATTATACAAGCGTGGTTTTTTAACACCTTTCCTTAAATGTGTGGGGGATGAAGATGCCAACTACATACTCAGAGAGGTTGATGAGGGCATTTGCGAAAATCACATTGGAGTTCAGGCATTGGCAAGAAAGGCACTAAGGCAGGGATACTGTTGGCCCACCATGCTCAAAGATGCCACAGATGTAGTTAAAAAATGTAGGAGCTGCCAAGAACACGCCAATATCTCTCACAGACCACCCGAGTTGTTGTCTTCGGTGGTGAGCCCTTGGCCATTCCAGCAATGGGGTTTGGATATACTTGGGCCATTCCCCAATGGTGTGGGACAGTCCAAATTTGCCATACTTGGTGTGAATTATTTTACCAAGTGGGCGGAGGTCAAGCCATTGGCAATAATCACCGAGCAAAAGGTACAGAATTTTGTTTGGAAGTCAATAATTTACAGGTTTGGTGTTCCAAGAGCCATTGTATCTGATAACGAAAGACAGTTTGACAACCCGAACTTTAAAAATTTCTGTACCGAGCTCGGGATAAAGAACTATTATTCGGCTCCGGCTCATCCACAGTCCAACGGACGGGCAGAAGTCACCATCAGAACCATAAAAACAGCTTTAAAAACCAAGCTGGAAGACTTGAAGGGGAAGTGGGTAGAGTACCTCCCTGAGGTTCTATGGGTCTATCGGACCACAGCTAGATCTGCGACTCAAGAAACCCTATTTTCTCTGGCCTTCGGTACTGAAGCAATAGCACTAGTCGAGGTAGGACTCTTGTCACTTAGGAGTGAGTGGGCAGATGCAAAACGCAATGATGAATCATTTCTAGTGAATTTGGATCTTTTGGACGAAAAAGGGACGCGGCCCTATGCCGCATCCGGGATTACCAGAGGAAAATAACAAGGTATTATGACAGAAGAGTCAAACACAGAAGCTTTAAGATTGGGGATCTAGTACTCAGGAAACTCCTGCTTGCAAGGAAGGACCCAACTCATAGGAAGTTAGGACCCAAGTGGGAAGGACCCTACATTATATTAAGGGTAGTCAAACCTGGGAACTACGAGTTGCAAACGAAGGAAGGAAAAATCCTGCCTCACTTTTGAAACACAGAGCACCTCAAAAGATTTTTTTTAGTAAGCTTCTTTTGTAATGAAATCGTTTATCAATAAAATAATCAGTTTTTGATATAACCTTGAACAAAAAGAGCTCTGCAGCTCACGATGAACTATTCAGTTCATAAAAATAGAGAGCTCTGTAGCTCACGATGAACTATTCAGTTCATAAAAATTAAGAGCTCCGTAGCTCACGATGAGCTATTCAGTTTATAAAAATAAAGATCTCCATAGCTCACAATGAGCTATTCAGTTCATAAAAATAAAGAGTTTCGTAGCTCACGATGAGCTATTCAGTTCATAAAAATAAAGAGCTCCGTAGCTCACGATGAACTATTCAGTTCATAAGAACAGAAAGAGCTCCAAAGCTCACGAACTATTCAGTTCAACAAATAAAGAAAGGCTCCATGGCTCACGACAAACAATCTAGAAGAGCTCGGTAGCTCATAATGAACTATTCAGTTCATATGTATAAAAAAAAAACTCTCAGCAGCTCGGGAAGGACTACACAGCTCCTAAAGAGGAGATAAGTTATGCAGATCCCGAATAGCCTTATAAGACGAGCCCGCTAGGCTCTAGGAAACAAGGTTAATTATCCAGACCATAAAGATTTAAAGAAACGGTGCAAGATGAACAAACAGTATGCCATGGAGTATCCAAAATACATCAGAAAAGCAACAAAAAGAAAAGTTGTTCGGGTTACATCGAAGGACAAAAAACTACTGTTGAAATGAAAGAGAGAGGACCTCTGAAGTCTCTAGTCCTCCCCCAAGCGTTTCTTCAACTCAGCCACCTCCTCCTTCAAACAAACATTCTCCTCCCTCAACTCTCTCCTCTCCTTCTCGGCCTTTGAAAGTGCCTTATGAAGCTTGGCTCCAACAGAAGACAGAAAAACCGCACCAAGAGAGCCATCAGAGGATGAAGGAGACTCGCACAACTTGCATCTTTTAGAGGACGGTTCCGCCCCCTCATCTTCCTCGGATTCAAATGGAGAGAGATCTGGTGAGCTGCAATAGAAGTGAAAATCAATAGAAGCTGCCACTGTACTGAACAGAAAAGGTTAACAGACGTCATTAATTCGGAGAAAGGCATAGGGGCGGATTGCTTCACTTGCTTAATCCTGATAACCTTCGACAAATTCGGGTTAGGCGTGAATGCACAATAAAGCAAAAGTCAGAACAAAACGTAAGGAAAAAGGGAATGATCAAGAAAATCATCGACGCCCTTACTTATGTGATCAAATTTCCTCCAAGAGCGAGGGATTCTGTTTTCTCGTCGGCAGTCTTCAACAGACCTCCAAGAATCCCAAGAAGCAAAGAAAAAATGACTGAACCACCTTTGGGGTGGGAAAGGAATGTCAAGAACCAGCTGGCGTTCGAAGAAGTGTCTCCATTTGAAGCAGCTGAAACAAGGAACATCGTCCTCTTCTAGATTATGAAAATACAAAAATTCGGCGGTTGCGGGGAACTGGTCATTGCCCTGGAGGCGCTAGAACAAAAAGAAGCTGATTAACATAGCTCATCCTCGAGGAGATAAATGGGAGGGGGCAGACCGTAGTATGCTAGAATACACCCGACAGATGGGTGAATAGGGAGACGAAGGCCCATATCGAAGGTACCTTCAAAAAGCAAACTTCACTATGGGGAAGGTAGTTAGGAGGTTCATCTGGAGTGGAAACTCGGAGAAGCAGTTCCAATTCTCGAAAAAATCGTTTCTTGATCCCTTCCAGATTAGATGAGGAAAGTTAAGAAGGAACCAAAAAGCGAGACTGGAATTGCCAGTCTGCCCAGAAAGAAGAACGGTCTTCGAAGAGAGACGAAGTAGGAACAGCCATTAGAATTTGCAAGAAAAAGAACGGAAAGATAATCCAAAAAGAAGAGCAGAAGTGGAACTCATAGATAAGAATCTTCATGAATAATGGTAGAGAGAACGAAACCTAAAAAAGCTAGAGAACACAAAAAGACAACCGCTAGATTCAAAGAACCAAAAGCAGAAGGAAATACAGAGCCGGCTGTTCTTTGGGTTCCCTAATTAATGATTACATATACGGTTTTGGAAAGCAGTTGGTTAAATGCGTCGCAACTTTTCGTATTCTACCAAGCAGGCATATTTTA
>CM042186.1:36094738-36127173 GCA_023539305.1 Ilex asprella | reverse complement strand
CCCCCGAGAGGTGCTGTGGTTAATTTGTCCAGTAAATCCGCTCTAATGTTTTTGGCTCTAGGGATTTGTTTGATTTATGTGTGAAGAAATTTACTTAGAAGCATGTTCAACACTTCACGTATGTTGTCATTCTCTCTTTCTTAGCATTGTATTTGGAGCCGACTTTCCTGACTACTAGTTGAGAGTCACTGTAGATGATGATTTGCTGAGCTTCCATGGATAGGGCCAACTTGAGCCCTGTCACTAGTGCCTTATACTCTGCTTTATTGTTTGAGATAGGGAATTTGAACTTTAGTGCATATTCTAAGTCTATTGACCTCTGGTGAGGTTAGGATTAAACCGGCTCTACTTCCTTGCCTATTTTATGCCTCATTGAAGTGAAACTCCCACACCTGTACGTCAGACACAAAGCCTTCTTTTTGAGAGGTTTTCTCCAATTCATGTTTAGGTGTGAACTCGGCCAAGAATAAGCTAGGATTTTTGCTTTAATTGTTGTCCTGGGTTGAATTTGATATTGAATTCTCCCATCTCGATTCCCATTAACTAACTTTTCGAATGTTTCCATCTTGTGGGGAACTCACCTCATTGGTTGGTTGGCATTTCGATAGTATAGGCTTGGAAATAGGGCATGAACCTTCAAGCTGTCGTGTCACACCCTAACTTGAAAATAGTGCACATTCTCTACTTCACTCATTAAACATAAACCTGATTTGTGCATAAATATTTAATAATTCATAATGCAAGCACCGACTAGGCGCATCAACATATAAATATAATTTATATACATGAACACGACCTCTACTCATACCATTCAACAAAATACACAATTTTGACTAGTAGCAGACTTGACATATTTACAAGACTTCAACATATACAAAATGCAAGATCCACACTTTATCTTTTCCCCAATCGTCTAGATTCAGCAGTAGACATCATTCTTCATTTGATTACATGAGAATACAAACTATGGCAGCGTGAGCACAACACGCTCAGTGAGTGTACACATTCTTATAATAAACAACAAGAAAAATATTTTTGCCACTAAGGCTATTGTTACGGGGTCAATTTTCGCACTGAGATCTAACACTCAGTCTCAGCCAATACACACAGGAACAAAGTATGGACAGAATGTAAACACACACACAGAATACAGAAGCTTTACAGGCTAATCAGCCAAACCTTTCTTTCTCATAAAGTGTAAGGAAACTCATGCTAAGGTCTGTTTACCAAAACGTGCCCAATCACTCATAGTGCACTACAGACCCTGGCATGCCTATTTATAAACAGGGTGGCAGTTACAAGCCCAACCGCCTAAGCATGTGCATAATTCAAATCTGCCCCTCTGATTGGCTGGCAGGGAGACTGTGTCTGAGGCAGACAGAACCTGTCTGCAACTTCCCTGCATGCTGTCTGCACCTGACAGAGATCCCACATGCACTGCACACTTGTCTGAAAAACTGCACAGAACTGCCACCATCTGCAGGGCACATGCACAAACGTCCTCACATGTTGTGCATGTGTCTTTCTCCTGAGCCCTCAGCCTTTGAATGTCTGCACTTCGTGTCTAGCCATGCCCAACCCATGGCTTAGCCCTCTAAGTAAGCATTGTCACACGATTCAAGTCATCTGACCCATCTTGTCTGCATGCTTCCTTGAGCTCACGTGCCTATGCATGTGCTGCCACACTCAGCCATGCAAAGGTCTTCAATCAACCCACTGGTTGTATCCGATCAAGCCCAGCGTGCCTATGCATGGACTGCC
This sequence comes from Ilex asprella, assembly GCA_023539305.1. Taxonomy (NCBI): domain Eukaryota; kingdom Viridiplantae; phylum Streptophyta; class Magnoliopsida; order Aquifoliales; family Aquifoliaceae; genus Ilex; species Ilex asprella. The sequence goes on along the minus strand of CM042186.1, from coordinate 36,125,412 downwards.
TCTCTCAGCCATGCATGGGACTTCTGCCAATCTGGCATAAGGGAATACTCCACCTGAGTATCACCCATTGTTGGCTAAGACATGGGCGTCTTTGGGCGAGATTGCCACATGCCAATGCCGCTAATGGCTAAGGGGGTAACAGCTATACACTTGAGATGTGAACAATCATCTTGTTAGAACAATTGAATAATCACTATAAGCATTCATATATCCGCCACTAAGGCTATACATTTGCCTTGAAAGCTATATCCGTCATTAAGGCCATATGACGCCACTAAGGCCATATGGGCCACTAACGTTATACATCTACCTTCAAAGTTATATCTGCCACTAAGGGCATACATCTACCTTTAAGGCTATATTTGCTAATAAGGCTATTTAGCATATTCACATTTTCCATCACAAGCCAAATAATCCACACAATTAAACTTCAATATTAAATAGACATATTCTTGTCATTATCAATTGTATGAAATAGTACACACCTAGAATTAATCTCTAATACAAAACTAGTCTCCTGACGAGACCTTAGGTGTATGGCGTCGTCACTTTTGTTCCTACCACATATCATAACAAATTCCATATGAATATTCTCCATACATGCATTCAGTCAAAAATATGCATGTATGAATGCTTACTCATGCTTGCGTTAACATATGTCCAAGCCCCTCCCCAAGTGATGTTATTTAAACAACTTAAATCATTGCTTGCTAAATATCCATTTCACATAAGCTAAGTTTGGATTCAAACCATAACCATGTAGTTGTAACCAAATATATCTTTAAAGAGTTGATTTGAACACAATTGAATGTCTCGTAAAGTTTTAAGAATAGTTGGACAAGGAACCAGGAGCTTTGCAGAAACAGGAAAATCAGAGTAGTTTGTATTGTACAACTCCTACCAATTCAGCGATGTGACAGTACTACAAAGTTGTTTCTTGTATTGGCTCGTTCCAAAGAAAAATGCCTTTGTACCGGGACCAACACCTTTGTATTGGTTCAACCTAGGACAGAACACTTTGTACTAGTACAACACAACTTTGTACCAGTACAACACAACTTTGTACTAGTACAACTCTTAATAGAGGCATAAAACTCGGTTCTAACTCCTCTCTCAACCGTTATCTTCATCCCCCAACACCTTCTAACCATCTAACACGCCGCACTTAATAATTTGCAAACTTAAGAACATGCAAAATCAAAAGAAAAAATCTACCTTTGATGCGAACTACACCGGAATCCATCAAACCTCCGAGTATTAAGAGCTCAAGGTTCTTGAATCTTCAACCTTACACACAACCCAAGAACTTAAACCTAACTAATATTATGCAAGCTATGAAGAGGAATAAATTGTTTTATTATGAAGAGGAAGAATTCCTTCTATCCTATGTTGAGTTTTTCAATCAAAAATGAAGAACAACTACAAAACACATCTACCTAATCTTCAAGCTCGTCAAATGGTTCATGCAAAGAGAGCTCCGCACTCTCTCTCAAGTTCCACCAAAATCCTTTAGTTGGGAAGATTCTAAAGGTGACGGGTGTCCCATGACTCACCCATCTCATGTCTAAATTACATCTAGGTCCTCCCATATACACATACATTGCATTTAATTTTTCATTATTCATATATTCCTCACCCAACTTTCTTGACACATAGAAAATCTCATTCAATAAGCTTTCCATCTTATAATTCAACCCTAGACATTATTAATAGAGACCATACTTTACTTTCCATAATTTCTTTAATTGTAATTTAATCCCATAACTAGTATTAACAGGTACTTAAACCCTCCAACATTATATAAAATGCCATGACATGCATTTTTGGGTCTCACATATCATCACGAGAGTCAATAACAACTTCTATATTTTTGGATATCACTCATTTGCTCCTCTCAAGGTTTTGTTGCAAAAAATACACTTGACTTTGAACTCTCTCCTTTTCTTTGACCAACACTACACTAACCGAGAATTTCGTTATGACCAGGTATAGGGTGAGGATTTCTTCCTCCTTTGGGATGACCAGGATCAGTGGTGAGCTTAAAATAGATTTTCAAACACTGGAAAGCTTCTTCACTTTGGTTGTTCCATTGAAACGCTGCTTTTAGGACTTTGAAGAATGATTGACATTTGCCACTTGCCCGATAAACGAATCGGTTAAGGATGGTTATCCTGTCTGTTAGCCACTAGACCTCTTTTTGTGTTTGAAAGGGACCTTATTTCAAGGAAAGCTTTGATCTTTCTGGAATTTCTTTTGATCCCCCTCTTGTTGACTATGAAAAGCAAGAACTTTCCAACCGACACTCCAAAGCACATTTTGTTGGATTCAACTTCACCTTGTGCTGCCTTAGAGTCTAAAAAGACTCCTCGAGGTGATGGTATACAACTCTACTTTTATGGACTTGATTAGCATGTCGTCTATGTATACCTCTATCGTCGAGCTGAGTTGATCAGTGATCCTTCTGTTTACTAGCCTTTGGTAGGTGGCCCCTGTATTTTTCAATCCAAAAGGCATGACTTGGTAGTAAAACATTCCATACTTAGTTATGAAGGATATTTTCTCCTAATTTGATTGTAGCTTGAGAAGGCATCCATTAAACTAAGAAGCTCATGCCCCGAGGTAGCATTAATGATAAGGTCAATTTGTGGAAGGGAAAAACTATCCTTTGGGCAAACTTTGTTGAGGTCAGTGAAGTCTATGCACAAACACCATTTTTCATTGGCCTTTTTGGCCAAGACTACGTTTGTCAACCGGGTCAGATAGTCAACTTCTCTGATAGCTTTAGAGTTGAGAAGCTTGGCCACTTCCTCGTTGATTGCTTGTTGTCTTTTTGGAGCAAAGCTTTGCCTTTTTTGCTTCACGTGCTTTAACCTGGGGTACACGCTAAGCCTGTGGACCATATCCCCATACTTTTGGGCGAAGACATCTATATTGTTCCTTAGGAAGTTAATGACCTTTCCTTTATTTCTCCTACGATTCTGGAGCTGATGAAGACCATACGGCCGAGATCCTTGTCTACTTGCATAGCCTCCAACTCCTCTGATGGAGTGAGTCTCATGTCCAACTCGTCCCTCATGTCTAGATCATCCATCTACATGTTGCGGGGTTAATTTTCGCACTGAATTTTTGCCTCGTAATGGAACTGAGATCTAACACTCAGTCTCAGGCAAACACACAGAATACACATAGGAACAGAGTATGGACAGAATGTAAACACACACACAAAACACAGAAACTTTACAGGCCACACAGGCCAAACCTTTCTTTCTCTGTAAAAGGTAAGGAAACTCAGGCTAGAGTCTGTTTACAAAAACGTGCCCAATCACTCTTGGTGCACTACAGACCTTGGCATGCCTATTTATAAACAGGGTGGCGGTTACAAGCCCAACCGCCTAGGTATGTGCATAATTCAAATCCGCCCTTCTAATTGGATGGCAATTAAGTTGTGTCTGATACAGACAAAACTGTCTGCAACTTCCCTGCATGTTGTCTGCTCCTAACAGAACTCCCACATGCACTGTACACTTGTCTGAAAATTGTACAGAACTGACACCATCTATAGGGCACATGCACAAACGTTCTCACATGTTATGCATGTGTCTTGCTCCTGAGCCCTCCGCCTTTGAATATATGCACTTCGTGCCTAGCCATGCTCAACCCATGGCTCAGCCCTCCAAGTCTAGCATTGTTTCACAATCCAAGTCGTCTGACTTATCTTGTCTGCATGCTTCCTTGGGCCCACGTGCCCATGCATGTGCTGCTACACTCAGCCATGCAAGGGTCTTCAATCAACCCACTAGTTGCATCCAATCAAGCCCAACATGCCCATGCATGGGCTGCCTCTCTCAGCCATGCATAAGACTTTTGCCAATCTGGCATAAGAGAATACTCCACCTGAGCATCACCCATTTTTGGCTAAGGCATGGGCGTCTTTGGGCAAGACTGCCACATGCCAATGCTGCTAATGGCTAAGGGGGTAACAAACACAACATCCACTTCCCATTTTTTCATTGATGTCTTATAACATTCCTAGGCTGCCCTCTGGTCTCCCCTAACCATTCTCATTTCGTTCTTAGTGGGGAACTTCATTATTAGATGGTTTGCAGAGTGGATAGCCTTGAGGGTATTCAAAGAGGGCCTATCTAAGATCACGTTGTAGGCGAAAAGTGCATTGAAAACCAAGAACTTAGTTCTGGTGGTAGTTTGATAGGGTGGTTCTCCAAGAGTTAAAATGAGCTAAACAAAGTCCAATGGGAATACCTTCTCTACTAAGAATTCCACCAAATGGGTTTTAATTGGTAATAGTTTCTCTCGGTTAATTCTGAGCTAATCGAATACGCCTGTGAAAATAATGTTGGTGTAGTTCTCGTTGTCTACTAAAACCCAATGAACATTTTTATTGGCGATGACTGCTTTGATGACCAAAGGGTTGTCATTAGGGAGTTGACACCCTTCCAGGTTGACATCGGAGAAAGTTATCTCCGTATCACAACGCAGGGCATTTCACACTCCTCTGATTGAGTTTTATGCACATAGGCCTTTCTAGCAGAGCTAGATTCACCTCCCCAACAAAATTTCTTGAGATGACATATATCTCTCCGATAGGTTGTTGATGCTACAACTGTTGAGGTTGTTCTTGGAAATTTGCAACTCGATGTTCTGCGTCCTGTGCTACGAATCTTTATAAATATCCCTTTCAAATAAGGAATTCAATTTCTTTTTTCAACTGAAAGCAGTTGTTAGTGTATGACTATGGTCTTTGTGAAAACGACAAAACTTGTTCATGTCCCTCTTATTTGGGTTGAACCTAATCTTTGATGACCATTTCACATATTTCTCATTTTGGACTTCATGTAGAATTTGGACTATTTGGGCATTCAAAGGCGTGAAATGTTATGGGGCGAGCTGCATTTGGAGGTTGGGTTTTGGGGGTCCGAAGTGATCTTAGACATTTCCTTTTCTCTTGGGCGATTGATCTCATTCTTTTTTGGAAATGAAGTATTTTCTCTTTTTGTCCATTGGTTGGTTTGTCGTGACTGAAGATCCATGCCTTGCACGAAGGACCTCTTCACCATTGATGTACTTTTTAGCTTTGGTTAGCACCTTGGTTATGCTGGCATGATGGTTCTTAGAGATAGAGAATAAGAAATCTGATGATTAGAGCTCGAGCCTAGCAATGAAGGTATTTAAGGCAACCTTATCGTCTAGGCCATCCACTTGGAGGGACTCTTGGCTGAACCATTGTACATAGATCTTAAGCGATTCCTTGGGTTTTTACTTGATGTTTAAAAGATAGGAGGTTAACTTGAGGTGAGTCCTCACGCTGATGAAATGTGACACAAACAACATTGACAATTCCTTGAAAGAAGAGATAGAAGATGAAGCCAATCTGTTGAACTAGGCCAACTCTGAGCCTTTGAGGGTTATGGAAAAAACTTGAAATCAAACATGGTCTTGATATTCATGGAGCTCCCTCTAGTTCTCATAGGTGTTAAGCTAATGAAAGAGGTTTCCAGTTTCATCAACTGTCTCCATGGTTGACATCTTAAACTTTGAAGGAATAGGAAAATGTTGAACCTCGGGTGTGAAGGGATACTCTGTCTGCTTGATCAAGGCCTCCATTAATATCGGAGCTTATTTTTGACTATATTCTTCACCTCCCCTAACTCATTCTGGACTTCACTAGTTTTTTCCTCCCAATACCGATTTTGGGGATCTTGGGGGACTAGAGAATGAAGATTCTGCCTCCTCTCCTCCCTAACTTTGCTGAGGGCCTCGTTTTTGCGGTCCTCTTTGCCTTGATGATGGTTGGCATTCTCACCTGATTGACTTTGATGATTCCCTTTCGTCACTCCATTATGAGGTTGTGGAAGTGGATGAGGTTGATTTAGTTGGAACCCTAGTTGTTGTGTAGTGAAAAGGACCATGAGTCGCTGATTCTCCTTGAGGAGACACAGTATGGTTTGTTGATAAGCTTTTAGGTCTTCCACGATAGGTGGGTTTGTTGGCGGAGGAGGAACCTGCTATTACTTCTTTAGGTTTTGACTCATTCATCTCGTAAAGACCATCAATCAAATAGGAAAAAGGATGATGTTAGAGCAAGGGATGATGTTAGAGTAGGATAATGACAATTGCTCCCACATGCGATGCCAAACTGATGGTGTGAAAAATAGGGAATGAGAGGATCTCAATGTTAGATAGCAAAATGAGCGTAAATGTAGGGGTTAATAATCATAAACAAGTAAAATGGGACAGGGTGTGAGTGGTGCTCCAAGCTGAATAGCTAGGCTAGTCCACTGTCAATGGAGTCTCTTACTCTTGCGTTTGTTTTATTGGCCAAAGAAGAAAAATAAGATTATATAGGGTTCTATCCCTTCTTTGTAAGGTTCTATCCTATTTATACTAGGATAAGCTTTTGGTCCTTATTCAAGATTATATGGTCCCTCCAATCTGTTGGAATCATTCAGGGAGTATTTGGTTATTAGAGGCAATCATATCCATTGGACACGTGGTCTTCTAGAAGTGATGAGGTGACATTCTTGAGGTTGTGGCTTGTTGTCAAAAATAGCCCAGGTTTGCTGACATTCCCCCCCTTCTTATGCTTTACGCAGCTTGACCTAATTTATGGTATCATCAGACCATAATATAGCAACATAAACTATTGCAAAGTAATACATGAATAAGCAAAAATAAAATAAAGAACTTTAAAAAGTATTTGAAAAATGTTATCGGTCGATATAATATATATATATATATATATATTGAGAAATTTTATTTGAATTTTAAAATTTGACATAATTTACTGACCTAATGATGTGATTTCATTATAATCGTTAGATTAACACCAATTTTTACTGTTTAATAGGGCACATAGTCAATCTAATGATTATAATAAATTAGATCAATAAATTAAATCAATAAATTAGATCATAATAATATTGCTCATATTTTTTCTTGTCTTTGTTGTGATACAATAAAAAAGTCATATATGCTCTTGAAAGTTATAAATGAAGGTTATACATGCAGAAACTTATTGTGCATATCTCATTTCATTCTTATTAAAACAAAAGGTACAAGAAGCAAACTGGGAACTATACCAGAAACAAAAAGCGGCCGAGGCAATTTTATACGAGAGGGAAAAAGAAGCGGAGGCTCAAAAGGCAGTCGCTGAGGCTGCAAAATATGCTCGTCAACAGGTAGCCGAGGGAGAATTATACGCTAAGAAGAAAGAGGCCGAAGGAATTGTGGCTCTTGCACAAGCCCAAGGCATCTACCTACGCACCCTCTTGGATGCATTGGGAGGAAATTACGTGGCACTGAGGGATTTCTTGATGATTAATGGCGGCATGTTTCAAGAAATGGCAAAAATCAATGCCGGTGCTATGCATGGATTGCAGCCGAAAATCAGCATTTGGACCACTGGAGGTGTTGGAGAGGCAACCGATGAAAGTGGGACTACGGCCATGAAGGAGGTTTCTGGTGTTTACAAGATGTTGCCGCCTTTGTTTAAGACAGTGCAAGAGCAAACTGGAATGATACCACCTGCATGGATGGGTTCTCTGACTGATTCTGCTCTTTCTCATGATGAATAATCATATTTGTATTGAATTTGCTGATCTAACTTGTTGATGTTACTAGAAAATGAATTTGGCCAAATATTACATCAATGAGTTATGCCAGCATAATCGATCCAAATAGCACTACTCATTTTGCCCTATATAATGTGGATTTCTTTTTACAGCAACTTTGCTTGTGGTTATGCATCTTATTTAATTGTATGTTCTAGTTGCTTTTTTGATTTAAATCTTTATATGTATCATTATGTAATTAAATAATTTGTTACAAGCACAATTTTTTTTTTCAATTATGCACATGGCCAGATTGAATGCTTAGAGCATATATATATAATTTGATTGAAAGAGAAATTTTCAAAATTTGCTTCAATCTTAGGCTCCTTCAATTCCCTCAATACAAGATCACTCATTGTAAACTGGTCACAGGATTGACTCTCACCTGATAAAAAAAGTGTTGGAATGTAGAGGACTATTACACACTCACAAAAAATATAATGGAAGAAACTATTAAAAATAGTAATAACTCTTTCAATTCCCTCATGCCCAATAGGTGAATTACATATGATATATATACTTTCATAAATAACACATGACATACAAAATAATTTCACTACATAATGCAATAATAAAAATAATAAAGACCCCACTCCTCCATTATTTGTAAAATTAAACTACCATAATCACTTTGTCTTCCACTACTAGCAAATTGATGACCCACCGATGTAAAAAACTAAAGGCATAAAAATAAGTCCTAGAATATGAAAAGTCATGTTTATTATTTTTTCTCAACACCCACCTTAAACATGATTTTTTTTCTCAACTTTAAGCAAACTTCTCAATTTGCAAAAGACATCATTTGTGACGGGCTTAGTGAAAATGTCGGCAATTTGGTCTTGTGACTTCACAAACTTGAGCTCCACGTCTTTCTTGGTCACATACTCTCTTATGAAATAGAATCTTGTATTAATATGTTTACTACGATCATGAAACACTAGGTTCTTTGTCAATACTAATGTCGATTTGTTGTCAATGAAGATATCTGTTGATTCTTCTTGGGGTAAGTGAATCTCCTTCAACAAATTTCTAAGCCAAATGGCTTGACAAACACATGATGTAGCCATCACATACTCGGCTTTACAAGTTGAAAGGGTCACAATGGGTTGTTTCTTTGAACTACAAGCAAATGCAGTATCTCCCATGAATAAAACATACCCAGTAGTACTTTTTCTATCATCCATATATCTGGCTTAATCACTCTCACAACAACATGTAAGCTTAGAATTGTTAGAAAAAGAAAATAACAATCCATAATCAAGTGTACCTTTGATGTATCTAAGAATTCTTCGCCGCCTTCAAGTGAGTCATGGTAGGAACTTCCATATAGCGACTTACAAGACCAATGCTAAAAAAAATATCCGGTCTTGTGCATGTCAAGTACCTCAAGCTTCCAACTAAGATCTTGAAATGGGTGGAACCCACATGCTCTCTATCTTCTAATTTTGACAATTTTACACTGATGAGAGCATAATATTGCATGATTTAATGTCTCATATCACTCATTTTAGCTTTATTAGTTATCTATTTCATTCGTTATAGCTTAGTTTTGTCTTTTATGAAGAATATTCATGTTTGTAGGTAAATGAATTTAAGAGCAAGGTTTTATACTCATTTTTATGCTATGAAAGACTTTGGGAATGAGTTAGGAGATTCAAGAGTTGAGCCAAGGGCATTGCAAGCGTAATTAGGAAAAAGACTAGTTTTACTGATAATAAAGCATAATTGAGTTCTATCAGTAGTTGTTCTTTCTTATTGGTAGAAGTGAAACATAAACTTTGCTACTGATAAGTTGATATTGTTCTATTGGTAGGTCAAATTGTGCTTCCGATCGGTTCATCAGTGTTATAGTTCAACGAGGACTCATCTTTCCAACCATTGACTGACTGAATCTTCAAAGATATCTTCCAGTATATCATAGGCTTTCTTGGACGAGAAAAAGAAGAAATAAGGAAGGAATTTTAACCGTCTAAATTTTAGAGATAATTTTGGAGATCTTTTTGAAGATTTTCTAGGAATAAGAGATAGACGTAGAAGGAAAGACGATCTCTAGAAAATCAGTTCTCTCTCTCTCCATCTATTTTTCCTTTAAATACCCACTTATAGGGTACTTTTAGGGAGATATGTAGGAATTTTCTAGGGGGCTTTTCCTCCTCCTCTTTCTTCATTGTTCGTTATTTAGTTTTAGTTTGCAAGCACAAGTCTTCATTATTTTCAATGCATTTGAGCAAGTTATCGTTTTTTTTCTTGTAAGTGCTTTTCAATTTTTAGTTTCAATACAAATTTCTTGATTCAAGTTTATTTTCAGTATTTTGTTCATTTTTTAATTATCATGTCTTATTTTAGTACTTTTAATTTCTCTTTCTTTATGTTTGAATAGTTTAATTCCAGTTTAATTAGATAAGGGATTCTCATCCTTGAATGAGTGTTTTGACCTAACTAGAGTTTTTCTAAAGATTAAGTTATTTTGTTGATTGAATAATTCAAGTAGAAAACACAGGTGATATGTATATCTTCTTACTTATCTGTAGACAACTAAGACTTGACATGGATAATTTTTGTAATTACTGCAATTAACATGAATGTAATTCTTTTAAAATTAATTTAATCAATTTAAATACACATTAGTTTTTTTTAAAAATTTTAAGTTGAATATTTTTCGTTCAAGGGCGTTTGATTACAATACTGAATGAATTATACCATAGGTCAAAATTTCTGTTCACTATGAGATGAACTCTGAAGATTAACCGGTTTCTTTTAATATTGTCTTTTAGTTTTTCAATCAATCATACAATTTTCCAAACCAAAAACCAAAAGATTTTTATTTTCGTCACCATTTGAATTTGTTATTTGTTTCTCCTGAGTAGATGGCTTCGGTAATCGCCTGAGTTACTAAATGATACATTCATGCGCTTGGAAACCTATTTTATTAGCTACCCAGTTTTGAGGTCAAGCATACACCGCATTTAATGGGTGTACATACCAACTTACAATCTTACATCTTTAATTTTGCCAAAATTTATTTAGCATAAACTTCTTGGGAAATGAAAATACATTCCTTCATTTGTTTCACTTCAATGCCAAGATAATAAGACATCAGCCTAATGTTGGTCATCTCAAATTCTGCAGCTATTACTCTCTTGAATTCTTCAAACATTCTTGGACAATTTCTTGTGAAGATCAAATCATCCATATACAAACAAGCATAGAATATATCATTATTATCATTCATCTTTGCATAAAGAGCATGCTCATGGGTACACTTAGGGTGTGTTTGTTAATCCAAATTTTGCACTTAAAATGAATGTATGTGGCACTTATTTATTAAGTCCGTTTGATAACTAAATTTAAATATCTTAATATATTAAGTACTCCTTAAAAATAGGTTAAAATATTAAGTATGATATCCCTTACTTATTTCTGAAAGCTGAAAGAGTTTACCAAAAATATTTTTAATAATATTTACAATATGACAATTATACCCAAATATATGTAACAATCGTATTCAAACTCTAATTAGTCTTCTTTCCAAAACCTTCAATCTATCTACCTCTTCAGTGTTCCTTCTTCCCATTGTCTTCTTCAATAATCACACACATACTAGGTAAGTTTTACTTCTTCCCTTGTCTTCTTCAGCGTGCATACACACACACACACACACACACACATGTAGCACACACGTACACATAAACTTACACATACATAATTACACACGCATACATATATATACTCATGATGCACATACATACACACACAGATACACAATTTATGTACACACATAGACATAGACACGCTGCACACACACACACACACACAATTACACATACTTCAACTAGCTTGGAAGCTGGAGGAAAAAGGACACATGCTGATCAAATTTTTATGCTCAATTTGCATGAACAAATTGCAAGACAACTATACTCTAGATTTGTTTCCTAGTTTTAATTTTACAAATTTATGATAATTGGCAGCTTTAAGTGATCACTTTAACTTAAATTAATTCTATTATCATGTTTGTTAAATGTAGACTACAATATGATAATTGTGATTATGATTTATGTTATGAATTAAACTAATTTGATATATCATTATTTTTTATTAGATAAATGCATATTTTATAAATATTTTCACAGTAAAGAATGGAAGGATAAAGCTAAAATTTATTTTCAGATGCTAGTTCTATGTAATTATCAAACAGTTTAGTTTAATTCAGTACTTAAATTTCAGCAGGTACCAAACAGTCCACAAATTCAACATTCGAAATTCAGCACTAAAAATTTAGTATTCAGTTTTTAGTTTTATCAAACCTCACCTTAGTAAAATTATTTGCTTGAAAGTACTTGTCAAGTCTACTAATTCAATCCCTTGGTTGCTTCAAACCATATAATGCCTTCTTCAATTTTAAGATTTTCTCTTCTTCCCCTATCACAATATAACCTGAGGGTTGTTCAACATACACTTCTTCATTAAGAAAACCATTCAAAAAAGTGGACTTCACATCTATTTGGTGAATTTTTCAACCATTTAGAGAGGCTAAAGAGATAATCAATCCAATTAAGCAACAGGTACAAATACCTCATCATCGTCAATACCCAGTCTTTGACTATAAACTTTTGTAACCAATCTTGCTTTGTACCTGTCCACTTCACCTTTGGCATTCTTCTTTGTCTTATACACCCACTTCACTCCAATGGATTTTTGTCCTCTAGGGAGTGTGGCAAGTTCCAATGTTCCATTCCTTTCAATAGCTTCAATTTCGTAATTTATGACACTTCTCCACTTCTTGTCTTGTGCCACTTTATCATGGCTTTTGGGATCACAATCGGCTAATAGGTAAAAAAGTGTTAGATCACTAATTTTTTGAGTTATTTCTTCAGTTTCTTCATAGATATCTCGAAGACTTATCATGCAAGGTGGTCTTTCACTTGAACTTGTTTCGGATGATGTGGAAATGCTTGCAAATTGGTGGGTGATGATGGTGATGGTGGAGAATAAATGGACAGCTCCATGATCTCATTGTGCTCCTCCTTTTCTTCAAAGAATGAGAAAAAAATCGTAGTCTTCTTGTGGAGTGTTCTAATCCCATTCATCTTTTTTATCAAACTCAATATCTCTACTAATGATAATCTTCCCACTGCTTAGGTTGTAAAGCTTGTAGCCTTTGTTCCTTGAATCATAGTCAATGAAGTCAAACTTTTCACTCTTGTCATCTAGTTTAGTTTGTTTCTCATCTAGCACATGTGCATAGCATATATTTCCAAAGACCCGCAAATTAGAGACACTTGGCTTGATTCGTCCCCATGTTTTTTGTGGTGTTTTGTCTTGAACACTTCTAGTGGGACATCAATTTAACAAGTAGATGGCACCATCAATTGCTTCCGCTCAAAACTCCTTCGACATTTTCTTACTCTTTAACATACTCTCAGCCATGTCAAGAATGGTTAGGTTCTTCCTTTCAGCAACACCATTTTGTTGTGGTGATCTTAGAACCATTAGAGGATGATGAATTCCATTTTCTTCACAAATTTTTTTGACTTCATTTTATGTGAATTCACATTCTCTATCGGATCTAATTGCCTTAACTTCATACCTACTTTGTTTTTCAATCAAAGCGTTGAACTTTTTGAAAATACCAAACACCTCCAATTTTTATTTTAGAAAGTAAACCCACATTTTCCGACTAAAATTATCAATAAAGAGAAGAAAATACCGGTTCTTATCAAACGATAGTGGGTCTATGGGCCCGCAAACATTTGAGTGAACAAATTGTGATGACTTGGTTGCTCTTGAAATGGCTTCTTTGGGAAAGCTTGTTCTAGCTTGATTTCCAACTAGACATCCCTTACAAAGTTAACTCGGGTGATTGATAGAAGAAAATTTTTTCACTATTTTTTTCTAGACAAAAAAGTTAGTCCTCTAAAATTCAAGTGTCCAAATCTCAAGTGTCATAACCAAGAAGAATCTTTAACACATGCTTTCAAAAATTTTGCAGCATCACTTTAAATATTTAACAAAAACATTCTATTTTTTGTTATCAACACTTTAACAACTAAATTTCCATTTTCATCTCTTATTGAAAGATTATGATTTTTCATACAAATATCATAACTTTTCTCTAAGAGTTGTCCCAAGATCAAACTATTATTTTTCATGTTTGACACATAAAAAATATTAAAAATAACTTGGTGTTTTGCATCCTTCAAACGAATCAAAATATTACATCTTCTCATTACCAGAATTTGAGAAGAATCTCCAAAAGTGACTTTTTCACTCACTAATTCATTAGGTTCCACAAACATCTATTTGCTTCCACGCACATGATTACTAGCACCAAAGTCAAGGTATCACACGTTATTTCTACACTCAAAAGTACAATGGCCATATCGGAGACAATTATAACACTAAATATGAGATTTTTTCACACCTCCCTCCATATGGCTTTGAATTATTGTCTCTTCCACGTCCTCTTCCATGGTGTGTTTCTTGTCCTCTTTCTTCTTTGTTGGACGAATTTTGGCCAAAGCTTTCTTATCTACCTTGACCATGTCCACCATGACCTCCACCTTCACGTTCAGGCCTTCTACCTCTTTGTTTTTCATTTTTTCTTCTTTCTTTTTTGAAAGAAAACTTGGTTTGTATCACTTGCTCCAACAGCAGTTGTTGTTCTTCATGGGCTAACAACGATCCCATGAGTACAGCAATCGTCATTGTGTCTAAATTGTTAGACTGTTCAATGACCACAACAATGTAGTCAAGCTTGTGATCTAATGAATAGAGGATTTTTTCTATCGCAGTGGTATCATCATAGTGATCATCAATATACCGTATACGTTTTCAAATTACTCACAACAACCAAGACTCTTGAGCAATAATCTGAAACTAATTTGGATTCTTTCATGCGTAAATCAAATTCACCACGCAGAGTTTAGAGGCAAATTTTCTTGACCTTTTTCACTCCACTATGAGTGGTTTGAAGAACATCCTAGGTTTTTCTCAGATGTGGTTGCACTAGTAACCTTTTGTAACATGACAGCATCCAAGCATTCATGAATGAGTAAAAGATTCATCTTGCAAGGCTTTCTTTTAGGCTTGACTTGAGGAAGATTCATCTTGCAGTGCCTCGTAACCAATTGCTACAATCTCCCATAAGTCTTTAATGTAGATACATCAATTCTCATAGTTATCTTTGGTGAACCGGGGCATTTGAAATGGAAGCATTCCATTCGACATATCTCTCTCTCTCTCTCTCTCTCTCTCTCTCTCTCTCTCTCTCTCCGACACTTAAGCCTGACTCTGATACCACTTTGTTAGAATCTACAGAACTATAACAGACTCATAAAAGAATATAATGGAAGAGATTATTGAAGATATGAATAACTCTTTCAATTCATTCATACCAAAATAGGTGAATCATATATGATATATATAGACTCTTATAAATAACACATGACATATATAATAACCCACACTACATAAAGCAATAATAAAAATAATAAAGACCCCACTCATCCATTACTTGGAGAATTAACCTACCACAATTATTTTGTCCCCCACTACTAGAAAACTGATGACTCATTAATGAAAAAAACTAGATGCATAAATAATTCCTAGAACATAAAATGTCATGTTTATTATTTTTCTCAACAAAAAGTGCGGGTGCGGGTGCGGGTGCGGGTGCGGGTGCGGGTGCGGGTGCGGGTGCGGGTGGGGGGAGAGGAAGAAAATCACAAGTTCCTTCTACTTGACTTTTGGATTAGTAGGTCTAAGCAATGTCTTTTTAGGTCCTAAAGAACAACTCCATTTCGAAAGATAAATTTTCCCTTACAAACTAACACCTTCAATTACATCCATCACTTAGAAACCTTCCCATTATCGTTGGATAATGAAATGAATTGTTATAAGGACAACTTTCCTTGTACTCACAGTAGTTGATATTTTTTTTGAAGGGTTATGTACTAACAAGCGTGACTCCTCTTCTTTTTTCCATGATCGTATGTGTTGAAAGTGATTCTAGATGGGTCTTTTCTGCTGGTGTTAAATAAGGCTTTCGTAGGAATGTGAGTTTAGAGCCTTAATTTTATTTAGTTTTACAATATTTGGGAAATCTGTGTGGTACTTTATGCAATCAAACTTAATGCCAAAAGTACTTTTGAAAATTTTTGTCGAACGTTATTGTAAAAGCAAATTTTGTGTATAAATTAACACAAAATAAGATCAAATTATAATAGTCAATTTGATTTACTTTAAGTAGAATAAGTAGTGTTGTCACTATTTGGTGTGCTTCTCACGTGCATTGTTCTTTAATTCTCGGTGGTTCGGGTGAAGATGAGAGCCAGATCATTAAGTTTAGTCTGGATGTGCAACAAGTTATATATCCCGTGGGGTACTCATTGCCGAAGTTCGATGAAAGAAATGGCTACCCTTGGGAGCACATTACCATCTATCTTGATAGCCTTGGCTACTATGTGTTCCATGAGCCTCTTCAGATGAGAGAATTTTTGAAGCCCCTCAAGGAGAAGGCCTTCACCTAGTATGCTAACCTCCCGACAGAATATGGGAGGGACTAGGATAACTTGGTTGCACAGTTCTATGCAAAGTTCTTCCATGTTGAACAACATATGATAGTACTTTCCTTGACGAAGACCATTCAGGATGATGGAGAAGTCTTGATGACACACATTGACAAGTTTCGCGACAAAGCTATTGAGCGCTAGGAAAATGTCACCGAAAAGGCCCTTGTTCAAATCTGCATCGACGAAATGCATAATAAATACAAATCATCCTTGGTGAACAGTGATTTTAAAACCTTTAGTAGGATATGTGAGTATGTTTAAAGACTTTCAGAGGTGGTCCAACCCTCCTTCAAGACAGCCGGTTGGAAGGATAAGAGGAAAGAAGGAACTGTTGTGGTTGTCAAGGAGGTCCCAAAGGGGGGCAGCATCCAAAGAAGCGAGGGAGAGCCTCCAAGCTCAAGGAGCCACCTCCATATCCTTGTGGCATTAAGGAAGTTTAACAGATTCTTACGGAATGGATCAAGAATGACGATGTCGAGCTACCATCAGTGAAAAAAAAGCCAACTAGAGAAGAAAAAAATAGCCCGACCTTTTGTGAATTTCATTGCCACACCAAGCATAACCTGAAGGATTGCTAGACCGTTCACTAACTATTTTAGAAGTGCTTAAAGAGTGGAGAGTTGGTACTAATAGGTGTCGGTGGCAATGTCCACGATCGACCCCTCATAGACCATGAAGAAGGCAAGAAGGAGCACATGGTCTCGTTCTATGAAGAAATAGAGGATATAGCAGAAGGTAACTTTGAAGAGTGGCCTGAAATCCAGTTAAGTCAAGAGGCCTTGGAAGTTTTCCACGATGCGCCAGAGATTGACCCCCTTAGCTAACTTCTATTATACAGTAATGCCTATTAGGCTGAAAAAATGCAAGTGCGATCTATCAATGTGCTATGGTCGCGATTTTCCATGATATGATGCACAATATTGTCAAAGACTATGTTGATGACCCAGTTGTAAAATCACTAAAGGGGGAGGAACATATGGTAGACTTGCAAAGAGTATTCGAAAGGTATCGAAAGTATAAGCTATGCATGAACACCCTAAAATGTGCCTTTAGGGTAACAATAGGGAAATTTGTCGACTTCATGGTGCATCGGCATGGCATACATCCAGATTCGGGAAAGATAAAGGCTATCCAGAATATTCAAGAACCTAGAAGCTATAAGTAGTTGAAGAGTTTCCTCAGGAAGGTGTCCTTCCAATGACGATTCATTCCAGCCCTTTCCAAAGTGTCCATGTCATTCACCTTTTTACTCAAGGAAAAGGCACCATTAATTGAAATTTGGAGCAATAACAAGCTATTGACACAATGAAAAGGGCCCTTGGATCCACCTAAACTATGGTCGTACCACGGGAAGGCCAACCTTTTTTAATGTACCTTACCTCCACTGGAAAGGCTGTTAGAGGATTAATGGCACAAAAGGTGGAAGGTCTAGAGAGGACTATCTATTAGTTTCGTTGTATTATAAAAGATGTAAAAATGAGGTACCCCAGGGTGGAAAGGCATTATCTGGCCTTGGTATTCGCGACACAAAAGTTGCGACATTACATTATCACTGATGAGGTTAAGCTGATAACCAAGTGTGACCCTCTCAAATATTTATTGACAAGCCCCGCCCTGACAAAAAAGGTAGAACGTTGGCTCCTCGCTTTATCAGAATTTGATATCAAGTGTGTAGCACCGAAAGCGATAAAAAGTTAGGCTTTCGTTGACTTATTAGCCTACTTCCCAGGTAATGAGTACAAACCACTCAAAGAGGAACTGGCAGGATGAGAATCAGTGCAGGGGTTTCCCACAGCCGTGACACCCTTAAAGGCCGCGAGACCTTTCACAACTGTGGATCCCACATCCATTACGAAAATACTTACTACGATGAACGTCATACCCCCGCCTAAGTGACACTTAGCATTCGACGACTCATAGACCCTAAGTGGGGGGGCAGGAATAGTGCTGACTAGACCTGAAAATGAAGAGAAAATAACTTTGTCATATAAATTGGACTTCTGATGCACCAACAACGAGGCAAAATATGAAGTGCTAGTTCTAGGGTTACTCGCGGCACGAAGGTTAGGAATATGAAACATCCAAATTAGGGAGGACTCAAAACTTATCATTAAGCAAGTAACTGGGGAATATGGTGTGAAGGAGTCAGCACTTGCCAGGTACAAGGCATTGGTACAAAGGCTGCTAAACGAATTCGAGGAGGCCACCATTGAGCACGCCCTATGAACAGAGAATAGGTTCCTCGACGCACTGGCTACTTTGGTAAAAAACTAGACATGGCAGAAGAAGAGGCGACCATCCAAGTAAAAAGACAGACACTGCCATGTCCTATCATTGAAATTTTCCCTGCCACATACTACGGTTACTGGAGAACCCCTACAGTGGAACAATTGAAAAAAAGGGCAGGAGAAATACAGATTAAAAAATTAAGCTAGTTCATCGTGATAGGCGGAATGCTACACTTTCGCTGCCCCAAGGGAGTTCTCTTAAGATGCCTTTCACAACAAGAATCATGTGACAGGTTGGTTTGAGTCCACTAAGACACCTACGGGGACACATACATTAGTTTGTATAGGAGGCTTCAAAGGAAGGGGTACTATTGGCAAGAAATGGCCACTGATGCCAGGGAGGTCCAACGAAACTGTCTCTAGTGCCAAGAACATCCAGAATCCAAATAGTGCATCATTGCAGAAGAAGTAAAGGACTGGTGCCAACTATACATCTACACCCTCCATGAAGGCTCACTTCTGGTAGTCAAGAGTGCCATGACAATGGTCAAGAGAAGAGTCCGCATGTTCTTTTTGAATAACAATGAACTATATAGAAAGGGGTTCAATGAAAAAAAACCTAAGGTGTCTCGCAGGCAATGAAGTTTTTGAGGTGTTAAAAATGTTACATGCCGAAGAGCACCAAAAGGGGCAAAGTTTTACACCCAAATGTTGGACTTGGGATATTACTAACCAAAGATGGAGGGGGAATACATTGAGCACGTGTGAAAGTACGATGCCTATCAAAAGCATGAGGATCTCATTCATGCACCTACCGCGAACTTATGGACTTTAGCCACCCCATGGCCCTTTCCTACTTGGGCTATAGACCTCATGGGACCCATCAATCCTCTATATTGTGAAAATATATGGATATTGTCTGCAACAGAGTTGTTCACAAAATGGGTGAAGGTAGTCCCCTTAGAAAGGGCGATAGGGAAGACAGTGTCTAGCTTTTTAAAGAAAAATATAATTTGTAGATTTGGGTTCTCTAAACACTTGTTGTTGGACAATGGCACCCCTTTCATTAATAAAGATGTTGTCGCAATGTTACAAATGGCACCCCTTTCATTAATAAAGATGTTGTCGCAATGTTACAAGAATATGGGTGATTCACCATACCTCCACGTCGTACTACCCACAAGGAAATGGTCAAGCTGAAGCCACTAGTAAGACTTTGATACAGATTTTGAGCAGAACTATTGAGGATGGGAAAGACTGGGCTAAAAAACTCATGATAATGCTATGGACCTACAGGACCTAAAAAAAACCCACTAACGCAACTCCCTATTCATTGCTCTATGGCGAGAAAGCAGTACTCCCCGGAGAGAAAGTGGTACCCTCTACGAGGTTGGCAGCCAGAGTCGAGATAACCCCAGAGGTGAGACACATAGCGTTAGAAGCACTCTACAAGCACCGAGACAGGGCAAGGGAACACTTAGAGAAATATCACCGAAGAATGTCTAAGGCTTACAACTTGACGGTAAAGCCAAGGACCTTTCAAGAGGGTGATTTAGTGCTAAAAATAGTCTCAAGTGTTATACATGGTCTGGCCATTCCTAAGTTCACTGCCAAGTGGGAAGGACCTTTTGAAGTCCGTAAGGCTGAGGACAATGAATATTGTGAAATCGGGCGCGTCGAGTAAGAGAAAACAATGGGGAAGTTCAATGTCAAATAGTTGAAGCTATACTACTCTTGAGGGATACAAAAATAAACATCCATAGAAAACATGTAAATGGATTTGGGTAGACAGAAATGTAAATATTAGTTGACATATATATATATATATATATATAAGAAGCTACAATAATCCATAAGAAAAAGGTGCCTCTGAGTCAAAATCCCTAAATGCATGTACAGACTGCAAGTGGTCCATATGTAGCCACTCGTGGGTGTCCAAGGTATCACACAGCGCCTCAAGTCTTGGTCGCATATCATAATATTTATCTCGTAAATGGTCAACTAGCCTATGTGAATGCTCATTGTCGTACAAAATACGGGCATGAGCGATGCAGTCTTTGATGATCGAAACAATAATCCTAACACACAACAAGTCCTAGGCTATGCGCACTAAATAGAGAAGATCACCTGGGCCAAGATCTCTCGATGACTGGTGTTGACAGGTGTACACCAAGGATGCCAAGAGGTCTAAGACAAAATATTGCATGTGTTCGTGCTGCGTGGGTAAATGGTGAAGTATTATGGGAAAAAGCTACAACAAACGATCCAAGATCGAGATACTCTGTCGACTGGTGAAGTACCTGCCATTCCATGAAACAGTATCCTCGCCATAGCCCATACCATCATATGGAGGGACAAAGGAAGCATAACAGTTCTAAAAGGTTGTGGAGTATCACACCCTCGATAACGCAACTTTTGGTGGTGGAAGTGATTATAATTGGCTAGGATGAAAAGGTACAAGCAACAATGGTAGGAGAGGGGCGCTCGGCCTAGGGATGTCAAGTGATAAGAGGCGAGCCTCACTGGGGCAAGGGAAAGAAAGCACTAACATGGGAAGTAATGGTTCAAATAGGCGTTAGAGGAACATCCAAGGGGATAGTAAAAAAAAATAGGAACAATCAGCAAAGGTGATGAAGGTAGTGTTTAAGATGGGAGCAATAGAGGGACCTGTAGTGAGGTAATGACTGGAACATCTGAGCAAGGGAAAAAGGAAGGTGTCAAAAGAGGTAGAGTCAAATAGCTCAAGCTTGGAGAAGCGATGCCTGCAAAAAGTTATCGCCAGAGTCATTTTGAAAAAACAAATTGTCACTGAGCAAAAGACCAACAAATTTCACATCTGAGAAGTCCAAGCCAAAGGGGAAGGGGCTTACTTGATCGAGAATTCTAAGGCCACCCTCATGGGTCATAAGGCCAAAACGGGTGAACTCGTCAAGGTTTTCCCCTCCCCCAAATGAGAGAGCCAGCTCTAGACTAGTCCCTATCGGCACCAATGCAGTCAAACTATCCCGCAAGGTTAACGTCAAGCATGGAATTAGAAGATTGATCCTCAAGAAAATTCATGGTGATGTCACAAACCTGTAGCAAAAAAAATGGGGGGAGGGGAAGCATAACAAATAACAAAATGAACAATCTAAGTGTGTATTGCAAAAGAGACAATAACCTCTTGGTGCTTTTCCATGCGTAGCTCAATGACAGGAGAAAGAGGTCTCAACTCCTCAGCAATGCTAGGGGCTAGAGACTTAGCATTGTCATCTTCGTGCGAAGCAACAGGGTTGGAAGGCTACCTCCCAAGTAAAGCAATGGTAAAAATACATAAGTCATCGTTACAGTCATCAGAATCACAAGCGATGTAGACCCTCCGAGGAGGCAACACCGAAGCAGATGTCGCGAGAAGTTCACCTGCTGCAACCTCCACGCCAACGCACGTTGTAAAACTCGAGCATGCATGTGTACAAAAAAATAAGAAAGTATTGTTATAGTGCATGTTTTATTAGGTATGTAATTAAAAAAATCCGATTTAAGTTATTTATGAAAATGCCATTGCATGGCATTTCCTTCCAAGTTATTGCCTGGTAGTAGCAAAGCTCTCTCCAAGATTCCAGAGTGTTTGAGGAAATGCTCAAGACTTAGCTAGTCTCTGGATAAGGTAGAACTGTGAACAGGAGAGAGAAATAGAAAAGAGAAGTTAGAGAGTGAGAGAAAATGTGAAGATCAAATCTTTGTAGGAAGCAATTCGAGCATCAAGGGGTATGTTTATAGCCTAATTAGGGTTCTAGGAGTCCATTTATGATGCTTAAAACCTGTTTTGGTCATTGCTTGAGCAAGAATGTTCGTTTTGATGTTTTGGGGTTTTAATGGGTTTCAAACGGGTTTGATTTTCTGATGAGTTCTAGTTCAATTCTTCATTTTTACATGGTTTTTGGGTGTTTATTATGAAGATTGGAAGTTGTTTTTAGGGTGGTCGTGGTTTGTAGAGGTGGTATGAAGGTGGTGTAGTTGAAAGATTAGGGTTTGAGATTCTTGAAAATCAATGTTTGAATCTTGAGTTTTAAAGATGTAAAGGGTATTGGTCTAGACTAAAACCAACCCTAGGAATCCATTGGTGACCTTGGAAATGGATTTTGATCTCATTTGATGAGAGAAAAAGGCAGTTGCAGGTCTGGCCATGAAGTGAAAAACCTTAGTTTTTTTAAACTTAGGTTCAAAATTTGGATAGGTTAGAGGTTAATTCGAGGTTTCTCACCTATGACGTTTAACAGATGGGTGTGAGGTAAGTCAATATTCTTTGAAAACAGAGCAAAAAGTGTAGTGTGGAGTGAGAAATAGAGGTGAGAAGTAGCGTACCTAAAACAGAAAAGAGGAACCTAGGGTTTGTTGGAGGAAGAAGATGAAGTGGACCGAATGACCACTAGACACCCCAACGGCGCGTGATGACACATCTAGTGTCCAATTAACCTCTGGTTGGAGCCAAAAGTTTCGTAACATTTGTGCGGAGGTCTCGGTAAAATTTTATGTCGATTCGATGATCAAATCAAAATGAGGATTAAAATGACTGTTTTGGCCTCCGGGACCAATTTGACCCAAGTTTTGGGTGATTTTTTGAAATTAAATTTTATATTCATTCTTAGGTAGGTTAATTGAGTGTTTGTATGAAATTTCATTAAAAAATAACATCATTTGTTTTTTACTATTTCAAATCGAAAAGCAGCGTAAGGTAGGGTTTCTAAATTTTGGATTTGTTGAAGCTTTTCAAATTCATTTTTAAATCATATCTTACATTATTTGTGAAGTTTTAACATATTTTAGAACTTATTATTGTTTTTTTGAATTTGGACTGAAAATTGAGGATCTAGATTAGGATTTTGAGTATAGTAATGCACAGTGGTCTGAAACGATGGATTTGACTGTATATAATGAGATATCAAATCCTTTCAAATTAATTATAAGTACACATAGTTTGAGTGGCAATAAGAATTCACGTTCTAATTTGAGGTTCTAGAGGATACTCATTGAGTTAGTAAACGCTTGAGGGGTCAGTTGGTCTTCAGACTTTGAGTGCTGAAGTTAAGTTATGGTGAACACGAAACATATTCACGTGCATGCATTTGCATCAGCTAAGCTATTTTTGATTCCATACTCATTTTCATTCATCCATGTGTTAACTGTTAGAGTCAAAGGCAACTACCTCGGTTGCACTTAGGGATCGACCGTAAAGAAAAGAGGGGCATCTGTCAACATTAAAGGCGAAGTGTACTGCTTCATAATAATTGGAAATAAAAATATATGTTATATCAAGTTTATTCTCTTGTATGTGAGAAATCATTTTTACCGAATTGATTTGATTTGAGTTACTTAAACTATGGATCAAATGTGTTTTTTTATGAAAAACTTGTGATTTAAGTATTATCCACTATGTCGAGTTGTTGATAGCTTGACATGACTTACATTTTGTTGATTTGAACACTGTGTAGTTGTCGTGAGATAGCTTGACATTGATTAAATGTTGCATATAGTCTGACATTGCTTATATGTTGTTGCTTGACTCATTGCTTATGTGATATTTACATATTTTGTTATATGAAGATGATTTGAGTTTCAAAGAGAGTTGAGTTCACTTTGGATGTGATTTGCGAGTTATGAGCATTTTTTGGGTAGAATTATATTTGACCCATATTTTTGTTTTATTTCCTTTGATTATGATGTCCAGTACACTTAAGAAAATTAATGGTCTCAGGATACCGAAGTCTAGAGTAAGGTCCACTACTACACTAGCATGGTAGAGATAGGGGAAATTAAGGAATCTAGTTTATGTACGTATTTTAAAGAAGTGTTTGTTTTCTCTGTTGTTTGTTGCAAAGGGATGAAATCCTTAATCTTTTGTTTTGGTACAAACGACACCGTTGTGTACTCTGTTATATAGTTTTCTATTTTAATTGTGGCATTATTGATTTTTAAATGCATTATTATATTACAAACACGGGTATCACCACGTGTTGAGTTTTGATTCCATCTTTAGGAAACAAAAGAAGGTCTCTCGGGATGGGTGTGACAGACACCCTGAGACAGCAAACCATGTCTCTAGCGACCTCTCGTGTAGGAAGAATGATTCAGACCTAATATTTACAATTATTAGAGGAGGGAATTGATCATTTTGATATGAAAGTGTGATGAGAATGTTAATTTATTAAAAGATTTATGTTATGAGAATTAAAGTTGAGTTGTGTTGTTTTGCAGGCTTATAGAGCAAAATTGGAACTAAGTGATGAGAAGGAATAAAGCATGACTTAAAGGGAGATCACACTGGAACACGCGTCCGGACGGAGGAATATAGCGCGTCCGGACGCTATTGGCAGAAAGTTGGTAAAATCAAGAAGGACCAGTCTGGATCACGCGTCCGGACGGTTGAAGGACACGCGTCCGGACGCGTGTCACATGCCCGCTGCCGAAAGAGGAACCTAGCACTTAGTAGAGGGCGGCGGCTGGAAATTTTATTATTCTCTTTGTATTCTTTTCTATTATGTCTGGCTAAAGAGCTCCGCTAGGGCGAGGGGAAAATCTCTCAATGAAGTACAGTATTTTTATCGACTTTTGTGCTTAATGATCTATGTTATTGTGTTAATTTAATTCCTAATATTTTAGCAAAGTGTTTATGCTGTAAAAACTCCTGAGTTGTTGTGCCACGTACATCGATTGCTTGAGTTTCCCTGCGTATAAATCACTGGTTATTCCACGCTGGTAGAATTAATATGATTTCATAAAACAATATGATTGAATGATTATTCAGGTTCCTGGTAGTCTTTTGATTATAACTTTCGGATTTATCACTTGGTTTGTTAATTGGGTTAACTGACATTTAACTCCTATTTCAAGTCAAGTCTTTGAGTCGTTAATTATTACTGTACGAAGTTGAGAGGGAGTACCTGATGCTCTAGTATTTTCATTATTGTTTTAATATCAAAATCAATTGTTCTCAATCAACCAATTCTCAACTCAATCTTTTCCTTTAAATTGCTGTTAGTTTTTGTGTGATTGCTTCTTTGTTGCAATTCCTCGTGGGATCGACCTCGGACTTTTCGAGAATATATTACTCTGCTCAACCTGCGCTTGGGTTTACACTTTCAAAGTTGAAGCAAAGAACATGGTGAAAGAATATATAGGTTCATGTACAAACGGTCAAAAAAAGAAGTATCGAAAAAAATCCCAAGTGCCAAAACACCAAGCAAATGAATATGGGGTTTTACCTTCTGTAAACGGTGAAAATGAGAGTTTGCAACAGGGATGAGGGATTGCGTGGGAACTAGCAATTGCTACCGTGTCCTATATGCCAGACAATGAGAGTGACATGGGCTTGCAGGCCTAACATCACTAGACTTCTTCAAGGTGAATTGTCAAGACTTCTTCGTGAGGCTTTCTTTAGTACAAACGAGGGGATCTCGTCGTGGTTGAATCTCCATGGGGCCCTCCCACGTAACACCTCCTTGATAAATTGGATGGTCGACCGGGGCAAAATCACTCAAAACCCCCTGGTCCTCACCTTGGACTTGAAACTCCTCAAGCAAGAAAGGTCTTGGATGCTCGTATCTCGAGGCAATGCACAAGACTTAGTCCTAGGAAAACATAATAATGAAGACGCAATAGCAGCCCAATAAATCCGATAATTTG
The DNA here is from genome assembly GCA_023539305.1 of Ilex asprella. Classification (NCBI taxonomy): domain Eukaryota; kingdom Viridiplantae; phylum Streptophyta; class Magnoliopsida; order Aquifoliales; family Aquifoliaceae; genus Ilex; species Ilex asprella. The sequence continues at coordinate 36,099,324 of CM042186.1, read as the reverse complement.
GTGTAAAAACACCAGCCCTAGATGCTGAAGGAATAATAACTATTTTATCCCCAAGTAGCCCGATGTCAATAAATAACAGTGCACGGTGTCAATATAACTCAAAGCATCCCTTAGAGTAGAGGGAATATCTTAGTCAAACCCGAACTGTAGAGCCACTCGGTATGGGTTATAAGTCACAAGCCCGATGCCCTGGTCTTCAGCACAAGGAAGGTATCCCTTGGTAGAGCAAGCAATAAAATCAAAATAGCAGTCAACCACAGTTACAATGGCATCAGCGGTGATAGCTATGGGCTTGACATGGTAATAGGAAGGAGACTTGACCATCAGGTGAGGAACCACATAAGGGTAAAAGATGAAATGTGACTCATTATCGAGAAGGGTGCCCACCGACCAAGATATGGAGCATCCAGACCACCATAGTCCACAGGGAGAAGGACTACCATCAGTAGGACGTTTGGCTAAGGTAGAGACATAGCTACTAATTTCGTAACGCCCCATCGAAATGGAGATCGCTTCCTACAAATCATCAAGGCAAAGATATAGGTTCCCAAGAAATAAAGGAGCCAAAAGGACGACGCAGTCGCAAGCCAACCTAGCAGTCAGAGGAAAAACGATGGTGCTAATACCATCAGAAGGAAGCTCTAGTGTAATGTATCACATCAACCATATTGCGATACAGATAGCCAAGACTTGTTCCCTCTCGGATCCAGTACCATCTTGGCCAACACGCTCAGAACCGTTGTTCTTCGCAGACTCGATATCCCTAAAAAAGAATCTCACCAAGCTGTGTAAATACATTTGTGCCCGCAGACACTACCTCCGATACCGAAAGATGAAGGAAACTTGGCGACATCAATAAAACAGTCAGATAAGTAAGATACTGTGGCCACCTCGGCAGGAGTAGAATCTCCAAAAGACCGAGACATCCTCCAAAGTAGGGGTAAACTCACCCCAAGTGGTGACGAAGGTATGAGCCTCACGACACTAGTGAGAAATCAAAGAAAATAGACTACAATTACGTTAGTTGATGCTAATCTTACGACACAACTTTATAGCAGAAATAATACCGGTAGACTCCAAAATTTCATAAAATGCCCCATCTGCAACATTATGGTTAAACCACTTGCGCTAGCCAAAATGAGTAGATGAAGTCGCAAAGTAAATAAAAGAATAAGGGTAGTCTCCCATCTCCAATAGCATTTGAAACACAAACTCGCGATCGATATAAGGGGCCCTATAAAGAAGCGTAGGGGGATCTAGAAATAATGGATGAACTGGCTCCTCTCCCTCAAGCACATTGCTGTGACACCCCAAAATTCGGGGGTCCTTTATCAACCGTTGATAACCCTTCCACCCATGAAAATATTTGTGGATGTCGTATAACTCGACATCACGTCAACCGCATCCCCATAACCAAGAATATAAATCATACGTGTAACCCATGTTACTTTAATCATTTAATCCAATCAAGATTTATTGTGTCTCAATATACTTCATTTAATATCCATTTATATCATTGGAGGGAAGGAAAACCTAGGCTGAAAGTATGGCAAAACACCTTTAAAATTTCGTAATTTTGAAAACCATACCGGTACGCATACCGATATAGTTTGCTCACTGAAGTTGAGTGTACCGATACACGTACTAGTACAACTAACTCTCTGGACAGCAGCGTACTGATACGCGTACCAGTACACTCTGCCTATTTTTGTCTGTTTCAACCATTTTTGTTTTCAAACCCATTCTAAACCCTTCCACATTCATCCAATACATGTTTAACATCATTTGCTATATAAAACTTGATACATACAATTTCTATTACAAGCATTCAAATATGATTACAATGTTTACATGCCAAAAGCCATCTTTCACCAAAAGTTTTACAAAACTTCAAGGTTAAAGACCACATGTTGGTCTCTCTTCACCACTGTCGGTCACCACCACTAACATCGCTCACCCCTATTATAATCGTTACTTAAATTTCTTTATCTTTCATTTATGTTTGTGATTTGATTTTGGGTGTGAATACAAATATGTTTATTGTTGACCATTTTTTTTGTTATTTCATGCCTTCAGACGCGAGAAATAACCAATATGTATATAATACATGGAGTTAGAATAGTCACACGTATAGTTATCTAAGAAGACTTCTAATTCAACTATGATTAGAATCAAAAGTTACTTTCTACTTAAATTCTTATAGCTAGAACACACGCATATAGTATGTGCGTTGCAAGTAAATAAATTTAAAATCTAAAATAAACTTTTTTATAGAAAACATGAATTATATGTGTATTGAATTAAATAATAAATTAAGTATAGAATAATTAATTTATATTTCAATTATTATTAAATTTAATTATTAATTTATTCTAAAAGTCTTTGAGTACATAATCTGTTATTTATTTAGGCATCTCTCCGACCTTTTTAGACATTTGCACATTTAATTATATTATAGAATTATTAATTTTTATTTTGTTAAATAGATTGATTAGATCACATATAATATTATTATATTATTTTATACCAAAAAGTAAAATATAACATATATTTGACCGTGAAATCCAATCTGATAACTTCATATATAAAATAATTTAATATATATAAGACTTTATTTTTCATATAAATATAAAAAATTGTATATAACTATACTACTAATAAATAAACAAAAGAATTTAGAAGTGCTAATAAAAGAGTCCAAAACAAGTTGAAAGTCAAATAAGAGTAAAAAGATATCAATTTAGATGAAAATATGTAGGTAAATATAATTGACTTTATTATAATAATTATTGATAAAATCAAAAATCAAAAAAAAATCACTGACATTTATAAGTAATATAGATATAGATATAGATATATCATATGTACACATATAGCAGTTGCGTATAACCTGTGAAAGTAAGACTCAAAGAAATTTTATTAAATTTGAACTTATCTCTCTTTAGTAGATTATTCAATTTATATACTTCAGTTTAACTAAACTTCTAAGACCTAGTTGATTAGACCAAGAAGTTCTTTTTAAACTCAATTACAATCTGTTAAGCCTATATATATTTGGCCATGTGGGTATTTTAATTCCTAGCTTTGCAATGGAGTGTGGTCGCTGAAAACTCAAATCAAGTCTCTGAGGTATGGCCTTTATTTACTAGTTTGTGTTTTACTTTTCAATAATTTTTTTAATAGTTTTGTAGCTTTGTTAGTTAGTTTGTGTTTTTTTTAATAGTTTTGTTGCTTCGTTAAACATCAATAATCAGCAATCAATTATTATTATTATTATTATTATTATTATAGTTTTCAACTCCCGGTTTTTTTTTCATGTTTTTTTTTTGTTTTTTAATTTGATGTTTACCTTCTTGACAATTTTTATTACCTATTTTGTATTACTTAATTTTTATTTTTTGTTTATGAATAAAGCTATTCCGATTATACAATTTGATCGTAATTGTGCAAGACCAATGTCTAATTGCATTATTGCTTGGTAATTTTTTCCATTGTTTATTGTATAGCACTTTTTTACGAACTCCGGGTAATTTTAAATGGCAAATTTTTTTAGATTGTTTATGTCCTCCTTTTTCTATTTCATCTAGAAACAATGCCCTATTTCATCTAAAACCAATGTCCTCTTTTTTCTATTTTTTGTTCATGATTGTTTCTTTGTGAATTTGACCTTCATGAAAATAAAACCAAATTGTTCCTTGATGACTAACCATAAATTTTTAATTTGTAGTTACTTTTTTAGGCACTCTTGATTTAATAATTTTTCTTTTGCAAACTATTTTTTATGAGATCTTGGCAATTTTTTTCACGTAGGTCAACACAATTCAATCTAATGAAAAGATTTGACTTGTATATTTTTTAAAATTTGAATCCTTTTTAATTCATAATTAATTATCTTATTCTTGGTCACAACTTGTTTACTAATTGTTCTTGACCGAGACATGATTTCTTGACTATAATTTGTGTCTTTTAATTTATTGAGATGTTAATTGAGATAACTTCTTAAAAAAAATATTAACTTGAATATCTTCCCCCAAAAAATTATGTTAGGTAATTTTTTCCTATCAGGTGATTCTCTTTCCTTTTCTCTTCTACTTTTTTTTTCCTTTTCTCTTCTTCTTTTTTTTTTTTTCAAGAACTTGACCTTGAATTTTTTCAAAAAATAAATAAATCTTGTTCCACGGTATCAATTTTTTTGGCTTTGGGTTGATTTTGTTCCAAGAGTATTAATTTTAATTTTAAATGACTTTTTTCGAGAATTTTATTTTAGATGACTTTTGTCTCAAGAGTGTATGACTTTTGTGTCAACTATAGGTAACTTCTATTACAAGAGTTTTATTCTTGGTGATTTCTATGACAACCTTAAGTGATTTATGTGTTAACTTAGATGACTTTTGTGGTAGCCTTAGGCGACTCCGGTGATAATATTAAGTGATTTCTGTGTCAAGAGTTTTATTTTAGGTAACTTTTGTGTCAACTTTGGTAATTTCTGTAACAGCGTTAAGTGACTTCGGTGGCAACTTTAGGTGATTTTTACGTTAATTTAGGTGACTTTTGTAGCAACCTTAGGTGACTTTTGTGTCAATAAT
>CM042186.1:36067255-36083083 GCA_023539305.1 Ilex asprella | reverse complement strand
TAGTTGAGTCCAAGGCTCATATTGTTGGACTTGAGGAGAAGAGGAAGTCCCTCCATAACAAGGTGAGCTTCTTTGAATGAGAGCACAAAGTGCTTTTAGAGTCTAAAAAGAGTCTTGAGTTTAAATTTATAAAACTTGATAAATACCTTCACGAATCACATGAGCTCTCAAAAATATTTTCCCAAAGCACCGAAAAGCTTCATAATATGATTGCTTTAGGGAAGAGTGTAGGTGACATGAGAGCCTTATGCTATAAAAATGGGAACACCACCCCCACTTCCTCCAAGATTGTGTTTGTGAATGGTAACCCCAACCCATCACCCCATGTGTAAACACGTCCTTCTAAAAGTAAAATGGTAAAGGTATGCATTCAAAGAAGCCAGTTAAAAGGAAACCCAAACCAAAAATCTTGTATGTTTTACATGTGGAGAGTATGGTCAGTATAGTGCACATTGCATATATAATAGGAAAGTCTTAGACAAAAAGCACATGCATCTAGCTAACCAATCAAAAGCCATGAACAGTCAAGTAGCAAATATGTCTAGGCTTTTGGAAAGGTCAAATGTGTCCAAGCATAATCATGCATCATCTTCATATGGACCGCGTGCTGGAGTGGTCAAGGCTTCTTCTATCCCCAGGGTCAAAATTGATCTACATACATCCGGAGAGAAAATAGTGAGTCCCTCACCCATTTTCTGACCTAACCCGAGTTTTAGGAAGGAAAAACAAGTATAGATGACTAGGAAGGACTTTGAAAAACTAATCATCTCAACAAAGTTAGAGGCCCTGAGTGCTTCAAACAAGAACATGGCTCGTAAGAAGTAGTAGAGGTGAGAGTATGAATCTAGGTGATCTTTTATGCATTTCATCGAACACTCTAAGGTCATACATTATGTATATATTTTTCTTTGTTATTTTTTCATTTATTTTTCTATATGAAAATAAAAAAACATTTGAAATTCGAAAAACCAAAAACCAAAAATCAAAAACAAAAGAAATGGGAAAATCTAAAAAAAATCTTGATGTCAAGTTTGACATTCATTTTTAGGATATAAGGTCAATGGTTTATTTGTTTTTCCTTGTTTTGATGCATATTCATGCATATTTTTTTCTTGTTTATGTTTATCTTGAAAAATTCAAAAACACTGAAAAATAAAATTTAAAAAAAAAATTCTTTTGTTTGTTTTTTTTTGGTTCAAGATCATTGTTATTCACACTTTGGTTTGCATTATATTGATTTCTTTGTTAAATCAAAAAATCAAAGTTGAAAGGTGCATTGCTATAAGTCATATTAGAGAATAGAGAACTTAGTGACATAAATCTTATTGCACGATTTATTAGTCAAAGTCTCTTTTATCTTAGCGTGCTTGGATAGTGCTTACCTTTGAAAAATTCAAAAACCAAGTTCACTCATTTCATTCACCTTCACACTTAGGAGTTGGATTATTTTGAACAATTAATGATATTAAATGACTCTAAGTGTTGGTGATAGGTGAACATATTGTCAAATGTTAGTTAAACTCCAATCCAGTAAAAGGTTCCAAAGGCCAATTGCGAGAAAATAGCCCATTGTGGCTAAATGTAAAAAAGTGAGGTGTAAATAAATGGCTAAAAAATAATTGCACTTGAATTGTGAGAGTATTTATGTTTAATTATAAATTGTTCATTTTTAAATCTCATAGAGCTCATCTAAATCATGATTAGAAGCATTCATTAAAAGTGCAGAATTCACAATCATGTTGATTGAAGTCATAGAGGAGAAGGGGTAATAGGGAGAGGAGTTATCAAAAAAAAAAAGGGATATCTAGGACACTCACTACTCAATCATGTATTCACTTAGACAATACAATAGGATTTCATGAAGAGCTTATTAATGACTTAATCTAATCGGAATACTTTTTGTGTTGGAGGTTGAATGCACTTGAATTAGTCTGAGTTGAACAAAATTTGAACACATGTGAGTAAAATTGAACCAAGTGATGAAACATTGTTCTAGGATGCATGAAATTGAGTTTAATATCTTTGATATTCCTTAGAACAATGTATTGAGATGATAAATTTTGGATGCATCTATTAAAATATGGATTTGTGTAATTTTATGATTATTTGAAATTTTGCATTTAATGTTTAAAATTGAAAATTGTATCCTTTTTTATCCAAAATCATCCATGCAGTGCATTGAATTACATTTAGATTGTATATTTATCATAAATGCATGCTATGACTCATTGGAGTCAAGTGGAAGTGAGTTGGACAGACTAGACCAAGAGGTCATCTACTTTAGGGCTCGCTTGAGCAACCTCGTACCTCGCTCGAGTTGTCAAATTTCATGATTATTTGAAATTTGAGCATTTAATGTTTAAAATAGGAAATTGTATCCTTTTTTATCCAAATTCATCCATGCATTGCATTGAATTACATTTGGATTGTATATTTATCATGCATGCATGCTAGGACTCATTGAAGTCATGTGGAACGGAGTTGGACAGACTAGACCAAGGGGTCATCTACTTCAGGGCTCGCTCAAGCAGTCTAGGGACTATAAGTTTATAAATTTGATTGTCAACTACATCATTGACCCAAAGACTCATATTTCCACCTTTCCCACACCACGAGCCTATTCGTTACATGCTATTGGTACAGGATTGGAGATAGATCTGGCATGTGTGATTTTTCAAGTCATTCAATAAGGGGAGGATTACAAACGCTCTGTCATTTGGTTCTCTGATCACCCATATTTGTTTAAAAAAGGGTGCTGGTGCTTTGGAGTCTGATTAGTTGTTGAGACCAAAGAGACCTCTAGGGAAGGAGTCTCTGAGATAGAACAAGACACATACTAGATATACTTTTAACCATGTGGAGGTTAAGGTACAGGGTGACGAGATTGAGGCTACAATACATGGTACTACTATTATAGAGCCTGGTACATCGAGTCACGCAACACCGTCGAGGTAGGCATGGGGCCACACCTCACGTTCCACACTCCCTAGGACACCTCCTGCAACTTCATTTGATCAATGGATTTTTGTTCACACATAGGTCACCTGTAAAGTAGCATAGATCAGCAACACAACTTTACTACTCTTCGTATGGTCGCTCTTGATAAAGGGTATGACAGGCTACAAATGGATCAGGGGGAGATTAGGAGAGATGTACAACGTCTTAGGCACATGATGTAGAATTCTGGTTTTATCACAGATGATGAGCCCAAGACAAAATGGAGATGTAACCATTTGAGTAGAAGTTTTTACAGACTTGTAGTATAGGTCGTATGTGAGCTTGAGCGTGTTTTTATATTTACTCATGGCCTATACTAAAATACTCTTTATTTTGCTTTATTTACTTTTATAATTTGTTTGCTTTTATTTTTTTAGTTTATTTTAGTTTGTTGTGACACACTCTCTGTCTTGTTATTGATGCTCGATCTATTTGACTTTGAGTTATATGTCTTGTTTATTCCTTACTTAGTTTACTTGCATGATTTGGCTAGTTTAATGTTGTACATTCATACTTTCTTGTTATACTATGATTGTATGTCATGATTGTTATAGGTCATCATTAGATTGATATTAATAGCAAATAAGATAAAAATATGTTGGGTAATTTGAGTATGTATCATTCTTGTTGTATGTTGTCATTGGGTTGGCATTTGTGACAAAAATGAGAAGAATATTTTAGGTAAACATGAGAGAAATCGGTGAGATTTACTCTTGACTAGGCTACATATCTTGCATGTGAACATGGAAAGTGGGAGTTTGTTTAAATACTCAAGGGAAGTAAATTTACAAACTTGGCACATATTTTAATTTATTTATTTTTCACTTGTTTTATTTGTGATCACTAACTAAAGGGGAGAACTTGATGTTTTTCATATTGATAGTTCAATAGGTTCTCAAGCATATTGGGAAAGTTAGTCTCTAACATGTTACATTTTTGTACTTGCATGATGTATACATACTTATGTCCTATATTTACCTTGGTGCTTTCCAAATCTGTGATAATGTCATGTATTTCTCTAACATATATATGATGTTTTTCGCAAGATTTTGGTTTGAGTGGTGATGTTCAAGATTATGATCTTCAAGCTTCATCTAAAGAAGTAGATCATTGTACTAGGTAGAGATTTAAGACGTGTACATGAGTATTGAGATTATATTTACAATTTTTTTATTCAATGGTTTTGAGTTGTAATATTGATTTATAACTTGTGTATTTTGTCACGAAATTGTCAAATTGAGAGATTGTTAGATCATATTTGTAATTGGCTAATTTCATGGAGTCCATTGTAAATCTCAATCTTTTTCATAGTCATGATGCTATCAAGTTCAAGATCTGAAAGCTTCATTGAAGGGAGAAGATCAAGCTTCAAAGAAATATCATTCAACCTCTGTATGTACCTTCAAACTTAGGACAAGGTAATGACTTTAACACTTAAGATGAACCCTTTAGTTATTGTTAACTTATGTTAATTATGATGAAAATGAAATTAGAATCAATCCAACTATGACTCTTAGGTGATTTTATAATAAAAAAAATTCTAAACCATTTATGAGTTTGAAAACATAGTTTGAGTCATAATTTGACTCCTCTTTGAATAACATCATTTAGTGCTCAAGATGACAAGTTTTTGCATGATTTTATGCTTAAAAACATGTAGAAACCGATCTATGTTTGCTAGCATTCGCTAAAGCGGTCTCTTTATGACTAAGGGAATGAAATGGGAAAAGGCCACCAGGGAACAGCACAAAGCTTGCTCGAGCGGTGCTCATGGTCGCTCGAGCGGTTCTGGTCCTTGATAGGCTCGAAACGTGATTTTTATTCGCAACTCTGAGTTTTCTTATTTACTAAGATCATCCTTATTCTAGACTTATAAATAGGTAGATTCTTTTTCACATCTAGGTTAAGCCTTTTTGTAAAATTTCTAAGAGAGAAAATCATTTTTCTACCTTGAGAGCTTCCACCACAACCTACATCTTTTAGACATAAAAGACTACCCCTAAAGATTCTACCCAACCTCACAACTTAGAGAAGATAATCTTGTTGGTTTGATAAACTCATTGGTGTATGCATACTGAGGATCGTTAATATTCTCATGATTGGTCAAGGCTTGGACGAACGGTGAGATGGGGAGGTCCAAGTGAAGCTACACTAGATGTCAAAAAAGGCCTTTGACGGAGAGACGACAAGGAAATACGCATTTAACCATGGTATTCGTTGAGGTATAAAACTCGAGTATTTGTATGTTGACTTAGAAAGTAGTGGATAAAGTTTTGGTGAACCGAGAAAGTTTTCCGCGATTTTTTCCGACAGATCACTTGTGTTTTTTATTATTTATTGTCTACACTTATGTTTATTTGCACACACACTATGTGTTTGTTGGAATGATTGATTGAATATTTATCCATACATAGTTTACATTTAGTTTGGGATTTTGGATCGCCGTGAAATTGATTGTGAGTGAATTAATTCAAGATTAATTAAAATCAATCGTCATTGTTAAAGTTGGTTGTGGTGATTAAAAGGATTCTCACATTATTTGACATATCTTTGTGGAATGAGATAATTGTGGTGGGTTAGGTTTTTATTAGTAATAAATTAAGCATTAAATTCATAAATCTATTCACCCCCTTTAGGTCAAGTGTCTTGAGCTCTATGTGTATAATCGTGATGAAATATTCACATTTAGTTCTCCCTTCCGAAACAGCATATTAATTAGTGTATATGTTTTTTTTTTCAAAGTACTTTTTCAACGATATTTATCAAGCATGCTTTTGCAAGTATTCCTTAAATCTTTATATTATAGATAATATGTAAGTATTAGCTAATTATGACTTGGCTTTTCATTATTTCTTTTCAGAGAAGGTTGTTCATCCAATCCCGCGGATCCGTTGTTTAAGCAGTTGTGCAATGCAGCTGAAAAACGCAAACCCTGTGTATTAGTAAGGTATAGGATGTAAAAAACACCAAAACTAGGGTTCCAAAAAACATGTTTCACATTAGAGAAAAGTTTTTAGAAAGGAGAACCTCTAATATACCCCTAAACCACAAAGCTAACGCCCAACGGCTTTTCAGCCGCTGTTGCTTGCAAGCTTAAGTATCTCTCTTTCACCTGCGGATTGAACCTGAATTTCTACCTGTTTTGTCACCAAACCAGCAAAAACATGGTATATATTTGTCATACTCATGGTATGCATAAACATGACAATACTAATTCGTTGGCTTTCTTATGTTCCCATCCTCGGATTCGTATCCTATACGAAACCTATTTTTCTTAATGGTAAGATTATCCACTACAACATTGTGGGTGATTCACTTCTTTCTCGGTGGATCCTACTTGAATTTAGGTATGAGTGATTAACCATAGAAAAAAATTGTGAAAAAATTTATTAGAAGGGATTCAGATTCCTTCTCCCCTCTATTAATTTTAATTTATGTTGGAGGGAAAGGTCTTGCTTTGTGTTTTCTATCCTTGGGCAGGGCATTAGATGCTATGTTGTTTGTGGAACTTGATTCAAATGGTCCTCGAGGACGAGCCACTGTTTAATCATTTGACCAAATCGATTTTTCTCATTTTTATTCATCTAATATAATAAACTTACATGCACAAACACATAAAAAAAAATTGAAACGACAATAGGTAATGTCTACTACTTGGACTTAACTTGATGATTCAGTCCATTGTTGCCGTCGGATTAATCACAGATCCAAATATTAGATCGAGTCTACTATCAATATTCTAACGGCAACAATGGTTGAGCCACTAATTTAGTTCCTAGTAGAATTATTGGATGTAAATTCAGTTTAAGAGTGACTAGAATCAGTCAAGGCACCCATCCATGCAGGTGGTAGCATTCCAGTTTGCTCCTGCACAGTCTTAAACAAGGGTGGCAACATCCTATAGACACCAGCAACCTCCTTCATGGCATCACTCCCACCACCATGTGCCACATCTCCGCCACCCCCTGTTGTCCAAATGCTGATTTTTGGCTGCAATCCATGCACAGCATCAGCGTTGATCTTCGCAATTTCTTGAAACAGTCCGCCATTAATCATCAGGTAATCCCTCAGTGCCGCATAATTTCCTCCCAATGCATCGAGGAGGGTGCGCAAGTAGCTGCCTTGGGCTTGTGCAAGAACCATAAGTCCTTCAGCCTCCTTCCTTTTCGCATATAATTCTCCATCGGCAACCTGTTGACGAGCATAGAAAGCAGCCTTGGCGACCGTCTTCTGAGCCTCCGCTTCTTTCTCCCTCTCGTACAAAATTGCTTCGGCGGCCTTTTGTTTCTTATACAGCTCCCAGTTTGCTTCTTGTACCTTTTGATTTAATCAGAATGTAATTTAGACATGCACATCAAGTTGCATCATATGGCCCCTTACAAATTTCAAATGTTTATTGGTTATTTTTAGGGTCAATAACACTTATGATCCTTAAAATATGTACATTTTGTTAGTTTAATCCTCATTGTATCAATTTTATCAATTTAATTCCGTTGTTATTTATTATACTACTTATGTGTGTATAAGATGTAGATACTGTTAAGAAATATAGGGTTATTTTTATTATTAAGTGTAGAATAGTCTTTTATTTTTTCTTTTGTTTAGTCTATATATAGTTTCTTTGTATTTAGGTTAAAAATCTTCTTTTGTATTAAATTATTATATACAGTATCAATGAAACTCTAGCCTCCTCTTTTCTCATTTCATGTATTTCTCTTAGATTGTTGAACATGGTATCAGAGTTAAGTTTCATGGGACGAGGCTTAATCTCAAACACAGCTTACGCGGATCCAACTACGAGTAGCTGTACAATTTCGAGATGATATTTGTTCTATTTTTGCAATCTGGTATTTCGTTTTCCCTTTTCTTTTGCGATCTGATTTTCGTTATTTTTTATTATGGCTACTGAAAAAGACGATTCGCTTCAGTCTGTGAGTGTGAGGTTGGATGGAAAGAATTATTCGTATTGAAGATATGTCATGAGAAATTTTCTTAAGGGTAAACATATATGGGGATATGTTAGTGGAACTTCTATGAAACCTAAGAATAGTGATGAAGATTATGCTACTTTGATAGATGTCTGGGAAGCAAACAATGCAAAAATTATTACTTGGATTAATAATTCTGTTGAGCATTCTATAAGTACACAGTTGGCGAAGTATGAAACGTCAAAGGAAGTTTGGGATCATCTGCCAAGGTTATTCACTCAATCAAATTTTGCAAAACAGTATCAATTGGAGAATGACATACGAGCTCTTTAGCAAAACAATATGAGTATTCAGGAGTTTTATTCTGCTACGATAGATCTTTGGGATCAATTAGCTATTACAGAATCGACAGAATTAAAGGCATGCAGTGCCTATATTGATCATAGAGAGCAGCAATGGTTGGTACAGTTTTTAACGGCTCTTTGTAGTGATTTTGAAGGACTTAGAGGTTCAATTTTGCTTCGTTCTCCACTTCCTTCTGTTGACTCAGTTGTCAATGAGTTATTGGCTGAAGAAATACGTCTTAAGTCTTATTCTGAAAAGGGAATTATTTCTACTTCTAATCCTTCTGTGTTAGCAGTACCTCCTAAACCATTTTCTAATAATTAGAATAAGCCTTACACAAGGGTTGCCTTCGATGAATACAGTTTCTGTAAGCAGAAAGGTCATTGGAAGGCTCAATGTCCTAAGTTGAGATAGCAGAATCAATCGCAGCAACAATCTCAAGCTTGGAAGACTGGCAACCAATCACAATCTAATACTCATAGACCACCTCAGGGTTACAAACCACCACAGTCTAATACTACAGCAGTAGTTTCATCAGGTCCTTTCACCGATCTTAGTACTATGGCTGAGCAATTTCAGAAGTTTCTCTCCTTACAGCCACAAGCTATGTCTGCTTCTTCTTCCATAGGTCAGTTGCCTCATAGTTCTTCAGGTATATCACATTCTGTATGGGTCTTGGATTCTGGTGTTTCACATCATATGTCTCCAGATTCTTCATATTTTGCTTTTATGTCTCATTCGTCTTCTATTCCTGTTATGACTGCTGATGGAACTCCTATGCCTTTAGCAGGTATTGGTTTTATTGTCATGTCTCACTTATCTCTCCCTAATATTTATCATATTCTGAAATTCACATTAAATCTTGCTTCTGTTGATCAGTTATGTGATTCTGGTAATTTAGTCACATTTTTCTCTTCCTCTTGTTATGTGCAGGATTTGCAGTCTCAAAAGCTGATTGGGACAGGCCATAGGAAGGGGGGACTATATATTTTGGATGAGTTAAAAGTGTCAGTTGTTGCTGTTGTTGCTGCTACTACTACTGCTACTAGTATTGATTTATCTTCTTTTCGTTTGAGTTCTTCTTCTTCTAGTTTTTATTTATGACATTCTCGTCTAGATCATGTTTCGTTTTCTCATTTGAGATTTTTGGCATCCACAGGGGCCTTAGGAAATTTGCAAACTTGTGATATTATTTATTGTAGTGGATGTAAATTGGCAAAAATTTCAACTTTACCTTTTAATCGAAGTATTTCTGCTTCTTCTTCTCTATTTGATTTGATTCATTCTGATGTATGGGGACCTTCTCCTATTGCCACAAAAGGAGGGTCCCTATATTATGTTTCTTTTATTAATAATCATACTCATTATTGTTGAATTTATTTAATGAAACATCGTTCTGAATTCTTTGAGATATATACAACATTTCGAGCTCTTGTCAAAACTCAACATTATGTTGTTATCAAATGTTTTAGATGTGATTTGGGTGGGGAATACACTTCTAATGAATTATGTGAGTTGCTTGCCTTAGATGGAACAATTTACCAAACTGCGTATACAGATACTCATAAGTAAAATGGTGTTGTTGAAAGAAAACATAGGCACATTGTTGAAACTGCTCGTTCTCTCCTGTTGTCTACTTCTGTTCTTAGTGTGTTTTGGGGTGAAGCTGTTCTTACTGCTATAAGTTTGATTAATACAATTTCATTTTCTCATATTTCAAGTGTTTCTCCTTTTGAAAAATTATATGGTTATGCCCCTAATTATTCTTTCTTTAGAGTTTTTGGTTGTACTTGTTTCGTTCTTCGCCCTCATGTAGAGCGCAACAAGCTGTCCTCTCAATCTGCTATTTGTGTCTTTCTTGGTTATGGTGAAGGTAAAAAGGGGTATCGTTGTTTTGATCCAATAACTCAAATACTTTATGTGTCTCGTCATGTTATTTTGCTCGAGCATATACCTTTTTTACTCATAGCTTGACTAGATCTAATCTTATTCGTATAGATCCTTTTTCTGAGAATTCTGATAGTTTGTCATCTCAGGTTTCTAGTACTTCAATTCGTACTGATCACTCTGCAAGTACTAACACTTTACTCTCTAACACACCTGAAGCTCCCACTTCTCCTATGGTCTCTCAAGCTCCATCTGAGATTGTGGATCCATGTCTACGTCAATCCATACGCATTCGTAAGTTCACAAAGTTACCAGATTTTGCTTATTCTTGTTATTCTTCGTCTTTTACTTCCTTTTTAGCTTCTATTCATTATATCTCTGATCCCTTTTCCTATAAAGAGGCAATTCTTAATTCTCGTTGGCAGCAAGCTATAGATGAGAAACTTTATGCTTTGCATAAGACAAGTACTTGGAATTTGGTTCCTCTACCTCCTGGTAAGAGTGTTGTTGGTTGTCGTTGGGTGTATAAGATCAAGACTAATTCTGATGGATCTGTTGAGCAATACAAAGCTAGGTTGGTTGCAAAAGGGTACTCTCAATAGTATGGTATGGATTATGAGGAGACATTTGCTCCTGTTGTAAAAATGACTACTGTTCGTACTCTTATTGCAGTTGCTTCAGTTCGTCAGTGGCATATCTCTCAACTTGATGTTAAAAATGTCTTCTTGAATGGAGATCTTCAAGAAGAAGTTTATATGGCACCCCCTCCTGATGTTTCACATGATTTTGGGTATGTTTACAAGCTCAAGAAAGCGTTATATGGTCTCAAACAAACACCTCGTACTTGGTTTGAGAAATTTTCTGTTATGATTTCTTCCCTTGGTTTTGCTTCTAGTAGTCATGATTCTGCTCTTTTTGTTAATTGCACTAATGCAGGTTGCATCATCCTGTCTTTATATATTGATGATATGATTATTAATGGTGATGATATTGATAGTATTTTAGTTTTGAAGACAGAGTTAGCTAGACAGTTTGAAATGAAGAATTTTGGTTCTCTACGATATTTCTTGGGCATTGAGGTAGCACACTCACTCAGGTGTTATCTTCTTTCTCAGTCAAAATATGTTACAGATATTCTTGAGCGGACTAGACTTACTGATAATAAGACTGTAGATACTCCCATTGAGGTTAACGCAAAGTATTCTTCTTCTGATGGTTTACCTTTGTCAAATCATACTTTATATCGTACTATTGTTGGGAGCTTAGTATATCTCACTATTATTCGTCTAAATATTGCATATGTTGTTAGTCAGTTTGTTGTTTCTCCTACTACAGTTCATTAGGCAACTGTTCTTCGTATTTTACGGTATCTTCGGGGTACAGTCTTTCAGAGTATTTTACTTCCATCCACATCTTCCTTAGAGCTGCGTGTATACTCTGATGTTGATCATGGCAGTGATCCCATAGATCGCAAGTCTGTTACTGGTTTCTGTATTTTTTTAGGTGATTCTCTTATTTCTTGGAAGAGTAAGAAACAATCTATTGTTTCTCAATCTTCAACCGAAACAGAATATCGTGTTATGTCATCTACTACCAAAGAGATTGTTTGGTTACGTTGGTTACTTGCAGATATGGGAGTTTCTCTTTCTCATCCATCTCCTATGTATTGTGACAACCAGAGTTCTATTCATATTGCTCACAACTCAGTTTTTCATGAACGAACTAAGCACATTGATATCGACTGTCACCTTACTCGTCAACATCTCAAGCATGGTACCATTACTTTGCCATTTATTTCTTCTTCCTTGCAGATTACAGATTTTTTTAACAAGTCGCATTCTATTTTTCAATTTCGTTTTCTAGTTGACAAACTCTCGATGCTTGTAGTTGCGGCATCGTGAGTTTGAGGGGAAATGCTAAGAAATATATGGTTTTTTTTATTATTAAGGGTAGAATAGTCTTTTATTTTTTCCTTGTTTAGCCTATATACAGTTTCTTTGTATTTAGGTTAAAACTCTTCTTTTGTATTCAATTATTATATACAGTATCAATGAAACCCTAGCCTCTTCTTTTCTTATTTCTTGTATCTCTCTTGGATTGTTTAACAGATACATATATGCTAGAGGGTAATGCTAAATTAAAAAAAAAGGGGGGAAAATAATGTGATGTTTACATTATCGACATTATGTGCCTCAAATATTTTATGTTGCAACAGTGAATACTAAATATGAATGAATGAAATAATATGATTCCTGTTACCAATTAAAAAATGATATCGGTAATTGTCACTTATGACAACCCATAAAAATAATATTATTTTAAACTAATTTACTAACTTAATCAACTATTGTTATTGGATTAGAAGCTATTGACGGAGCTAAAGGAATAGGGTGCCCACCCTATTCCTTTAAAATTTTTAAACTGTAAATTTGATAAATTTTTAAGTATTTTATAAATTTTTGGACAAGTTTCCAACTTGTTCGAATGAGTTTTTGATATATTGAGATAATCTTTTAATTTTTAAAATGAAATTTTTTTAGATGATTTTGGTACGTTCACAAAGAAATGTATTTTCAATGACATTAATAAATAAAGTTATGATGCAACAATAAAAACTAATCGGATGAATTGTAAATGGACATAATATATTAATTTAATTTTTCGTAAAGGGTTATAATTAGTCTTTTTCGTTAATTTTGGGTTACATACGCTATGTACATAGATTTTTAGTATTTGGTGTTTAATGAATTTATAAGTATCAAATTGGATAAAAAAAATATAAATATATCATCTACTTGTTATTGATTTGGAGAAGAAAATTAACTTGTAAAAGTGCCCACGGAGAAGTGATTTCCTAGCTCCGCCCTTTTTAGCAATTTATACTAATATTAATTATCAGTGAAGATCATTCCTATTACTGTAAAAATTGAAAAATACTATTTGAATATAATTTAAGAATTAATTTAATGTAATTATTGAATTAAAAGTAATTTTTACCGAACATTGAAATTCAAAAATATTTTAATAAATATAGTGAATTTAGCTAGTTTCTTCCTAAATTCCCCCTCTATCCGCCTAGTTATCTGTCCAGCTATTTCCCACAACATCATTGTTCTAGCTATTTTTGGCGAGGCAAAAGGGCTAGCTGGTTGATTTTTGCGCCAAGTTTCACTCCACAGCACTGTTCAGTTCCTTGGTTGTCTTTATCACAATTATCGTCTTCATCACAGTCATTGTCTTCATCAAGCACCGAAGATATGCTCTCTTCTCACTCTATATCGATCTCTCTGTCTCCATCTTCTGTCCAACCTCTCTCTTTTGGTTCCACTTGGAAAACCCAAAAAAGAACCCAACAAAACTCCCCAAAAATCTCACCAAAAAAATATGCAACATGGCCCGCAAGTTATGCTAGTCAGTTGGGCTCTTCGAGTGCTTCAAGTATGGCAATTTTCAAGTACCGATCAAAACTTTCACTTCATAATTGACATAACCCAACGAAGAACTCGGATACAGCGGTATCATAACGATCTTGTTCCTAAGGTGAAGCACTTTCAAGTTTTGAAATTGCTTGAGTTTTTTGTTGAAAGCTTTGTTGTTACTTGTGGAAAATCAAACACAAAAGCAGAGATTGAAAGCTTTGTTGTTACTTGTGGACAATCAAACACAAAAGCAGAGATTGAAATAGGTGTTAAAATATAATTTTTAATTATATTATTAAAAATTAGTTGAAATAGTTAACTATAATAGATAATGTGATTTAATTTGTAAAAATGATTAACTAAAATAGATAATATAATATTTAAATATATTTTGAATAGTCATGTTAGAGTTACTCTAAGATCCCCAAATTAGATCTACTCTAAAAAGAGCAATGCTATTGGGACCTAATTTATTGACCTAATTTGCTGACCTAATTCATTATAACCTTTAGATTGGCTGTGGGGGCCATCAAACATTAAAATTTGGTGTTGATTCAATGGTTATACTGCAGTCACATCATTATATCAGCAAATTAGATCAATATTTTAGGTCCAAATAGTATTAGTCTTTTAAAAAACTAAATCAACAAATTATTAACAAAAAATAATATTTTTTTAATCAGAGGAGAACGGATACCTTGGTTTCATACTCAACACTAGCCTTGCTCAAATACTCAGCCTTAAGCTTCTCCGTACGAGTCAATGCATTCGTAATCTCAACTTCCCTCTGCAACTCAGCCTC
The DNA here is from genome assembly GCA_023539305.1 of Ilex asprella. Classification (NCBI taxonomy): domain Eukaryota; kingdom Viridiplantae; phylum Streptophyta; class Magnoliopsida; order Aquifoliales; family Aquifoliaceae; genus Ilex; species Ilex asprella. The sequence goes on along the minus strand of CM042186.1, from coordinate 36,068,705 downwards.
CCTAAGAGCCACCGCTTTTGTAGCCTCCACCTCCGCCACCTCCGCCTCCTTAGCCCATCCAGCCTTCTTCTTCGCTAATTCGGCGTTCGCCTCCGCCACCTCTGCTTCCCTCTGGTTCTCGAAAACCTTCACCTCAGTCTTCACCTTTATCTCCTCTTTCTTGCCCTCTCCTTGCCTCTGCGTCGATATAATCTTCGTCTCCGCATCGATCTTCGCCGCGTTTTGAAGCGTCTGTCCCTCTCGAAGCTTCGAGCCGATCTCTCCCTTCATCCTCGCCTCTGCAACATCAACTTTCGCTTGATTCGCAGTTTCCATCTGAGTTTTCTGACCCAAGTAAGAGAAATACTCGTGCCCTGGCACGTCCACCAACTGTTTGACATTTGCATTGTAGATCAAAAGTCCAAACTGGTTAAGTTCAAGTTGAACTTTAGCAAACACTTTTTGCTTGAACTCTTTGGTTCCTCTGAAAACTTCTTCCATGGTCATTGAGGCTGCTAGGACACGAGTTTCGCCTTCGATGATGCCTTGAACGAGCTCTTTGACATGGTGAGAGAGTTTGTCATGGGGAGAGATGAGCTTAGCATATTTGAGGAGGCTATCGTCGTCGTCGATCCTTGGACCGATGGTGAAGACCGCCGGGAGGACAAAAGGGAGCTTTTCGGCGCTCATAGCTTGGACTTCGAAGGTGTAATTTACAGGTGAAATGTCGAAGACGGTGCAAGATTGGCCCGGAAGGATCCATGCTTTCTTAGCGATTTTTATGTCGACGATTCCAACACCGGTGATCACCAGGTATTCTGATGGACTTGCAACTTTATACATGTCTGTCTGTGACTTGACAGAGAGAGGGAGAGAGTGTGTGTGAAAGAGAGAGAGAAACGTTCAGGTAGAAGGAGAAAGAGAGAGAGTTGAAAGGTTATGGCATAGAAGTACGGAAAATGAAGATGATGGGTAGTCCACATATATAGTGGACAACATTGCACCTATCTTTTGTATTCTTTTTTCCATATTAATATTACGAGTAATGCTCATTACAGCAAGTTTTCCATACGAGAACTACTATGTTTTTGGGTATGGACCACTTATATGCCTTTAAGCTAGTTTAAGTTGCTGTTGCCGATTCAGAGTTTGAAGGAGACAAAAAAATATTATTATTACAAAAATCACATTATTTAGTTTTTATTTTGTATCTCATCTTTAGGTAATTTAACATTATTATATGAGTAATGCTACACTAACTAAAGGTGCGTTTGATAACATTTTTATTTTTATATTTTTTTTTATAAAAAAATAGAACGAAGTTTTTCTTTTATGATAAAAATTAAAAATATAAAATATGTTTGGTAGTTATTTATATTTAAAAAATTGTGAAAATAAAAATAAAAAACTTGTTCGATATTATATCAAATATTTACCACCCAAACCCGCACTCACTATCCAAAACCACCAC
>CM042186.1:36050072-36062255 GCA_023539305.1 Ilex asprella | reverse complement strand
GTATACTTATCGTATATTTTTTATACGATAAACTTGCATTATAGAAATATTTGAATACCACCAAAAGAGGTGGTGTAATAATCCAATCAAACGTACTATTTTACATATTTACTATTATAACCGTCAATTGATAAAATCGAGTTGTCATTAATGTAACAAATACTGATAGAGTGTATCTTTGTTAATTCAACACTAATTCGATAAAATAATTTATTAACCAAATAACCGATTTGATTAAATAACTAATATCCAACGTTTATGTTGTATATTGTCAAACACTAAATAAAATTACGTATTATTCTAATATTCAATTTAATATTGTCTTTTGTTTATCTGTATTATATTAAACTGGATTACTATATCTAATTCATCCATTTCTAATACGACAACTAAACGAGCATTTAATTTATTAAAACAAATGTTTTTGTTATTAAAATAAATAAAGCAGATTTGTGATTCATTAACTCATCATACATATTAGTCAAATACAATATGTCTCTTATATAATACACTATCTCTTATTTTGTAAAATTATTGTATAATAACATTACTTATCACCCTTCCAAAAATAATAATTTATCAACAAGATTAAAAAAAAGTACTTCCAATTTTGTCATAGAATTAATCAATTATAAACATTCTTGAGATTTGAAACAACGTAACCCTTCAAAGTTTCTAACAATATTAATTTCTTAACAAGATTAAAACAAAATTACTTAAAAATTTATCATATAACTGTTTAATTATAGACGACTCTTGAGATTTTAAACAATATTGTTGTGTTTTTCTTTAATATATGATTGAGTTGAAACTTGTCACTAAAAAATTTATTGTTCTTGTTTGTTCATGTTTTGTTAAATGCTGAATTGATTTGAGTTTCAATTTTTGTATAGTAATTGTGCTTTGAATCTTAATATATTTCTCATAGTTGAACATTAAAAAGAAAATTTACAAACAATTTAATTAATTTTTGGCCCCTGGCATAATCTTAGCCGCCCTGGAGAATGGAATATTTGGTTGATATTTTTCATGGGCATCACCAATGGAATTTCTTTGTAATTCTCTCCAATCATTTCTATTTTTTCAGTTTGTCTGGCTGTCAATGAAGTTCCATGGGTGGGTTAAACAAATTCAGCAAGGATTGAATCGACGAATTAATAGGCTAAAAAAAGAGAGGAAATTTTAGTTGGTTTTTCCTTGGATTTTTGTGATCCATTACAATCAAAGCATAGGTACTATTAAAAATGAAAAATGACAACGTTTCTATCAAGTATAGTATTAGTCAAAGCGCCGGCTTCCGTACATACTAAAATGCAGTACGTCTCAGATTGATTGGGACACACCGTACACGGATTCAACTTCCTCAGGTAGATTTGTTTAATCCAGGACGGCAATCTGTCTACCCCACGGACTTGATCACTGGTGTGTTTGCTAATCTAAACTCAACGGTTAAAATGAATTTGGCATTTATTAATGGGTTAATTACATTAAATATTCTTGAAGTATAGAGTTTATTTTATTTTAATTTTTAATATTTTAATTGATTATTTTAATCCTTAAAATGTTGAATGTATTTTTATGTGGTCCCTTAAGGAAACAACATTTAAATTACTAACGAATTTTTATTATAAATTTGTCATGCAATACTTAAATATGAAAAAAAAAATTAGATAATTGTTAACTAAATTTTTATCTAAATTTTAGTTAAAGTGTTATCAAAATTATACAATTTTAATTATAAATTATCTAAATTTTAATCTAGTGTTAGTCATATTGCATACTTTTGGTCAAGTAATGGGTCCCAACACTAGACCTATTGCGGAGGCCGGCACGCCAATTATTACGTTCACAATGAGGAGTTGTTTGGCAAGCGTTAATGAAGGACTTGACAAAGAACGTTAGATCAATTGGTGAGGAACTGTTTTAATTTAATCAAAGTTTCGAGTTCGAGTCTTGGGAACGCAGATGCGTTCGGTAGAGAGAGCTTTGCCGCCCTTGTGGTCCTACCAAGCTCGAATCTGAATTAGTCGGAGCCCAAAATAATTTTCGGATACCGGATGATCTGACCAAAAAACAAAGATGAGTTTGAAGAAAATAGTCTAATGAACTCCCAAATCCTTTATTTGGATAACTTTTTTAAGTCATGGACAACAATTCTGACTCGTAACTAGTCCGACACCTTATATCCTTGAATGTGGGTTTTATTAAATTTAGGGGGTGGGTTCCGGTCAAGTTATACCCGAATTAGTGAAGTAAATGTCATTTTTATCCTTGAGTTAAATAAACATAAGTATGGATTGGATTAATCAATGGGCAATATAATTATTTATAGGATAAATATATGATAATAACAGTAATACATTTGTGAGTCCCGTATATGTATGTGTTAAATACCAAGCACATGTAGGAATTCAATTCGTTAAAGAATTCCATGCAAACAATAGGTGTTGAGTTTAAAAGGATTTGAGAAAAATTAATCGAATCCCTCCCCCCAAACATCAGCCAAACAAGCCACATAAGACTTGAGTTGGATTTGGATCATTTAATATGTATATTTTTTCATTTTTTCAACAATAAATGGCTCATTGTGTATTGAAAATGTCTTAATCGTATAGTGTGGGTCTTATTTGTTTCGTTTTGCATATAAGATATTCTAGTGGGAGAAAAAAAAAATTAAAAAGTACATTGAAGATGATCCAAATCCGTGCTAGGCAGGTTGAGATGACAAAACTAAATCTTAAATTAATGAAAATTTAAACACATTTAGAACTTTTTTTATTAAAGATATCCCTAAAAAAAAATTTAACAATCAAAAATCCTGTATGAATAACATTAAGTTGAGAAGTTTTGATTACAGTCATTCAAGAGTAAAGCCTTTAGCTCGGGGAGTGGAGCGCCAATCCAATCTGGAGGGAGACAATTTTTTATTTTAGTGGCGGTCACCCAATAAGCAGTATTGTTAAGAGCCCTAAGCTTGTGTAAAAAACTAAGATTAAGTGTGCTAGCAAAATGTCTAATGTCACTAATAATTACATTAATCTCCCATGACGGGATGTCTTCGGTTGAGCTGAGCTTAATGATGTTTAGACAATAATTCAGAATTGTTGCATGAGTAAGAAGCTGAGCCTCCACTAACATACATGTCTGTCTGACTGCTTCCGCCTCCGTCATTAAGCTTGAAATTGTTGTGAAAGACTTTGCACTGCCAAAAATGAAGTTTTCCCTATCCTTCCAGGCAACAACACTACAAGCGGTCTGCTTAGTTTCTGGGATAAAGGTGCCATCTGTCACACCCCATCACGAGAGACCCTATTTGGTTTCTCAAAGATAGATGTGGTGATACCTGCGTTTATAATGCAGTAATGCATTTAAAAATCAATAATGCCACTTAATGCTATAATCAAAATAGAAAACTATATACCGAGTACACAACGATGCCCTTTTGCCAAAATAAAGGATTATGGATTTGATCCCTTTACAGCAAACAACATGAAAAGCAGACACTCTTGTACAGTATGTATATAATAAGATTCCTTAGTTTTTCCCCCATCTCTACCATGCTAGTGCAGTAGTGGACCTCACTCTAGACTTCGACATTCTGAAACCAATAATTTTCTTGAGTGTACTGCACATCATAATAAATGGAAAGATTAAAAATATGGAACAATATCATTTCACCAAAATATTTTATAATCTGAGGAGATCATCAAAATCAAAGTGTTTTCTTATCACTTTGAAATCTCATAATCTCTGCCAATATAACAACATAATAAATAGTCCACATGTGTTATGAGTCAACAACAACATTTAAGCAATGTCAGACTATCAACAACATTTAAGCAATGTCGAGCTATCTACAACATTCAAGCAATGTCAAGCTATCTCACGACAACTGCGTAATGTCCAAATCAACAACATGTAAGCCATGTCGAGTTATCAACAACTCTAGCATAGTGGATACTACTCAAATCACAAGTTTTTTTAACAAACCACACTTTTCAACGAAATATATTTGATCCATAGTTTAAGCAACTCAACTCAAATCAATTCGTCAAAATTGATTTCTCACATAATAGAGAATAAATTGATATATCACATACTTTTATTTCCAAGTATTATGAAGCAGTACACTTCACCTGTCACCGTCAACCAACACACCACTTAGCTTTATGCTCGATCCCTAGGTGTAACCGAGGTAGTAGCCTCCGACCCTAACAGTTAACACATGGATTAATGCAAATGAGTATCGAATCAAAAATATCTTAACTAATTTAAATCAATGCATTGTTTCGGACCACTGTGCGTTACCGCACTCAAATCCCTAATCCGGATCTATAATTTCAGTCCAAAATTAAAAATCATCAATCATAAGTTTTAAAATATGTTAATAATTCATAAATAATGTAATACATGATTCCAAAATGAATTTGAAAAGATTCAACTGATCCGAAAATTGAGACACCCTATCCTGCGCTGATTTTCGATCCGAAATAGCCAAAAATAAAACGATGTTATTTTTCAATAAAATTTCATACACATACTCAAATAACCTACCTAAGAATGAATATAAAATTTATTTTCCAAAAATCATCCTAAAATTGGGTCAAATTGGCCTCGGAGGCCAAAACAGTCATTTTTATCCTCACTTTGATCCGGTCATTGGATTAATCTCGAATTTTATCGGGACCTCCGCACGGATGTTATGGAACTTTTGGGACCAACCCTAGGTCGATCGGATGTTAGACGCTCTCTCACGCACCGTCGGGGTGCACTGGTGTACCTCATCTTCCTTCATCTTCTTCCTTGGTCATTTTGACTAAAACCCTAGGTTCCTTCCACCAGCTCTAACCTCCCTACTTCTCACCCTTATTTCTCCCTACTCAATACACATTTTCACCTAATTTTTGAACCTAAACACTCACCACACATCACTCTAACAAACCCCATAATTCTCAAGCTTTGAAATAAGCTTAAACCCATAAAATAAAAAGGTCAAAGTTAACAAAAAATAAGGTTTTTAGTTTATGTTCAGACCTGCAACTGCTCATTTCACCCCCAAAATGACCTCTAAATCTAATTCTAAGGCCGAAAATGGATTCCTTGACCCCAAGTTAGCTAAACTCAAGCCCCCTTGCAAAGGTTAAATAAGTTTTTATCAAAATCATATTTTCACCTCTTCAAACCCTCACACCACCACACACCACGGCAAACCACCAAACCACCACTAAACAACTCCTCTACCTCCCTACAACACAGTCATGCCAACCAATCTAACCAACATGACCTCAAAATCAAAACTCATTTTATAAACACCAAAAACCCGAAAATTTAGAACATGAATTCGAGCAATTGTAGTGCATGATATGAAATTCTAATGATACCAGGAGATTCCTAGCCCTCAAATTAGCCTAGTAGCATACCTTTAACCATTCGAAGTAACTTCTTCCACAAATTTAAAATTCTATATTTAATTTTCTCTCTCTTACTTCTCTCTTCTCCCTCTCTCCTATCTCCTCTCTCCTTTCTTGGCGGTTCTGCCTTATCCAGAGAGTTGCTGAAGTCTTAAGAAACTCCTCAATCCCTCTGGAAGCTTGGAGAAGGCTGAGGAGAACTCTCTGCTGCCAGGCAGCACCTTGGAAGTAAATGTCATGTAACGGTATTTTCATAAATAACTCAACTTTGAATTTTTTTTTCACTTTAACTCTAATTAATTCTTTTTTATAATTATATGCTCTAAAAAAATATTTTCCTATAATTAAATTTTATTTTTTTTTGACCCACGCATGCTTAGGTTTTACACCATCATAACTTAGTAAAATATCACCCTCAGTACTCTGATTCAACACCTCCTCTCTGCGTGACTCCTGTTACTCCGGAATGTTTGCGCCCTGATGTTCCGGGGGTTCCTTTGCATTCACAGAGAACAGTAAATCGTTCCACATTCCTTGTGCTTTGATAACAGTGGATAAAGCATTCACATCTTCGCCATTGAAAATGAAATTATTTCTTGCCTTCCAAATGAGCCAACCTGTTGTAGCAAATCTACCCAGAGCATCAAGACCTCCTTGACCAGAACCCATCACTTGCAATTACACGGTTGATCTACTTGCAACCGATTGGAAAAAGGAGGAGATACTTTGGAAGTTAAGCTGTAATCCAACCATACTTTTTTGGTACATTCGCATTCAAACAAGATGTGCTCAATGGATTCATGAGCTAAAGAACATACCTGACAAATGGGAGAAGGAGCACATCTCCTTTTGAAGAGGTTTTTGTGTGTGGCTAGGGAGTTGTGGCATGTTTTCCACCAGAAGTGTCTCACCTTTGGAGCAGCCTTCATCCTTCGTATGCTTTTCCACAGGGAAAAAGGGACAGAGGTCGATGGGCTGGTTTCCTGATTAACGTTTGTGCGATTGTTCCCCAGTCGATAACCAAACTTTACAGAAAAAATCCCCTTCTTATCTGGCCACCATATTCTTCTGTCAACTCCACCATTCAATGGTAAGGGGATAGCCTGGATTGCCACTTTTTCGTCAGTAGAAATAGCAGAAGCAAGACTGGAGGTACTCCACTTCTTAAGGTTGCCCATTATGAACTCAGCCACCTTTAGCAGATTACAGTTCTGAGGCTTTTATGTATGGATAGACATATTAGGAAGTCTGGGGACCCATTTATCCTCCCAAAACAAGACGTTGTTTCCATCTCCAATCTGCCACATGAGTCCCTGGTTCAGTAACTTTCTACCATAAAGCAAGCTTCTCTAAACCCAAGAAGGTCTTGTGCCACTTTCAGCCTTCATAAAGTCAACCTCAGGGAAGTAGATTGCCTTCATAAACTTTGCCCAAAAGGAATTTGGCTGTGAAATTAGCCTTCATCCTTGCTTAGCCAAGAGTGATTGGTTAAACAGTTTGAAGTCTTTAAACCTCATTTCTCCTTCAGCCTTGGATTCAATCATTCTTTCCCATATCTTCCAACAAATACCTTTCGACTTGTCCTGCCCCCTCCACCAAAAGTCTCTCACCAATCTATCAAGCTTTTCACAGAAATTCTTAGGGAATTAAGGCTTGAATGACTGCCTTAATGAGGACTCTTTACCAGCTTAAGAAAGACATAAGATTTTCCATTCTTGGAGTTTCTTGACTACCCTCTCGAGAAGATAACCGAAAACCTCCTTCTTTGAACATCCCAGACAATTGGGATTCCCAAGTATTTGGCGCAATGGGGGAATGGTTGCATCCCTATGAGTTGGCAGATGGAGGTTCTTTGAATTTCAGAAGTGTTGCTGGAAAAAACAATACCAGATTTCTGATGATTAGCACGTTGACCCGAGGCTACACATAAATTTTGCAGCAGTCTCATCAGTTCTTCTAATCCCCCCGAAGTTGCTTTGATAAATATATTGATTCATCATCAAAAAAAAGGTGTGAAATAGTGGGGCTTCTCCTTTTAACTTTGATCCCTGACAGTTTTCTGTTAGCCACGCCTTTTGAAATCATGAATGACAAAACATCAGCCACAAGGATGAATAAAGATGGAAAAAGAGGGTCGCCTTGCCTGGTACCCCTATTCAGATTGATCTTACAAACATACTTACCGTTTAGGACAAATTGGAGTGTGACTGTACTTACACATTGCAATATCAAATCCACCCACCTTCGATCAAAACCCATTTTAAGCATTAATGCCTCCAAAAAATCTCATTCGACCCTGTCATATGCCTTGCTTATGTCCATCTTGATTGCCACCTCTAGAATAGATCCCTTATTCTTCCCTTTAAGATGGTGGAATAGCTTATTCGCAATGCCAATGGAGTCTTGGATTAGTCTATTAGGGACAAAAGTTGTTTGGTTTAGGGAGACTAAGGAACCCAAGAGACCCTTCATTCTATTAGCAAGCACCTTTGAGATGATTTTGTACAAAAAGATACAAAGTGCTATAGGCCTAAACTGGGCTAAAGATTCAGGGGCAGGGTCTTTGGGGATAAGGACTACATTTGTGAGATTAATGTCCCTATTCAACAGGCAAGTCTCAAAAAAACTCGACACCATATTGAACACATCATCCCTAACAACATGCCAAAATTTGTGGTAAAAAATCCCTGGGAAACCATCAGGGCCAAGGGCTTTAAGGGCTCCTAGTTCCTTCACAGCATTAGAGACTTCCTGTTCAGATATAGGGCACATCAGTTTTTGGTTCATCTCCTCCGTCACCCTGCAGTTAGGGGTGTCAAGTGTGTCGGGTTAAACGGATGACGGGTGAAAAATATATAAACCCGTACACGACACGTTTAATAAACAGGTAAAAATTCTGAACACGAACACGACTCGTTTAACCCCTTTAATTTTAAAATAATTATATCAATAAATTTTAATACTTCACTTTTTTACTTACCTCAAAAAAGAGAAATTTTTAGTAAAATCTCATAAAAAATCAGACCTGAAGGCTTAAAAAAAAAGGTAAGAGGCCATTCCCTTTTTACAGGCAACTCAACTCTCCCTTTCTCCTCTCATTGTTTAATGTGGAACAAAAATAAAAGACATTGGTTTGCCTTGTCTTTGAAGTGCTTCCTATCTCCCCTCCTTTGTCTTTGAACTACTACTTTACTCTTTTTTTTTGTATTGATTTCTTTACTTCTTTTTTCTTGTTAATTTTTTAAAATGATTATTAATTTATCATTATATTAATTTTATTTAAAACAGGTAAACGTGTGATAAACGGTTTGAGAGGTCTCACCCGAATACGACCCGTTTATTAAACGTATTGGGCGTGTCAACCCGTTTATCACCCAAACCCGTTAAGCTTTCACTCTAACTCGTTTAATTCGTTTCGATTCATGTCAGTTAATCGTGTCGTGTCGGATTTTGACAGCCCTACCTGCATTCAATAGCTTCTATGGCTTCGTCCCAATTTCTTTCCCCCTCTGTGGAGAACAAATCTATGAAATAGTTGTTGATGATTGCCTTTAGATCATCTTTCCCTTCAAGCCATTCCCCATCATTAGTCTTGAGCCTCAGAATCTAGTTGCGGTTCCTCTTTTGGGTTGCAGTCATATGGAAGAAATTTGTGCTTTGATCCCCATCTCTTAGCCAGTTGATTCTAGATCTTTGCAACCAAAACTTCTCTTCGCTGCGTCTATAGGTGTCAATCTAGGAACAAAGCTCAGCCTCCCAAACCAAATTTTCCTTAGTTGGTTCCAGTCCCTGTACATAAGAAAGATCACTAGCGAGGTCTCTAGTCACTTTTTTTAACTTACTGAACTTTTGTCTACTCCAGTCAGATAGGCTCTGTCTACACAAGTCCAAGTTAGAGACAGCATTGGTCATTGCAGCATTTGGTAGTCCATGGGTCCAACTACTTTTAACAATCTCTTCGCACTCAGGATCGTCCAGTCACATACTCTCGAACTTGAACTTATACAACGCCCTTTTTTTATTTTCCCCGAACTTAATTACAATTGAGCAATGGTCAGAGCCCATCCTTGCTTCGTGGATCACCTAAGTGGAAGGATAGAGGGTGTTCCACTCCAAGTTAACCAGCACTCTGTCAAGCCTCTCCTGGACATTCGCGACATCTGTTGTTGGACCAAGTGAAGCGAGGTCCACTGAAATTCAGTTCCACAAGACAACAATCTGAAATGAGATCTAGGAGTTCCTCAACTCTCCTGATACAACTAGCATTTCCCCCTTCTTTATCCTGTAGGGATCCAATGACATTAAAATCACCAACCACCAACCATGGCAGATCAGTGATTCTAGCCATCGACTTCATCTTTTCCCATGTTCTTTGTTTCAATGCCTTCTTCGTGTCTGCATACAAGAAAGAATCTTGCCACAGTTTGGATGACTGCGTGCCCCTGCTCCTCACATTTACCACGTTCCTGTTCTTCTCAAACACTTGCAGAACAACCCCCTCCTTCCACCAAAGTGTCAATCTGTCAGACAAACCAATTGGGTCCACATACTCACAATGCTAGTAATTTAGTGATCTTCTTAGTCGTTCTAGCTTATGGGATTTATTTTTGGTCTCCATAAGAAAGAGGATTGAGGGACGATGAGTAACAATGAGCCCTCGTAGATTACGGACAGTCCGGGGTCGTCCCACTCGTTGACAATTCCAGGTGATGCTTAACATGGTTCGTGTGGCTATTTGAGGTCAGCTACCACCACTTTATCACTACAACTAGCTGCAGCACCATCGATGGACATCTCCCTGGCAGACTTGGCGACCCACTGAGACATGCAAAGATTCAGGTTATTTTCCCCCTTTCCTTCAATGTGGTCGTCGTTCTCACCCTCTTGGATATCATGGAGTCACTCCTCTGCATTACCCGAGAAGACTAAACACAGTTCATTATGTGACTTCTCAGCTTCCTCGCATATTTGATTGGTTTACTTTTCCTGGCTCGTTTTCTCAGGGCATGTCTTCTTCCAAAATCCACTAGGGACATATCAAGGGCTAGAGGTGGGCCAGAATACGATACTGAGTTGAGAGGAACATCTGGCCCACTATCAGAAAAAGCCTTGTATCTTTTCCATGATCCTGGTTGGGCCTCCTTATCGTCCTGATCCAAGTGGGCTTTCCTTTAAGGGATAAATTTTGAAAATGGGTCTCCATCTCCGCCCCCTTGCCTCTTCCTCACTATCAGAGATAAAAAGGACCTCCTTCTCACCCATTTCTTGGGCTTCCAGACTGTCTGAGGGCTCAATGACATAGTAGGATCCTTTTTTCATTGCCACTGACGTATTGGGGTCCTTTCTAGATAAAGAGAAGGATAAAGAGGGGTACTGGTCCCATCCTTGATCCTCATTGGACACTAGTACTAGAGGGAGTGGGTGTGCGTGGCACTGGGAGTCACCATGTTGCTCAGGTGTGTTACGTACCTCTTTCACAAACTGAGTCCTCGCCACATTGTCCCTTTGGTTGTTAGGGTTGTCAAAAGATTCTGCATCTGCTTTCTTGGTTTCCTTTGGTCCCCTGTGTCTCGCCGACTCTGTATCATCTTCGGCTATCTGAGCCTTTCCTTTGAGTCTCTCCTTCTTCCCCATTTCCTCACGAGCTTTCAAAGACCAAGTTTCCCTAAAAAATCGCATAGGTTGGTTATTCTGAGTTCTTAACTCCGGTCCATAGTTTGCACTGGAACCAGCATCCTGTTTGTATTTGCATTGGCTCTGGGAATGGCCAATTCGCCAACAATGGTAGCAAAAGTCAGATAATCTCTCATACTTCAATAAGATCCAAATGTCATCCTGATTATCTCGTGTCAAGAAAAAACCCTTTTTTAGGGGCTCATTAAGATTAATCCTGTACTTAACTCGCATAAAAGTTTGTTGAATTTGGACCTCTCCATCAAACTCTTCCAGTTGGGTTGGCACCCCTCACACCGCACCTATCCTCCATACATTGTTCTTGGTCATCATGTCTAGGGGCAGTCCTTATACTTGTACCCAAGACCCGGCTTGCTAGAAATCAAAATCTCCTATAATAAAATGTGGCTGGTACATCCTTAGTATCAAGAGAGCCCTTGAAACTGACCCTGGACCTTCGTTAATAATCTTGTCTCTGTCCTCCTCCTCTTTGAACATAAACATATAAGTATTCTTCTCCCAATTATGATAGAAAAACCCTTGGAAGTCTTCCAAGAACTTTGTAATACATTACATACCCCCTGCTTGTTGAGTGTTGTGTCGGTGAAAAAACGACCTACAAGGCAAAATTTCTCAACAGATTTAGAGGTAGAGGGGTTTGTGTAGAGGGAGATCCGTGGGTGGTTTATGGTTTGAGAATCTATTTCCGAGTTTTTGTCTATTTGGGAGACGAGGGTAATAATGGTTTAGAGAAGGGAAATAGAGAGAGGCAGAATGGGGGATTAAAGGGGTTAAACAAGAGAACAGGGTTTTGATTAGGGTTTTTGGTTGTTGAGGGTGTACTTGATAGTAAAGGGATTGAAGGCGAGAACACAGGTGGGTCACTAGGATAGGGAGAAAACGAAGCACAGCTCCAAAAGGAGGCACAAAACAGAGGTAGGTAAATAGGGGTTTTAAGGAGGGTTCAAAATGAAGAGCCTATGAGTGTGGTAGGTGGGGGGTGTATGCAAGAAGAAAGACCAGGGATAGGATGGAGGGGGATGAAGCTGGGGATGTTGAACAGTCGTCTGGAAGAGAAACTTTCTGGGTGTCCTTTGGT
>CM042186.1:36029677-36045072 GCA_023539305.1 Ilex asprella | reverse complement strand
AGTTTAGTCCTTATTGTATTAATTTTATCAATTTTGTCTATAAAGTATTTAATTTCGTGTTATTTTGATCCCTAATCAGACAAAGCTTATAGATTCCAAATTCAAGACAATGTCTTTGGGAGAATTCTCTACCAGGCAAAACTGAGAATGATCTCTACCTTATCAAATTTCTTGAATCCTAAGCTCCAGAAGCTCATTTGAGCAAAAAAGTTACAAATCAGTTGTGGCACAATCGACTTGGTCATCCTTCAAATTTTGTTTTTCATCAAATACAGTATGCATCAGCATTACGTCGATGTAGTACTGATTCTACTCCTTTCTAAATAGTACTGATGTAGTAATGATTCTACTCCTTGCATTTGTAAATACTGCCTCTTTGGCAAAATGTCTAGACTCCCTTTTAAGCCATCTACTTCTGTTTCTTTACTACCACTTGAGTTGGTTGATAGTGATGTATGTGGATCATCCCCAGTACCTTCAGTTCAAGGCTAGAAGTACTATATTACCTTTACAGATGATAAATCCAATTATACTTGGTTTTTCCCTTTGGTAAATAAATCGGAAGTACATAGCATTTTTTAATATTTCAAGAGTCATGTTGAAAATTTGCTGTGTTTAGATTTAAAAGCTCAGAACTGATGGTGGAGGTGAGTTCTTTAGCAATTCAGTCTATTACGGTACAGTGGCTAAAAGAAGGTGATGCATGCACAAAAGTTTTCCACAATATGACACTAATCAGAGGTCGCAGGAACTCCATTGACTGCTTGAAGACCCAAGGTAGTATCTGGCTAACAGAAAGAGTAGAAATTGGTAATGAATTCTCAGCTCACTTTCAAAATCTTTTCTCCTTATGGGATCCCCAATTCCCAAATGATCTTGAGCAATTATTCACGCCAATAATCAGTTTAGACCTACACCCATCTCTATGCTCCATCTCATCTCCTGAGAAAATCAAGAGCATTTTATTTGCTATGCCCTCTCTTAAAGCTCTAGGCCGAATGGTATGTCTACCATTTTTTATAAAACCTATTGGCATGTGATTGGGAAAGATCTTGCTGATGTGGTAAAGAGTCTCTTTGCTGGAGAGCACATGCTTACAGAACTCAACAAAACTAACATATGCCTCATCCCAAAGACTCCTAACCCATCCACAGTTCCCCACTATCGACCCATTAGCCTTTGCCACATAACTTATAAGATCATTTCCAAAATCCTAGCAAATAGAATAAGGCCCTACCTTGACCAATTCATCTCCCCCACACAAACAACATTCATTCCTGGAAGAACAATTGCAGAAAACTTGGTCCTAGCACAGGAGTTATCACACCAGTTAAAAAGGAAAAAAGGGAAAGGTAAAATACAAGGTTGGAAAGCAAAGCTTTTGTCATATGCTGGAAGAGCAACACTGATAAAATCTACAGCACTAGCCATGCCTACCTATGCCATGCAATCCCATATCTTGCCAAAGTCATTGTGTCATGAATTAGATAAAAAAAGTAAGGTCTTTTGGTGGGAACGCACTGATGATAAAAGGACTCTATATATCATGTTGTGGGATTTTATCTGTAGGCCAAAAATAGTGGGAGGATTGGAGTTTAGGAAAACCTATAATACTAATGCAGCTCTTATGGCTAAATTAGGATGACAGATGGTTGCACAACAGTCTAAGCTATGGACCACACAGCTTGAGAAGAAATACTTCTCCAGATATTCTTTTTTCCATGTGGATAAGCAGCCTTCAGACTCAAGGATATGGAAGTAGATTTTGGAATGCAGAGCTACAGTGGAAATGGGTACATGTTACATTGTGGGTGATGGACGCAAAATCAATATCTGGACAGATACGTGGATACCTTACATTTCCCAATTCAAATCGCAAATGATTCAGGAAATAAACCTATGTCTATCACAGTCTCTGATTTGATAAATGATGAAAGCAAGTCATGGAAGCTGGATTTGCTACAAGAACTTTTCAACCCCCAAACTGTCCAATCCATTCTCCAAATAGATTACTCTCATTCCCCACTGAAGACCATATGACCCGGATCCCCTCAGCATCAGGATCCTTCACAACCAGATCAGCTTTCTCCATCTTAAGATCGAATCAAGATGCAAATAGTCCCTTTCTCAGCAAAAGTGACTGGATGAAGTTGTGGAAAGCTCCAATGCATTAAGGACACAAGATGATCCTGTGGAGAGCAGCTACTGAAATCTCCAATATATTTTACAATACACGACAAAAATAGTTAATGTTCAAAAAAAGAAAAAACTTTGCAAGGGTGACAAGTGATGATTTCTGGGATCAGGCCACTTTTTTGTACACGACTACAAATCAACCAGTGTAATCTCATAAATGCCTCTTAAACTGTAGTCTTTATTTTAAATTGCCCTTAAATTTTTAATTGTCCCAATTTATTCAAACTATGTAATTTATTTCAATCGACCTCTTCTATTAATATTAATTATTAATAAGACAAATTAACTGTTAATAAAAATTGTCTAATTTATCTATTAATCTTAATGGAAGGTGTCGATTAGAATAAATTACATTACTTAAGGGACAAATTAAAATAATTAAAAATTACAGAGAACAATTTAGAATAAATACCATAGTTCAGGGAACGTTTGTGAGATTTACCCAATAATGAGTTAAGATTGAGAAAGTTTATGGTATTCAATGAGAGACTGCAGCCCCCCATGGGCAATTTTTTTTTTGGCTATCTCTTATCTAAGTTTGCGTAAACTATTCCTTTGAATTCTGAGTTAATTTAAGGATGTATCCCTTAAAAAACAAGGGTGAGTGATCATTAAATGGTACGAAGAGTATCGAATATGAGATTTCTTACTTGTAAGAGAATAGATTTAACCACTGAACTATCCTAAAATATGAGACCTGATGAACCCGAGCTCATCGGGTGTATCTTTTTGTAGGTTTGATTCTCATCATTGGAAGTCAAAAAATATTGATATTTGGGTGAATTGTAATGACAGCCTTGAAGTATTAAAAATACATTATCACTTTCAATGACAACAAAGAAAAAAAAAACACAATAAATGCATCGTTACAACCGAATTAATCATGTATCCAAATGTTCCTCCTTTTTCTACATCCTCTTGATCCTCTCTCACATTCACCACCCACAAGTCCAACGTACAAGTACAGACCCACCCAGCCACTACCGCCACTGCCACTGCCACCGCCACCCACACCCACACCCACAACATAATTTATAAAATAATGATAATTAAGGTCCAACAATAGGGCCATAGTGTGATTTATCCCTGGCTGGGCAATGGAGGCATCAGCAGGTGCCTTCACTCAGGCCATAATCCATCAGTACAATACATCCAAATCAGGCAGGCAAATTTAATGGTAAAATGATTGAACTTCAAGATGATTTATAATAAAAAAAAATTCATGCTGGAGTAATAAAACATGAGTTCTTGCCATCAGGTTTCTCTCTGAGTACATGCCTCATAAGGTAACACACTTCTATATGATGTTGAAAATAAGGATATACGCTACAGTTGTGCAGGGAGATAAAAGGAAATCAAGATAGGTTAGCAACCCAGTTGCAGCAAGTTTTCCACTTTCTAACCCACCCTCTGGGTTGTCTAAGCAAGTCTCAAAGCAGAAAACAGGTGACAATTTTGAAATTTTTTTGTCTCGTGAAAAGCAATTGTTCCAGTATAAAGTGCCTATACCTTTATCATCCACCTTGTTAGCACTGCACATACAGGAGTTTCTCCAAAAAACTCAATTTAGGACCCCCAGTTCGGAAGATTAGCTGTGGCTTCATTCACCATTTTCACCAGAGTAACCTGCCACGTTGAAACTTGAGTTATAAATCTTAAAAAGGCGAGTATAGCATCACTCCTTGACTTTCAGTGTCATGACCAAAAGCAATATAGAGCTAAATATAAAAATTAGATCATTAAAGTTCCATTTTTTTGTCATTTTCCTGCTAAGCACTACCAAGACGATGCACTACAACAAAACAAAAAGGCTAATAATGTCAAAAGATGATACGAACCAATGGTAATCCAGCAATAGTTTGCTCAAAAACAATTATAGAGCTAAATACATAAATTAAATCCTAAGCACTTCCAAGTTCCAGTATAATGCACAAAAAAAGAAAAAAAAGATGAGAGACCCCAAAATAATGTTAAAGAATGATATAAATCCATCACCATTTTGGTTCTATCCAAATGTTGAGATTTTGCAGAGGAATCTATTTTGTGTGAATATTGTGCATATAAACAGAAACTGAAGAATTTACAGTATTATTCAGGTCAATATTTTACCAGGAGAGAATAAACCATGAATGGTAGAATAGGCACAAGAACAAGTATTTAAACAGGGTCCAAACTATTCTTGTAGGCCAAACCATTTAGCCTTAGGACATTGTAGTGATACATTTTATAGATTGTCATACACTGAAAATTAATTGTATGAGGCACCCTGTTGTCAAACCCTACAAATTGAAAAAACATCCACCAAAATCCACCACTACACCAGCCTGCCCTTCACATGCTGCTTTTGGCACTCTAATTTCAGAAGTATGCCACAAAAAGAGTATTAATCTGGATAGTGGCAAATTGCACAAATGCTCTGCTGATGTAAATAATACTATATATCCACATTAGATTTGGATACAAAAATCCTTAATTGGTGCTTTCTTAAAGCTGCTTTGTCTTGACAATAATAAGGATGCTCTGATGGGTGCTGATAACATTTTTGTGCTGGACCAATATTAACAAATCAACTCTAAGTCCAACACATAGGTTATGCCAATTAAGGAGACTAGACTTAAAAATAAAGACAAAAGTGAAACAGGTAAATATCAAGTTTCAATTCATGGAAAAACGATCATTTTTTAAAGTAATGTCCTCACTTTGTAAACAAATTAAGCATTAAAAAGCTAGGACTACAATGTGACGGAATCATACCACACTTTCTGGGACACCAGGTGGAGGCAGTGAAAGATTTCTTGGAGGCCAGACGTTATCATAAGATCTTTTGTCAAATCTCCATTCTCCAATCTTTCCGTAGGTCAACTTTCCCTGAATATCACAAGATGAAATAATGACACCCTAACCTGAGAATAACAGAAGAAGAAATGGGTCCTCAAACACCCCCCCCCTTTTCCCCCAAAAAAAATTCATTGTGGAAAATTAAAATGTATGTTTTCTTTTCACTGAAATCTATGTAAAACTTCAAAATCTCAAACCTTCAAGAACTTGGTTAGCAACAAAATACCTTCATATCATAGTCGCATCCGTAAGTGTAATGAATAATGAACTTTTTGCCAATTTCTGTGTCCCAAGGAGGCTGGCGTCATCACAAAACAGGTAACCATGAGTTTGTGCGCGACATCATAAAAGAATTCTGTATGTACATGGACAGCTATTAAACCAATCAAAGGTCATAAGCAACTTTCTTGTAGACAAACGGGCGATGCAAAGTCCAAGCAATCAATGTTGTACTAACCTTGAACAACAAATCCTCAGCATGTTTATCATAGGTCACGTGTGATGTATTAACACATAACAATAGATTCAAACAAACACTTAATATAGCAATCGTATATTACCCGCAGCTGTCAAGATAGCCAATTTAAGAGTAGGTAGTAAGTACAAACAAAGATCATAAATAACTTAAAAACCAGAAAGCCAGGGCAACATTTTGTATACATTATACTCAATATGACAGCATCTCACACCTTTTTTTGTCTTACATACCTCCCTAACGTGTTTTTAGAAACTTCACCAACATTAAACAGTGGGAAAAGATGCTGAAATAGAGAGTGATTGACCATCAACCAAGAATTGATACAATATTTTCATAGAATCAGTTTGGATTTACGTCTAGGTCCTCAACCAAGACGTAAAAGAAAGAGAGGAGAAGAAAAATGTTAATTTGCTTTTTTAAATTTTGGAAAAATCTTAGGATACGATTTCCAGAGATTATTTGGTGGATTTAAGAGGGAAAAAAGGATTTACAAATAGATAAATTGATGATTAATGTCATGTATTGTAGGGTTGTGACTTCAATACTATCAGAAGCAGATGATATAAGTGAAATCCAATCATCGTAGGATTACACTAAAAATCAATCTTTAGCCTTTATCTTTTTTCCAGTTATAGACAAATTAACTACACACATTCAAAATGAATTTATATAATGTATGACGTTTACAGATTGGATTTCAGTTCAAAGTAGACATGAAGAACAGTGAATATTGAAAACCAAGAGACGCTAAAGAGTGAATAGTTCATTATTCAGAGGTTGCTCCTAATTATAGTAGCCTAATTCAATCAGAGAAGTGCCTCTAGCATATTATTTGTTCTACGGGTGACAATGAAACTGGTGAAACTGAAAGGAAATTTTTTATTAATAGTTCAAAAGCTAATATGCTTATGAGACAAATTGTTGGGCAACAAAGAATCATGTTCATAAAATGAGAATAGTCAGAAGAAATATGTTAAGATGTATGTCTGATAACATAAGAAAAGATAGAAGCAGAAATAATTGTGTTCAGTAGACAATAGAAAAGTACTAACTAAAGATTAATTACAAGAGAACCAACTAATATGATTTAGGCATGTATATTGAAGACAACAAGTGCATCAATGTGGAAGAATAACATGATTACAATTAGTGGAATTGCTGGAGGAAAGGGTGGACCAAAATTAAAATCGAGTAAGAGAGCAAAAAATGATGTAGTTTCACATAGAACACATGATGAAGTGCACTTAATCATCAACAGATTAAGTTTGCATTTGTACTATAAAAGATTCATCTAGCCAACCCAACATAATTGGGACTAGGCTTTCTTTGGTTAATTTGACAAGATGCTTACATAAATTTTAATCAAAGGGAAAGGAACGGTTAGATTAGATTACTCAACCCAACGAATACCAATCACAACTTGGCAATTATGGAGTTCTGGCTTGAAAGGGAAAATACCATGAATGTTTTATGAAAACTTCAGCAAAGAAGCCAGGAAGTTAAAAAAATCGAAAGTAGTACAGAATAAAGATGAAATAGAAATAGCTTACTGTCACGACTCGCTAGCCTTTGTTTCGGGCTTGATTTCTTATGAGTTAGGAGTGGAGTGTGCTAGTGTTAAGTCTGCTACAATCTTGGTTTACTCTGGCAAATGTTTACTTAATTATTCATTTTCCAAAAACCATATAATTAGTTATTTTCATTATATGCCGTGAACAAATCATGCTACACTTAATAAAAGGTTGCGTAGAAGCTGGGGCCTTCAAAACAATCCATAAATTCTGTTTGGGTGTTATGTCTGGGTACTATACCCAGACGCAGTTCATATTTCCTGTAATGACCATGTTCTGCAAACTCCCATTGGTATCTTACTATGCCCAAGGAAATAAGAAATGAATAAATAATCAATTTACCAAACCTGAATCATGAAGTCCTTGTATAAGATGTTACCCACACCATGCAAAGCAGATGAAACAGCATAAGCATACCTACACATAGTTAGGATAAAAAAAATTACAGAGATGAAAACTTACAATGAAGGTTAATAGAGTGTAGGCTATTTACATCTCAAGGACCCAACCGAAAGCTTTATCAGTTACAGGATCTTTCTTCATTGCCAAGGAAATATTCATCCAAGTGGGAGCTATGTTTTTCAAAGACTCCTAACACAATTTCAGAAAAATAAGAGCGAGCCGAAATCACTAGAGAAAAGAGGACACAATTTCCACTAAATCCTCATAGAAGGCATATAAAGTACCTTTCCTACGATAACAGGAGAATTTCCTATTGGATCAATGCTGCTTATTGGTCCCTTTTCCTCAGGAAAAAACTTTCTAAGGACAGACTCATACTTTTTAGGTTCAATGTAAAAGAAAGGGAATGCAGCTCCAAGGCCATCTCTAGATAAGTTTGGTATGGGCTTGACAATAATATGATCTGGCTCTGCCATCAATATGTAGCTGCACACCAGGGGGAAATATTGTCAGAATACAGAATTCCACTGAAATGCAGAAATCAAGTCCTTAAACTACATATTAATGGTTTACATACTCTTCTTTAATGTTTGCTTGTTGAAGCCATTGCACAAACGCCCAAGGCCTATTGAGGACTATATACCCCTGCAATTGCAATTTGCAAAATGAGAAAACGAGGGAAATTAGGTTATGCAGTAAAAGAACCAGTAATTACTGCCATAATCAGCAAAAACAGATGCAATTGCATAACCCAGTACATGATCACTTTCTTCTTCACAATTAGGGAGACTTTCCAAATTCAACCTGTCTACATTTGTTTCGTCCAAAGATGAAGGCTTCTACGTCCTTTGAGGGAGTAAATACCTTTTTGGAGTTCATATAAATTACATAGCCAATGATAATGTCTGGCTTCTTCGGGGAATGCAACAAAATCAATCAGTATGGGTCCTCATCACCCATCAATGCATGGTATTCTTTTCTACAAGCTTCGAAAGTGCAACTACTACAGCAGCTGCCATGCTATGTATTATCTGCAAACGCTTCTCATGTTGTGACAAACAGAAGATTGAGATTCCTTTAGTAGTCTTGGACCAGAACCAAGATTATCCACTTCTCCTATGTATTTTACACTTATGCATTCACTTATAAAATATAAATAGAATGTAACAGTATTTCTCTAATGATTTCACCCAAAGAATATTTGCATTTGTTTGACCTAGAATATTTCTCTATCTATCCCCTTTCTGTCAAATGACCCAGCCTCCCTTGGCTCTTTCACCGTCCGGGCTCCCTTTCCTCCCTATGCTATGCTCCCCCAATGCAGGCCTACCACGATTCGCACATGCGGTGTTTTTGCCAAACGGTCTTTGCCAGTAATGCCATCCTCCCCGCTGGCTGTATGGGCGGGTTGTCCCTCGCTGCTACATTCTATTAAGCTATGGATTACAAGAACAAATGAAGTTGAATGGAAGAACAGACGGGTTACACGTGCCACTGTACCGAGATGTGAGGTGCAGGTGGTGATGATCACCCCGGGGTATGTGCTACCCTTTGCAGGCACTCCAAAACTTGTCTTTGATTGGGATTTCAATTAAAAGATATTAGGCCGGTTCCTTATGTGCCTAAGAAGTCGGGGCAATCTCGATTGAAGCCAATTCAAGATTTTCTTACTCAATATTGATTATAGAAATAGCACTCGATTAAAGGGGAGCATAAGCAAGTTCAGTGGTTGAAACCTCAGAAATCAATCAATGGGAATCTTGGGTTTACCATACCACGTTCTCCTCCTCATATAAAAATTATGGCTTCCGACAGTAATACAACCGTGATAATGTTAGCTTCTATGCATAACCATAATTGCAGATGTTACCAGGTATATCTTTCATTTGAATTCCAAAAAATTACTGTTTTCTCACGGCACTCCCATACAAATAATGTAACTGGCATGACATTGTGCACACTTATAGTGTGTCCTGTGTACCCCACCATTTGGTACCCAAAGAAATTTTAACTCAGCGAAAATATACCCTGATTTGTACGGTAACAAACACAGCCTTTGACTTGATATCGAAACATAAATTGATGTTCTCCTAAGAACCCTTTCGAAGTTTTCAACAATTTCAACAGCATCAGTTGTGAAAATGCAAAAACCAAGGAAACCCAAACAAAAAAGATTGACACTCTGTTGATTTTGTGCTAGAGCTTCTCAAGTTTTGCCAATTTGTGGTGATTCAAACATATACACAAACACAACAACAGTTTCCTAAGATGGTGAACTAGCAAAAATTCATCTGAATTTCAAAGCTCAAGAACGAAATTGAAACAACTAAAAGAAATCCAGGAACATAACCAATACCTGATCCGTTCCAGCTGGAAGTGGCTGAGCAACAAAGGTGGGGATCTCATCCATGAACTTGTCAGACTTGCCAGAGTGCAGTATCCTTGTGAACCCACCCATCTCAGAACTAGGTCCATCTTTGAACTTCTTGAACCAGTAGTACATGATCCTACACTGCCATGTATTGTAGACTGAGTCAGATGATGTGACTGCTGTGTGGAACAATCTCTTCCCTTTGGATGAACTGGTTTTCGATCTATCCACTGGCATCTTGATTATTGGGTCAACTGAGATCAACCCTTTTGATGTCGATCGGATTGATGGACCAGGGAAGTCTTGTTTGAGAGATGCATTGGCTGAGATGATTATGTTGTATGTGATGAGAGCTGCTGAGAAGGTTATCACAAGGGTGAAGAAGAAATTCCCGCAACCCATCTCTGTCTCTATCTCGGTCTCTATCTCTCTGTGTTGGGATTATATGTATGGAAGAGAAGGAGGAGGTGGCAGGTACAGAAAGTCGTCGTCTGCTATTTGTTACTTGTCAGCTGGTGGCGGGGTGGTTGTAGAAAATGGCTGACCAATGAGAAAAATAGCAGTTAACAGAGATTTGGTATTGAAGTTTGTTCTTAGCTGTAGATTAGGCTTTTAATTGCTTGCCAACTTAGCTTGTCCAAGTGAAATGCTTAAGCGTTACGGTTAACTGCGAGCCAACGCCCAGCCCGGCGGCACAGGGAAAGAAACCACTGTCATGTTTATGCCCCTCCATGCTAATGCCCATGGCCCCCCTCAAGTTTCCATAATTACCTTTAAAATTATGTTAGTCTCCCCTACCAAATTTTTTAAATTATATTTGGATATAGATAATGATCATGATCATGATTTTCTTTATCTCTTGATTACTGATCTGAATGCTTTGCAACATTAATTACTCCAATTTGTATTTTTTGTACAAATTGTTAAATTTAGTATTGCGTAAGTTGTAAAATTTAAGACAAAAAATCTATTAGAATTTTTTTTTTTTGGTTGCAACGTGTTCAAACCAATAGTCGATGAATAAAGTGTTATTAGGGTCATAGTTTTACGTGACAAAGTATAATTTACACAAATTCTACTATTCACAATTGCATATATATATAATGAAAGTTAGTTTTTCTTAGGTGATTATAGGATTGAGTTTAAATTGTTGATTGCTTGATGAATTGATTTGAACTTGTGTTACATTTTTTGGAAAAATAAACTTGTGTTACATTTACTTAGTATGATAAACTTATTTTAATTTTCTTAATTTTACTGAAAATAAAAAATACTATGATGTGTCATATAAACGTTAATTTTATTATGTTTTATTCAACTATAAGTTTCTTGTTGCATCTCTAATTGGCTCCCCTCAGCAAACAATCATGGCTCTGCCACTAGCTTGTAATGTGGGGTTAAATTTAGAATGAATCGTAAACTCAAATATTTTAGATGTGATTTTTTTTATGACTCAATTGTTATCAATGCTTGTGATTAATATGACTCATGAGAAAATATTTATTAGAACTATGACACCACGTCATCGTCGTTATGTGGTGTCACCCTCTAATAACAACATAACAAGTGAAAAATTGAATCCCACATATTTAGTAACCACCTCTCCATATCATTCAGTAACTATCCTATGTACAATGGTAGGATCTATTTTTTATTACATTTTGATTGAATAGTGACAACACGTAACATTGATAATATAGGGTACATTTGGTAACGTTTTCATTTTTATGTTTTCAAGAAAATAAAAAATAGAATCAATGTTTTTTTTTTTTGTGTGGTTAAAAGTTGAAACAAAAAACGTGTTTGGATATAGTTATTGTTTTACGAAATCTAAAATTTAAAATAGAAAATATGTTTAGTAACTATTTTATTTTATGTCCTATATTTTACATTTATTTTAATTCTTGATAAACCATATCCACATGATTATATGTCAAATACGTACATTAACTCATAAAACAATGCATAATACATTTTTTTTCAAATAAATCAACACTTTATGTCATTCTAAAAAAAAATTTACAATGGAAAGGCAAACAAACTTGCCTCTGAAAAAAATGAAACAATGATCATTTACAACCACTCAAAGAATTATAGCAACTTTCTCCTCGATCCCTTGCTGATCTGCATTTGGATTAATCTGGCCTGAAGAGGAATTCTCAACTCATGAGAAAAGTCCAAAGAAAAATCTTTCTTTATTGCCAAATTAGCGAAAAAATCAATCAAAGAGTAGCTTCTCTATACACATGAACCAGGTCAAACTTCATTTTCCCCAATAAACCCATAATTGCGTCACAGAGCTCCCAAAATTTCCATGCCCTCAAGTGTCCCTTCATCACCATGTAGACCATAACAGCAGAACCAACCTCTATCTAGAAAGCATAGTCCAGCAGTCCATATCTTTCAATCAAAATCAAGTCATCCTTCAAAGCACAAAGCTCCGCCTCCATATTCGAGCAAACCTCATAAAAAAAACAGCCAGCACAAGATGCCCCACTCATTCCTTACCACAGCCCCACTTCTAGCCTTACTAGGATTACCCTTCGATACACCATCCACATTTAACTTTAAACAACCACAATCAAGAGGAGACTAGCTTACCCCAAACGCCTTTAGCTCCAAACCTCCAGCCTCAACACCTGCAACAATTCTAAACCCATTACACCCTCTTTTGCCTTTGATCTAACACCAAAAGCCTGCAATCTCAAAGTAGAGTAGACATTCAGGAATAAGTGTGTAACAGTTTCCAAATCATTACAACATAACGAACACCTACTAGCCAAAGCCACTCCAATCCTCTGAAAATTCGAATCTACCACCACTGTATGTCGATGAATCTTCCAACCCACCAACATTGCTCTAAGAAAAATTGACTGTTTCCAAATTGCAGAATCCACGATATCAGGACCAATTAAGGATCTCACCTTTTGCCAAGCTAATGTAACAGTGAATTCGCTCAGACAATCTCCATATCATCCTATCCTTCCTGTCACATAACCAAACCCCAAAGTTTTGGACCTCCTGCCTATCTGCTCAGGAACTAGAACTCCCCATTTCTGCCATTGCCACTCCCCTCTTTCCCATACCTCTGATAGACTTGAAAAACATGAAGGATTCTCTCCAATGCTATTTAACATAGGATTAGTACCAAGCCAGTTGGAACACCAAAATTCCACTGACCTCCCATTGCCCACCAGTACTTGTGAATTTACCAATACAGGAGCAAATAAGGTTGTAACATACGAAAAATTCGTGCTTTCCCAGTGCATAATACATCAACCCAAAATAAAAGTTGTTAAACATCCAATGTATCACTACATAAAGATATTGTTAATATTCTACCAAATACACACCATAATTACTTCACTAAAATCTTAATAAGTAATACAAATATCAAGAACAGTAATGCACAACACACAATGAAATTGCATCCACAACAGGTAAGCATAAAAAGTGTGATTCATTTCTTCTCTCTCCTTAAATTGGCATGTGGGATCATAGCAAGCAACAACACATGTTTAGAATTTTATTATGTTAAATGCAATTTTGGGATAATATTAATGTAAGGCTTTAGTTATCAAGTAATATATTAAATAATTGTGCAGTAATCTGGATAATTCTTGAAATCTTAGGGGTTCATATGTACATTCATTCAAGTAAGTAAAACCATTTGGTGTGTCATCCTCCAATATACTCTTTCTCAAAAAGAGTATACTCTTTTAGTGTTTTATATGAGATGCCCACAGTTCAAAAAAAGAGTGAGATGCCCAATATGTCGACACCAGTGAAGACTGATTCAGTATGTCGACATCAGCAAATACTACCATGCTTTCAACTAGGAGAGTCTAAATGATAGCCAAGTATGTCGACACTAGATAATCCTTAAAATTTCACCAAAACTGAAGAAACAATGTTTCGTAAACCCTAGATCTGATTGAAAATTAGATCTACAAAAACAAACCTTAGATCTGAAATAATAGAGTATAGATCTTTAAAAATAAATTGTGGATCTACAAAAATAAGCCCTAGACCTGAACAACATCATCATAGATCTAAAAAAAATTAAAAATTTTGTAGAGAAAAGGGAACTTATGGAGATGTCACTGGAGCTGGATGTGCTTGTTTGCCTGACTTGGAGAACACTGTGGAGTTGGAGAGGCATGAGACAAATGCATTTTTCTTGTCATTTTATATGGTAAGGAAAAAGATATGCGATTTTATTGTGAAGAAGGTCCGAAGTCCAGACCTCATTAAATGGGGAATGGGAGTTGCCACTTTTTTGTATTTTTTTATGTTTTTAAAAACATCATTTTAGATGTTTCCATATTTTGTCATTGTTTTCAAAACAAAGCAGTAAAAAAAATGAAAATATTCACCAAATACATTTTTATTTTTGTTTTTGTTTTTATTTTTTTTGCCATAAAATGAAAAAAAAATAGGTTACCAAACACTATCATAGTGTTACCATCACATTGAATATTTAGTCGGTGGGTTTTTAGAGTTTAGTAAGTATGGGGTCTAATATCAGCGGGCCTAATGATTTTTCATTACCAATGGGTCTTTGGTCTAATAGTATTTCTTATCTTATGAAAGTTTTGTTTTCTTGAAATCAAGTTTTTCAAGTTCCCTCCCTAAAAAAAATAAAAAAACTAATGATTTTTTGTTATATATCAAAAAAAACATAAGAATTTTCACTACTGGACTGGCTAGCTAATGTCATGTCTTTTATCTTTTGGGCAAACTATACTAAACGATCCAGTAATTTGGGTCCCTAGCCCTCAACCTTCATATGATTTAAAAATTGATATTTTATTTATGTACTAGTTATTCTCCGTGCTTGAAGGCATAGAGTAATAAAAAAAATAGTCAACAATAAACATATTTGTATTTACACCCAAAATTAAATCACAAACATAGAGGAGAGAGAATAAAATTTAAACACCGATTGTAGTGGAAGTGAGCAGTGATAGGTGGCGATAGTGGTGATGGTGGGAGACGGTGATGATTGTGGTGGTGGTGGCAGTCGTGGGTGGCAACAGTGATAGTGGTTATGGGTTTTGAGTGACAATGGTAGTAGTGGTAGTGGTGGTGGTGGTGATGGATGTGGATAGTAGAGGACATGGCGATGCTAGTTGATAGTGGTGGTGCTAGGCGATGAAGATGGTGGTGGTGGATCACGATGGGTGCTTATATGCGACAGTGTAATGGGTGGTGGCGAATGGCAATAGTAGTAGTGGTGGTGGTGGTGGTGAGAGACAATGGGTAATTGTAGTGGTGGGCGATGACAGATATTGGTGGTTGGTAGTGGTAGGTCTGGTGGGGGTGGTTAACAATGGCTTGTGACGATGGTGGGTGACGACGCATAGTGGTGGGTTATGGTAATAGATGACGGTGGACAATAATGGTGGTGGTAGGTGCTAACGGTGGGCGACGATGATAGTGTCATGATGTTGGTATTGATAATAAATATAAGAATAAGATGACAATTATGGTAGGTAGTGACAGTGAACGATGGTGGTAGTAATCGGTGGTGGGTGAC
>CM042186.1:35980586-36015183 GCA_023539305.1 Ilex asprella | reverse complement strand
GTATTAAATATAATTACAGAGGGTATTAACTATTAAATGTAATTATAATAGGATATTAAATGTAATTACAATAAGGTATTAAATATAATTATAATAGGGTATTAAATATAATTGCATAGGCTATAACTATACAGACCCACGACGACTCACACACAGAGACGAGAAACAACAGAGAGGAGGCGACTAGCGATGGGCGATACCGGTGCCCCAGAGAGAGAGAGAGAAGAAGATATCGATAGTTGCTTGTGGTCAGTGGTAGCTCGCAGTCATGAAGACAACTTCCAAGCCCTAGATCTGGTGAAAAATGATTGGATCTGCTCAAGGAGGTAAGTTACTGAATCTTTCTCCTCCAATTTCTGGTTTGTCTCTTCGATTGTTTTTCTCTCTTCTCTCTGTTTTTTTTTGCTTGGAAGACCTAATCGACACGTGATTCTAAGCAAGGAGGACCTGTGATTTTTTTTTTCTTTTTGCCTGGAGTGAAGCGAATTTTTACCCTTTTTTTTTTTGGACTTGTGATTTTTGTGATCATTGTTTCGTCGAAACGGTTCCGTTTCGACCGAAACAGTGCCGTTTCGACCGAAACACTAGAATTTAGGGATTCAACCACTGTTTCGTGTCGGAGTGTTGAAATTCCGAAACATTTCGGATGTTTCGGACGTGTCGACACGAGATTTAGATCCTTGGTTATCATCCTCCCATTCATCGAAATTTTGTCATTATAGATGTTACCTTTCTTGAGTCCATAGCCTATTTTCAAGGTCCAACGACTACTCTTTAGGGGGAGCCTAGGAGTGAAGAGTTGTCTTTTGAGTGTCCTACTTCCTTGATTCCTCAACCTGTACCACAGTTTAAAGCACAGTTTGTGAGACCCCACGCAGTCAATTGGACAAGGAGAAATAGGGTGCAGGGACTTAGGAGATGTTAACTTATTCCGGGAGAAAAAAGAATAAGCTAGTTGATCCCTCTCATGCTAACTGTCAGTTGGACTCTCTTTGGATCTAGGTAATATTTCTCATTCTCCTATAGCTCATTATATCCCTTCTTCTTTTGATGATGATGCTGACCTTCCCATTACAGTTCATAAGGAAGTTCGCTCTTGCACTCAACATCCTACTTCAAACTTCGTGTGTTATCAGAGACTCTCACCTTCCTATTATGTTTTTATCTCCTCTCTATCTTCTATGTCTGTTCCACATAATAGGAGAGATGCCCTGAAAGACTCTGAGTGGAAGATAGCTATGGTAGAAGAGATGAGAGCTCTTCAGAAGAATAATACATGGGACTTTGTAGCTCTTCCTGAAGGAAAAAAACAGTTGGATATAAATGGTTATTTAACTTACTATGAAGCATAAGGCATATGGATCAGTAGAAAGGTACAAAGCTAGATTAGTGGCCAAGGGTTTCACTCAAGCATATGGCATTGATTATCAGAAAATGTTTGCCCTGGCGGCCAAGACGAATTCCATTAGAGTGTTGCTCTCCTTGGCAGCAAG
This sequence comes from Ilex asprella, assembly GCA_023539305.1. NCBI lineage: Eukaryota > Viridiplantae > Streptophyta > Magnoliopsida > Aquifoliales > Aquifoliaceae > Ilex > Ilex asprella. The sequence continues at coordinate 36,013,690 of CM042186.1, read as the reverse complement.
TTTAGGGTGGTCTCATTGGCCAGTAGATGTGAGAAATGTCTTTATTCATGGTGACTTGGACGAGGAAGTGTATATGGATGCAAGTCCCTTTAGGGCTTGAAACAATCTCAGAGTGCTTGGTTCAAGAGATTTAGTAGAGCCACGCAGAAGTATGGATATAAGTGGAGCAAGAGCACCGTCAGGCTGATCACACTTTCTTTATCAGACATAGACAATGAAAGGTTACTGTGCTTATTGTCTACTATAGATGATATTGTCATAACTGGTGATGACAATGAAGAGGTGGAAGCTTTGAAAGTATCTTTAGCTAAGGACTTTGAGATAAAGGACTTTGGTGATTTGAAATATTTTCTTTGGATATTAGTTACAATTATTTCTCAACGGAAGTATGTCTTAAACTTGCTGAAAGAGACTGGAATGCTTGGTTACAAGCCTTTGTGATACTCCAATTGAGCAAGTCAAAAGATTGGAGAGAATTGTGATGATAACAAGGTTGACATAGGCAGGTACTAGAGACTTGTTGGCAAGTTGATTTTTCTTCCGCATACTCGACCAGATATTGCCAATGCTGTAAGTGTGGTGAGTTAATTTATGCACTCTCCACGGTCACCCCATTTAGATGTAGTCTTTAGAATTCTACCATACAGATGCAGATTGGGATCCAGTGCTGAATCATATACAGATGCAGATTTGAGAGTGGAATCATATACAGATGCAGATTGGGCAAAATAAATCTCTGATAGGCAGTCTACTTCTGGCTATTTTACCTTTGTGGGAGGAAACCTAGTGACGGTGTAGTTGCGAGATCCAGTTCTGAAACCGAGTTTAGAGCTATGGCATATGGAGTGTGTGAGATTTTGTGGTTACGGATCATGCTGATAGAGCTTGGGGTTGATTTGGGTGACACCATAAGACTTTATTGTGACAACAAAGCCGCCATCTATATTGCAAATAACCCCCAGTTCAGCATGATCAAACCAAACATATTCAAGTTGATAGGCAAATAACCCAGTTTAGCTTTTCATTAAAGAAAAGCTAAGTTTTGGTCTTATTTGCACTCCTTTTGTGAAGACTAAAGAACAACTAGCTAATGTCTTGACTAAAGGGGTGTCAAGTAAGGTGTTTCATAGCATGTTAGTCACGCTGGGTATGTATAATATCTATGCACCAGCTTGAGGGGAGTGTTGGAATGCCTACAAATTAGAATAATGGGTATTTATATAATTTTTCCTAATATTCTTACTAATATACACAGAGAGGAGGATAGGAATAAGGGACTGATTTTTCCTCTCCTTTTCATCTTTTTCCCTTTTCTTTTCTTTTCTTTCACGAACCCTAAAACTATGGGGTATAAATTTCTACTTTACAACGAGAAATATAATTCTATATAAATAAAAGCTAATCCAGGAGCTACAATTTTCTGCAAGCTACACATTGCAAGAATATAATGTGCATCAAGATATTAAATCCATGAGGCATCCCTTTGATTTTTGGTGCTTGAGCAGATGGCAGTAATATGTAATACACTTCCCTAGTAGATGAGACATTCAGGCAAACACCAAGGCCCCTCTACCAAAATCCCTCACAGAGGCATGCATTTTAGCAGAGTATCAAGAGACAGAAATACGTGCTCTGTACATCTTTAGGCGAGCAAGGAGGCCTGACATCCCAACTACTTCAGACCAATTGCACAGCAAAAGTTACTAATTTTGGAGATGCAAATTAGCCCCTAAAGGAAACGGAGAATAAAGGCAACTAGACAGAGAACAAAGAGAAGAAAACCCATAAAAGGTAACTAAAATTACACAAAAATCGTGAAGAGGAAAGAAAATAAAATCAAACGCTAGAATTATATGAAAAGAAAATGAATGTACGAATTATGATTGCAGCAGCAGTAGCAGCTTATGTATGGGACCGAGTGAATCAATATTCATTTTAGCTTTTTTTTAATGACATGTATTTGAGTAGACCAAATGCCAGTACCAACAAGAAGAAGACAAGCAAACCCGCCCTTTTGATGATTACTTTGCCACATTTTTAACAAGGATTCTGGCAATCTGTTCCATCAAAAACCTTAAAGATTTATTTCAAACCAGAACTTAATCTTGCTACTCATCCAAACCTTGCCTTCGAATGAATGGTGCATACAAATATACTGTCTTTATAGAAAGTTAAAAACAACACAAGATTTAATTCAAATTTCTAGACCACCTCACATTAATTTCCACTCTGCGACCAGCAATTGAACCACAAGGGGTCCATCTTTTAATCATTACTCCAACTTCCCATACCCATGCTTATTTATTCAACAGGTGTGCATTGGCTTAGACATCCTTGAAAAAATATGCTACCACATCATTCAAAATATTATAAATTTTAGAAAGGAAAAAGAAAAGAACACCACTGTAACAAGAATAACATATATTTGCTCTTTCAGTTCGACATTGCTACTTTTAAGAGAAGTAATTTACAGAGATTCAGATATGCATTATGGAACAATAAGATCATGTACACCTGGTAAAAAATAAAATAAAAACGACTAAACTCTCATTTTCATTACTGGCATGTGACGATAATGCACACATCAATACATTTAAAGCAGTGACAGAAGGGATACCTGCCCAATGAGATAATGCTCCCAGAAGTTTCACAAAACTAGCATCATCCAAGGGAAATCGTATTTGCTCTCTCTATTCACAAAAGAAACAAAACATTTAAGTAAAATCTTTTGGGAAACATTACATTATCTGTTGAGATGCTGCAGAAATGACACCACCTTCAACAGAAAACTCAAAATGGTATCACAAGCCAAGAATATGGAAGCATTATCCTCATCATTACAACAACTTGGCCCAATCAATTTGATGAGGCATTCCACAACCTGCAGATAGAGTTAGTATGTTCACATATCAGTATAAGCTTTAACTAGAAATGAAGAATAACTTATTCCAACGCCAGTGTCAAAAAATTAAGAATTAACAAAAAAAACTTCAAAGATTTCAGCAAGCAGTTATCAGGATGGACAACAAGAAGCACAACAATTCCTATAATCATTAATATGCTATGAAAAGAAAATAGGAGGAAGAACGAATGCAGCATATTTTTCCAATCATAGACTTACAGCTTTATATGCTCCTGAAGAAGCCAAAGCCTTGCATCCATCAACCTCCATTGTTAGTTGACACAGCATTGGAAGCAAAAAGCAGATTGAGTAAAAAGGGCTGCCATTTGAAACAATATAGAAACTTTCCGCAGATAAGTATCGCACAAAAGGAATAGAAATGTGAACATGCTCTGTAAAACATTATGAAAGATGTCAAACCTCGGCTCATCTGCACCTTCGACCGAAAGCATGTATGCTAGAAGCTCCCTAACTTTCTCTTTGCATGCATGGGGTGCTTCTGCAAGATAGCTGAAAAAGAACAGCTTATCAGAGATCTTATTTTGTCTTCAATCAGTATTTACACTTCAGATATACAGCTAATTCAGTATGCCAATACAGGAATTATTTAAATAGCCTGGTTTGTGGGGTTTATACACAAATGTACTTAAATTATTTCCCGAGTTTCTGCAACGAAGCAATTAGACAGCATATACGAGTCAAAACCCTACCCTACAAAAGATATTTCTATCTTCATTTATCTTCCACCAGACATATACAGACATCAGACAATTCCACAGGCCAGATAGACCATTGTTAAATTTGTAACTTACCACTTCTGTCTAAAAAACAACTTGTGCTGAACATGATTAGCTGTGAGTCCATAATGGAGAGGAGAAAAAAGATAGATATAAAAAGCGGAAAACAGGGCACATAAACATACCTTCCACTAATCCGCACCGAAGCAAGAAGATCATCTCCTTTTTTCTGTCCATGATCCTGCACAATCATTGCTGTCAATAAAGGAGCAACGGTAACTCAAAAATTCAATAAAAAAATATTATTACCTTGGCATCTTGTAAATACTCTAGAATGACACCAATCGTCTCGTCAAGCCCACATATGATCTTGGTAATGCGTTCACTTATAATGCAATCTGTGTGCAAATTGTAAAATTTCTTACATTCCAAAAGACAGACCTAAGCAAATACTAAAAAATGTCAAGTTCGCTTACAACTCAAGTAGGCACATCACACAAGGTAATACACCACCATATCCATAGCCAAGAGAGCCATATCAAAAAATGATTTTTTGCTTAATTTTGATTATCCTGGAGTTTCTTACATTTTTAAATATTGCCAAGTACAATTCTTGATCAACAAACCTCTAAAAAAATGTCATGATTTATATTTTTTACAATCTTTCGGACAAGATAAAAGAGGCTGGAACTTGCATGCCAGCTAAACCAGGGAAGATTGCATACCTTTGTCTTCACCAACTTTTGAAATTAGTTTTATTATCTTTTCCACCAAAGAAAAGCAAACACCGAGATTTCTTTGCTTTAAAAGAATGTTCTTGTCATTGGATGATGAATTCTTGGAAACTTCATATTTCAAGTAGGCTATCTCATTAAGAAGAACAGCAATTTCAACCCTAGATGACTCCAAAACAAGCAATATACACCTGAAGAAAGACACAGGAAACTGAACCAATGAAGTTTCAAACTACTAAAAACAAATCAAAAAGGAGAAAAAACATGAAAACAATACCACAGAATGTAACCTGTCAGCTGGAACATGGACTGGTAAATCAGGTAAGTTCATCTGTCCAATAAGCCACTCCTCACCAACAGTAGAAATGACGGACTCCGCCAAAATAAGAGCCTGAAGTTTGGCAGCAGGTGCTGCACATCAAATGAGATAAATTGGGTCAGCATGCTTCACCCAGAATCTTCATAGACAGGAAGTAGAAATATATCGTAGACAAGGGTATCATCAAGAAAAAATTCAAAGCGTCGCTAAATTATTTGCTCAATATGTCCCACCTCAGGAAACGAATAATGATAATCACATAAATTGCACTCCATAAGTGACCACTTAACAATAACTAACATACATTCCTCACAATATATTCTCTTGTCACATATCGAGCTACCAGAGTAAGACTGATTTATCAGTCTCTGGACCAGCAAGGTAAGAGATAGTAGTCGGTAACCTTTTAAGTAGTTTTCGTCATACAAACAAACATAATTTTTTTATTTTTTTATTTTTTTTTATTTTTTTTTTCAAACAAACATAATTCACCTGACTGCAATTCTAGTATATCTTTAATCACCCCAAAATGCCAATTTTCACTATATATGATTGTCCAATGCAAACATTTAAGCTGCATCATTCCTCATTTCACATAGCAAAGATAAACCCTTCCACATATCAAGATGGTAATCCCTTGATTAAAGACTTCCGGATGCAGGACATTTGAAACTAAGAAGAATACACAACATAATATTAAAATGCATGAGGAAAAAGAAGAGGGTTTATAGGAAGTAATTATCATGAGAAGTTGTCGCATTGGTTTAAAAGAAGGCTTAGGTCAAACATAGCCAAGCATAGTTTACCAAAACCGGATTGAGGGAGTAGACACAGTAAAATGATTACAGAAATATTTTTTAAAAAAAAATATTTCCAGTTGCACCTCCTCAATTAAGTGTTCAATGACAACAGAGATAATCACAACTTCTGGACATGACACAAATAAAATTTAATCAAAGCCCCAAAACCAAGCTACATTCCAACCTCTAATTTAAACCTACATAAAAAGCCCTTAACAGTCAAATATTAACTACAATGAATTAGTTTAAAATATTTCCTAATATTGGGTACAAATTCAAATTGTACGAAATCCTTTTGCATGGATACAAAAGCCTAACAATTCGGCTCAAATTGAGGGTAAGAGTCATCCGATGAAATGATTGCAACATGATCACGACCGTAACTTTTACAAATGTTCTAGCTCCAAGAGTCGCTAGAGTTTCACTTGGTGATATTTTATCTAACTTTTGAAACACTATGACGGTTTTCCAAGCAAAGCCTTTGTAGAGCTAAAATAGTTTAAATTAAATCTTGTTGATTTTAAAATGTTGTATGCAAATTATGTAAGGCCGTCACAATAGGGCATCCACAGCAACGATCAAAATTTCGTTTCAAAAAGGTCGAAATGTCCAAAACGTTTCTATTTCCAAGAAAACCAAAACGAATCAATGATGGAATCGAAATTATAATACTTCGAGGTTTTTAATAATGTTTCAAGGTATTTTGTAATGTTTCAATACATTTGCATAATTGTTTCGGAATGTTTCAAGATATTTCAAGATAATTTGATATATTTTGACCCATGTTTTGAAAAAATAATTCTTCAATTTTTTATTTTTTCCATTATGTTTCCGAAACATGTCGAAATGTCTTCGTTTACTTGGTGACCAAAACAATCTACCGAAACAAAATTTTGATCCTTGATCCACAAGAGTATTGAATTAAACACCTGACATCTGGTGTTGCAAAGCACTTGCCTGGTTGAAAGGCATATGCTGCTTTACAATTTATTTAGAGGTTCCCATAGCTAAAGAAAATTATCAAAACATAGAGCAAGCCAATTCTCGTCAATGAAAATGCAATAGATAACAAATATTACTGCAACGATAAAATGGAAATAGAAGCTTAAAAGATGCAAAAATATATTAGAATACAAGAATGGAGATAGAAGAAAGAATAAATGATTGTGTCAGAAATGTTTTGTAAGGAGACATGAAAGGTAAACAATGATGACCAGGTGAAGGAAATCAGTCTAAGACAGAACCAGGAAAAAGATGATGGCGAAAATTTTAACAGAAGAAATGGATCTATTGCAAGAAGATTTCATTCAACCAAACCAAAACTGTTGAAAATGGGGCCTTTTGATTTAGAATATACTAAAGGAATTAGTACGGGCTTCTAGCAATAGTCTACGTCAAAATTAACATAGCAATCAACCCATAGACACTGTCCAAAATACATGCATAGAGAATACACACACAGATACCGTAGTTATTCCAAACCAATGCTATCCACATAATTAGTGATATTCATATACAACAGGACATGTTTGTCTTCCTAATAGTGACTAATAGAACTTTAAATTTTAATTCTTAAAAACATATATATGAGTATGTGTGTGTAAATATGAGTACATACCAACACGATTCTGTAAAATGTCTGTAACACCAACACGTATGTAAGCTGACCAAACGTCATTCTTTATTAAACAAAGAGCGTCATGCAGAGGTGCCTGCAAATAATAAAAACATGTCACAGTGAGATTCAACACTAGATGGTAACTGAACATGGACTTGAAGCCTGGGGAATCTTTCATAAAGTCCCATAGTTAAGTCTTGTTTCAATCTTGAACAGTGGGGAAAAAAAAAGAAGAAAACAACATGAGAAAGGAATACAGAAGGCCAAATGGCATTACAAGCCACTCATACAACCCGTCAGGTGTTTTGAATGCCGTCTTCCACTAATCACCGCTTCTCATCCTAATTTGGTGATAACCACTCCTTAAGTCAACTTTAGAGAACACTGCTGACCAAACTAACATATCAAAAATGTCTTCCGGATTGTGAATCAGCACTTAATTGTGATTTTATTTATAGAACAACACAACTATCCATATTACAAGAAATGTTCACCAGAAAAGGAGAATAAAGTCAAACATGATAACCAAGAACCTTCAAAAAAAAAAATTACCCTTCAGATTTGGAGATATAGGTAAAGAACCAACATGTATATATGTCTGTGAGTATATACATGTGAAATATATATATGTATGCATGTATGGTGCATAAACTACAACATGATAACCAAGAACTTCAAAAACTACCCTTCAGGTTTGTGAGATATAGGTACGAACCCATCAAATATATATGACTTGATGACTACTACCTGTTAACAGTAAAAGTTCCATGCATCTTTATAGCATGAATAAAAATCCTTAAACTAGATGCATAAGAAATAAGATAAATTGTGTTGAACTAGTATGATTTTAGGAAACAAGTTATGAACCAAGACACAAGTTCATGCCTCAAAAAAACAGATTTTTTGGGAGAAAGGAACAGATGTTAAGAGTTATCAATACAGTTATGAAGAGGCTATTGCATTTTGCAAGAGAGCCAAAGTACAAATCAATGTGAATGTAATCACAGTTAAATATATTATTCATCTATATTGTTAGGATCATGTTTGTAATTGGATAATTTTGTGAAGTCTTATATAATCTCAACCGAATCCCATGATTTTTTTTGATAGAAAACAAATTAGTTTTATTAATGAATAAGATATCAACCAAATCCCATGATTATCAAGCTTCAAAGATCAAAATCCGTAAACAACAAGGGAAGGAGATCAAACTACCATGTTATATCAAGACCAATCTGATTCACCTTCAAGCTTATGACAAAAGTAATGACCTTAGAGACCTAAATTCTTTTGTTTAATTTTAGACTTGGGATGATTAACATGAACCAAATGGAATTTGGAATATATGGAAATGATTCCTAGGTTTTTGATTAAAAATGTTTTTTTAAAGCTTAAATGTGTTTTAAAAAAAATAGTTTGAGTCATTTATCGGACCCTTCTTGAACAACACCCTTTAATGCTCCAGGAGATAAATTTTTGCTTCGTTTTTGGCTTTAAAACTAGTAATGACCACCCTCTTCTCGCTTACCCTCAAGTAGAACGGTCTTCAATGACTTAGGGTGAAAATTGGCTAGTAGAGACTCTGGGTCGCTCTTAGCCGCTCGAGGTCAAGAAATCTCTGACTTACTAAACTGGTTTGATTTGTTTTCTCATTCCAATGACAACTGCCCTCACGTTGCTCTCCCACTACTTGAGCGGCTTAGCGAATTTTGATCTATTTGGTTCCAAGTATGACCTAATTCCGAGCCTATAACTAAGGAAAGCCTTCTAGAGTTAGGATATCTCTTTAATAAGCTTATTTTCTATCTCTAAACCTTTAGTGATCATCTATAAACCCTAGATCCCTAAGAGAACTAACGTATCCATCTTGAATCTTTATTCAACATTACATCACACATTGAAGAAAAGGTTCTTGTTTGAAATCACAAAACCCATTGAAAGAGTGTACATCTCGGGGATCTTGCCTGTGAAGATCGCTCGAAGAACCTAAACGATCCATAGTAGTGAAAGCATTCAAGTGCAACTGCCCATAATTCTGGTGAAAAAATCTGGAAGAGAGAGGTTTATTAAAGAAAGAAACATCTAACCACCGTATTAGTTGAGGTATAAGTCTTAAGTACTTGTAAATTGACTATTGACTTTAGGCTAGTGGATTCGACTTAGGTGAACCCTAAGTGGTTCCCCACGATTTTTCCCTAGGAGAGTTTTTGCGTCAACAAATTGCTCGTGTTCTTTATTTGTTTTAATTTGTTTATACACAGGTAATTTTGCACACACGCACACTATATGTTTGATAGTTTGATTGTTAATCATTCAATTCATTAAAAAATGGTTTTGTGAGCTATTGTCTTGGTTGGGATTGTTGTTGTGCGATTGAGTGTTAATCAATTAATTGACATATCACTACATCAACTCACAAGATGGGGTTTAAGGGTTTGTAAAAATCAAACGCATGATTGACAAATCCATCTTAGATTTGATAATAATGGTGGGTCAGATTAAAATTGGTGGTTGTTCGGACTAAAATTGGATTAACCTATTCACCATTCCCCCTCTAGATTGCGTCTATAATCCCACATGTCTAATCGTGAGGGACGATCCACCACACATAGCGTTTCCCTATATATCAATAAAAACCCATTGAATTGAGAATATACGAAACTACACAATTATTGAGAGTACTACTACTACCTTTAGCCATATGAACCAATTAATTTTAATGATAGAGGAGTCTTTTGCAATGAGCAAGCTAACGTAAAAAATAGAATAGTCTTACAAGATGACAACTATACATTTACATCAGCTTACATCCAAAAATTATATCATTCAAAGAATTCCAAAGAATTTATGAAAATTACTTACTGGCCAATGAAATTTTGCTGTCGAAAATTAACTATCCAAGCCCACTACTTTGACATCAATTGACAAGAATATAAGAGTAAAAGTGAATTGCACAAATATTGCAGTTCTGTGCTCTTTTGTGTAGCTAACACTGCGCATCAATGGGTTATTTCATATTTGTAACGACAATCTGTCAATCATTCCAACCAAGATCCTATTCTCTCAAAAATTTCTATAACACTTACAAGCCAAACAACATTGTTCATCAATCTTTGAAGTCCAGCATCAGTGAAAAAACGAAGTCAATAGAAGAAGGGTAAATCCAAATCCAAGTCATAAAGCCAATCACAAAGTTTAAATACCTGTGCATAAGGACCGGTAGCTTCTCAACATTATGTAGAAATGTACCGGTCTTAAAATATTCTATCTGTAACAAATATCACTTGAACTTTAGAATCTTAGGTTCACCAGGTGCTTTAATTCTTCCTTGAATTCAATTTTAAAGTCTTCATGACACCTTCAACAGGAACTTATCCTTTATACATATTGTCCTTAGAAAATTGCTCCAATTATGAACTAGCTCTCGTTATCCAAATTAAAATTCAACAATCAGTCATTCTAAATACAGGAGAAAAAAGTTTATTTGAAAATAGGAAAGAATTTACTGAAGTGACCACAGAAATGGATAAATAAGTAATAAAAGAATGCTTGCATACATTATAATGTGACAGGATTGCAGACAGTAGGTGGAGCACTTCAAATTTCAGGGCATTGTGCAATACAGCAAAATGCTTTGCCATTGTAGCCACCTGCAATAATAGAACACATTCAAACCTTCTTCACCATGGAGGTAAATATCTAAAGTCTAAACATCCAAAAGCTACTGAAGTCAAAAAATACAGATGAGCTCAAAGCTTTGTAACATGTAGGCTCACCATTATTGACAGCTCCGAAGGATATTCATTACAGATGCTGTCCTGGGACAGCTTGCTTATCATCAATTGAGCAAGTCTTATGGCAAGCTCTACCGTGTGAGAACCTACACCAAAAATGTATAACTCAAGTTTCAAGCATGTAGAACGACTGTTATAAAATCCTTAGCCCACTTATCCACATATGTCTAGCTATGCTGGAGTAATTTCGGGTAAGCATGGTGCTAATTACTCTAAATGAAGGATAAAAGCAGTTCACTTAGACCTCAATGCCCACAAAATTTACCATTCCCCCAAGTTCGTTATACAAAGTTGAATGAGACTATAAAATACAATGAGAATAAAGGTTGAATAAAAAAGAAGCATAGCCAAATATTTGTTAGATTGATAGCCTTAACTCCATCAAAACAATTGACATTTCCCAGTAAGATAGTAAATTGAATACCGTCTGGCAAAGTGGACATTTGGGAAGCTAGTATATTCATGCCTCCAGACGCGTAGAATGTTTTGATTCCATCTTCACGAGCAGTAGAAACCAGGACTAAGAATTCATAGCATTCTTCAATAACGGATGAGCCTGATCTGTGCATTTAAGCATATCATTAGAGTACAAATAAACGCAATTTAGATGAAACCATGTATGCATATCTAACAATCACTAATGCGCCAACATAAAGAAAGAAGCAGACTTCCCAATTATGCAGCACGCATACAGGAAGATCACTTATTCACTTGTAAACCTTACATGATGATTACAAATCACTTGGAACATCATATATGTCATCTAACATTGGCTAATTGATGCAGGACGGGGAGAGGAGGGAAGGGAAAGAAAGAGAAGAAGGGGAGGTCACCAATCAAGAAACACAAATTTCGCAGAGAATAATCAATTATATTCATAATTTCTCTAATGAAAATAGTAGAGATACATCAATATTTATAGGCTATATCTCCTACTAAAACAAAAATTACTTTTGTACTAAAACTACGTCTAAATCTCCTAATCAAACTCTCTAAAATAGTTTCCTAGTCAAACAAATATTCCATAAATAATATAATAATATTAAAATCCAAATTTTCAATTTTAGTTGGTCCAATTCCTTTTCGATCTTCACTATGCTAGTTGGGGCTCAAAAAAGTCTTGAAACTACCTAGGATTGATCAGACAATACCTGATCTCCCACCGTGCTCTATGAAGGACTGTCTCCTCAGTCAAAATTTATTGATACCTCCTCATGTGAGTTTGTCACTTCTGTCATTTCGGCTAACTTGTACCCCATCATCTCAGCAATATTTCTCATATCTTGTCTACAAAAGTTGCCACCTCTAACTTACCATAAATCAACTCATTTATCCATGAAACTAACAAGCAAGCATCATATTTTCTAAGGACTCCTAGTAAAACAAATGAAACGTAAGAATTGAAACATCATCTTCTCGTATACCTAGCATTACCTACGATTGAAAACCAATCACTATATGGTCCAGTATTAACTAGTGTAGCATTAAAGATGCAACAATGATTTCTTCAATTTCTTTTTTTCCCCTTTAACTATAACCATCGGTGCTCAAAATTTAGGTGACTCAATTTTTTTAGAACTTACAGCAGAAATTGAAGTTTCAATTGTATGATGCTGAAGAATGTTAGGCTATTAACAATTTTGCTTCAATATATCACAAGGTAAAAGTTTGTGCTATTCAAGAAATTTCTATTGCATGTTGCAGTACTGTGCAAGCTGCACTCCAATTCACCAATCTAAAGCAATTTCTTTATTACTGTTAAATTTTAAGCAGTCTTCAAAAAATAGAAAAAGAAGCATCATTCTGATTAGAAACCTTACTCCTTTGACATAATTTCCAATATCAGGGGAATCTTCGAGACCATATCTTCAGAAGATGCGATCTCAGGAACCTGACAAAATGCCGTGAGAACCGTAACTGATAGCTGCAAATACGCCTCCCTGGTACCACCTTCACCACCACTCATATTTCCACTCCCCATTCCTAACAACAAGCAACATGCAATTTGCAATATCATCAACAAAATGAAACTAAAACACAATTTTATTGATGGGACATAATTTAGCGGACCAACCAGCGTACAAATGGACCAAAACCCCGGGCCCACCTCTTAAAAGTGGCCCCCGAACCCACCGACGTGGGGGCCAGAAGAGAGCCGCATGCATATAAACAGAGAGACATGGCCTTTGCACACTTAGACTAAGCGGGTGATACCAAAGGGGTGTCATCAATCAACGCTTGACCCCGAGCTGGGTAATCATTCTACCTTTTACCCCGACCTATCCCTTCCTAACCCTTTCGGTGTTGCAGGAATATTGGTGTGATCCATCCAGGTGTGGCTACCTCACTGACTGCCGAAAATCATTTTTTTCCCACATAGGAATAATAAAACTCATTTCAGGCCCAATTTAAGTAGAGAGTTTGTTCTATTAAGTAATCAGAAACTTGGATTTAACTCTGGTTATTTGCTTAAAAGCAGAGAAATAGAACATAATGATTTAGGAAAACAGAATTACCAGTTCGTAACAGTCGATCGAGGAATCGAGGACCGACCGCATCGTAAACCATGCGAAAGGAAGTATTGTCGTCCTTATTGAAGAATTTGGTCACCAAAAAAAGACCGGCGAGCTTCTGCTCATCTCTCTCTCCTTTCAAGAGCTTTAAGCACTCTTCAGGTACTGGATTTTGAGATTGTTCGCTAGCAGACTGTTCCTGTAACGAGAGAGAATTAGAGAGAAAGCGTGATATATATATATGAATATATACACACAGTTATAGAGAGGGGTGGCGAGTCAGAGAGAGAGGATTGGTTACCATTGCAGTGACCGGAGAAGGATAATGGCGAACAGAGATTTTTGGAGAGGTTTTAGGGAATACGGTGTTCGGAGAGTATTTTTAAGAGAGAGAAGAGAGTTCCAGAGCTGTGGAGAAAAAACTCAGGTCTAATCGCACTTTGCACCCTGAAAGATTCTTAAATTTTTAATCTATACCTTAAAAGATAAGATTTTCCAATTTGCATTCTGAATGTCACAAAAATGATGCAATGTGCACCAGTCCCAAACGTCCGTTTGATTTACCATCTAAAAATCCAGTATATGACTTGCACGTGATTCTTGCGAGAATTGAATTGTTAAAACACATTCCTTTGGCACCAAATCAAAATTGGCTTACCTTCGTCTTTGTCTTCGTATAAGACTGGTCAGAGAAAGCCAGTTGTGCAAGGGAAGAAGAGGTAAAGAAAAGTTGGAAGAAAAATGAGGAAGAAAAAGATAACAAATAGAGCAAAAAATGGAAGGGGTTTGCTACTGTGGTCGAAGGACAACAATGAAGACCTCATGGACAAACCTAATCCCTGGGAGGAGGTTTAGGACTTGCGATAATTATGCGGTATAACTTCACATCCCATTAGAAATTTAGCAATATTCTTGCAATTGATGAACTAAGATGTGCAGTCAAACCATTTTTTCTCATTGATTTTTCACACATTATGGATTATAGTTGTTCCATTTCATCTGATTTTTTTTATTTGAAAAAAAATTTTATGTAATTTTTTTTTTGCACAAAGTAAACAAATATTTGTATTTTGCACTTGTAGGAAGGTGGTCCATGTGGTTATTTTGCTTGGGTTGATCCACCTATGTGTATCCGAACACAACGGGTAATGCATGCTCATTACGTCGTGTAACAAACTTGGAGACACATGTGGAGAAACACAGAGGAAGGGGAAGAATGTTGTGGGTCTGTTTGGTTGTTTCTTGTTTGCTTATGATCCTAATTTGTTGCTATAAGATTGACCCCTCTGAAGATGGTATTGATGGAGAGCTTCCAACTAATCATTGAGTAGTGAAGCTGGTGAAGATGGATTTAATGGTTGTCTAAGTAGATGGATGCAGTGAAACTTTATGACATAGTTCATTATTGTTTAAGTATTGCAATGATATTATGTTGTAATGAAGATGGATTGTAATGGATTATAACTGAATCTCTTTTGTTTGAATTCAAAAGTCCAATTTGAATATGAAATGCAAAGAAACATCAGTAACAGAAAAATTCTCAATAATTCCATTCAATATTAAAAGCAAGTTTCACATCATCATTAATCCAGAAATGGAGCTTGCAAAAAATGGTGACACTTGCTTCCTAAAATGAGATCAGCCAAAAAAGAATACAACTAATCTCAACAAAAAATGTGTCATCCACAAAAAAAAGTCAACATTCCACAGATGGCTTCTAACGTATTGATGATTCAGCTGATGATGATGTTTTTGGTGGCCTCCATCTTGTTGGTAGTCTCCACATTGTGTGTGGTCCAACTAGTGCAATTGGCCTCCACATTGTGCGTAGTCTAGCTAGTCCAATAGGTGTAGTTGAAGATAATGTTTCTGGCGTAAGTGGTACACTTTGTGTTAACTGTGTAGCAAATGGTGATGTATCTTTGTTCCTCCTAACCTGATGGAATGCATAAGTGTAAGTATGGAATGCAGTAGTGTGTTGACACCAAATATAAAAATAAAATCAATTTCAAACAAAATTACACACAAGTAACTTCACTCTTGATTTTTGACTGAAGATGCAATTGGTGGAGTTGCAGAATGTGTTGGTGGTGGTGTTGTAGGTGGTGTTGTTGCAAGTGGTGCTGTTGCAGATGGTGTTGTTGCAGGTGATGCTGTTACAACTAGTGCTGCAGATGGTGTTGTAAGTGGTGTTGTAGATGGTGTTGTTGACGGTGTTGCAAATGGTGTTATTTCAGGTGGTGGTGATGCATCTATTACCTTCTTGTACTTCCTTTTGTAATGGCCAATTTAACCACAACTTGAACACACAATCTGCTTATATTTTCTCTTCAATTTGTTACCATTGGATGATTCATCTTTTTCTCTTCTCTTATCTTTCTAAGGCATTCCAGGTATCCTGTTTACAACAAGAGGGATTAAAGTGAGTAACATATCCTAGGCCACATGTCCCTTCTATTAATAGGACTCAATAGGTGGCTATAACAATTCAGAAAAATTTCCACTTTGCACCATTCAGTCACATAGCTAGTCTTCTGCTTTTAATTCTAGGTAGCAAAGAGCAAATACTACATGCTTACATAGGATTCCAATTAAATCCCATTTCCTATAATTGATGGTCCTATCCTTCACATTAACAGTCATTTGTTCACCATACATCCCAACTAATTCAAACTTGGCATCCCCCATTCTAGGTTGATATGAACCCAGCTGATTCCACTTTGATAAGCTCCAATCTTTGTTGAATGTTAGGACAAATACTCCATTTGTACTTCTATATGGAATCCCTCTGTGGATGTAACCTCTCCATTAACCAAATTCTTATTTTTTTTCAAGCATTGTAATAATAGGCCTCTCCCTAGCCTCCATAATACACCCATTAAAATTTTCACACATATTGTTCACTAACATATCACAGTTGGGGAAGGTACTAAAGTATGTTCTAGACCAATTCTTTGGTGGTCTATTAGACAACCAATTATAAGCAACCACATTAATCCCTTTTAACTCCTCCATAACATTATTAAAATCAATAATTGTTGTTGATTTAATAGCCCTCCAGGACAGATCCTTTAGAACTAATCCCTTATTTTTGTTTTAAAGTTACCGTACTAATGTCTTACACAAAAACTATGTTCAACATTTGGGAAAAGGCTTTCCATTGCATCCAATAGTCCCTGCAACATTAACAGACTAATTAGCACATATAACATTTAATGTTAATTTCATTATACCACAAGTAAATTGAAAACTAAAGGATCTGGATAATTGCCTTTTGTTTATCTGACATGAAAGTTCATGCATGTGAATTCACTATTTCAAGATTTTGTTTAATAAGTTGAAAAAACCATACCCAAGATTTTTTTGTTTCTTTCTCAACCACAACAAATGCAAATGGCCGGATAAATTTGTTTGCTGACATCAATTCCCACTACTGCAAGCAAAATTCCAGCCTATGGGCCCTTCTGATGACATCCATCTATTCCAATTGATGGCCTACATCCCTCAAGTAATCTCATCTTTAATGCCCCATAACATACATATAACCTTTTGAACATAAATTGATCTCCTACTACAGACTTAGTTTTAATAATGGAAGCGGTCTCTATGTTTGTTCTCCTTAACTCCTTACAATAATCCCACAACATGCTGAATTGTTCTTTATCAGTCCCATTCACCATTGTCATTGCTTTATGTTTGGCTCTATATACTGAACTGGGATGTAACTTCACCACATATTCTTTCAGAATTGTTTCTTTCAGTGACTTAATGGGTTAGATTTGGTTTGATCTAATTCTGTCAATATATGTACTAGCAACCCACTTAGTATTGACATGTTTCACTTTAAAATTCCTGTTGTAATTATGTCTACCAACGTAAGTTTTTACCTGCATGGTTATCTCTGAACGCAATCTTGAAGCATATATCATCCAATCACAACCTAATTTATAAACTGCTCTAACTCTATACTTCTCATTTTTTGCAAATCGTGTTTGTTTTCCCCATTTGATTGCATGTTGTCTCACTGCTGCCCTGAACTCAGCTGAATTTTTAAATAACATCCCTAGCTTAAACTATGGGTCAACCATCTCAGTCTTAGCATTGAAATATGGATACTTAACCCTCTTACCCCTATTTCATCCTCTTCGGATGAGCCATTAAGGCTTTACACCTCATCAGACTTACAATCTTCACCTCCTAAACCATTGTCATTGTCCATTCCTACTGCCTTAACATTCTGATCCCCCTTTCTATTTGTTATTTTCAACCCTTTTCCCCTTCCCTACAAAGTTAGAATCATTATCAACTGCATTCTCATACAACTGGGAATTCTCCATATCATATTCACTATCATAAAAATATTCAGACCCAGAAGACTCACCTTGTGAGCATTCTTCACTGTCAACTTCATCCTTAACAGAAGAACTCTTAGATGTTACCCTATTACCACAAGTTAACTCAGCTTGACTAGGGTTCAACATACAAGTCTTACTGTGTTTCACATATATATCAACCACTCTGCTCTGTTATTATTTGTCCACTTCTTAAGTTCCATGACATGCTGATCATTTTCCAATAACCACCACCCTTTTACTAGCTCTATGATAGTATTTTGTAATCTCAGAATAACCTACTCCAACATCTTTCGGCATGTTGTTCAACTCTATCAAAGATATTTGGTTAGTATGACACATATCAAAGTGGTTCAATATCCCACATGTGTACACCTTGTCACCATAACCCTCAAATTTGTTGCTATGATGCATTTTTATTGTAATCTATGTCAGCTTCTGCATAAACATATACTAACTTATACAAAAAAATATTTTAATATTCAACACTTGAATATAAAAATCAACCCACACAAATCACATAGCTTCTTGCAGACAAAACAAATCACATAAAACCAAATAACTCAGGCCCACACAAACACATAATATATTATGACTTTGAAAACAATCACATAAAAAAAACACAATCACACCATAAAAACTGGAACCATTCCAGATGGAAACAAATAAATTCTCACCATAAATTGAACATTCTTGTCCAAGTGGTATATCACAGTTATACTCCCTTAGAACCCAAGACATTTGATCGATCTCCAAGGTTAGCAGCTTCGATTGTGTTCCACCCAACACAAGCACCTCCGTTTCTCTCCTTTTTTGAGACTGAGAAATGGGATTTTTCAGATGAACCGATACCATGTGCTACTCACATGAGGAAAATGAATGTGTTTTTACAATTCAATCCCTACAAGAATCACATGCAAGTCGTGTGCTGGATTTTCAAACGGTAAATCGAATGGAAGTTTGGGACTGGTGCACATTGCATTGTTTTTGTGAGATTCAGGGTGCAAATTGAAAAATCTTATATTTCAAGGTGAAAATTGAAAAATTAAGAATATTTCATGGTGCAAACTGCGATTAGTCCAAAAACTAAAAAACGTATATCCTTCCAATCCAAGCCATCAAATTAACAGTCGTACATGTGTCAAACCCAATTATGTACCGTTTTATTATTAATTAGGTTATTTTATACTATGAATTAAACAAAAAGTTAATAATGTGCTCTATTTTAAGATAATTGAGTACAAATATTTTTATTAAAATCACTTAAAATTGAGTACCATATAAATAATTATTTATAAAAATAAGATACTAGGTTAAATATCACAAATAAATTTTGTCAAAAAGTAATAAATATTTAATTTTGGATTTCATTGCAATTTTTTTATTTGATTAAGTGCGTAATATAAAAGTTTTACTCTTTTAAAGTATAAATTATAGAATTTAAAAAAAATTAAAATATAAAAGATCATTAACTCGATTAAATATTAATACTAATACAAATATCTAATACCAACAAAAAAGACCATACGTCCACCGCGGATAACTTTAACTTCCTAGAGTGGATAACATAAAAAGAAGAAATGGAGTTAAACTTTTATCGATGAAATTGCATATTCAATACAAAGATAGTAGTATTTGAATATTAACATGGGTAATTATCGTACAATAATCTATATTTAAGCAAATAAAGGTCATTGGTAGAGATTAAGATACTGCTAAGTACATGACCCAAAAAAAAAAATACTACTAAGTAATATTTTTCAATTTTTTATTTGTTTTGTTCCAATACTCTAAATTTAAGTATGTTTATATCTATGAACTAAAGATGCATATAAATTATTTTAACAAAAATAGCATTTGTTGGTGTAAAATTTGCATCAACCTCCATGCAAGTTTGATTGAACTATGTTGACCTCCAAATTAGTTCTCTAAAGGGCTGTTTGGTTTGTTGGATAAAGTGGGATAAAACAAGTAGGATTGGATAAAATAATCTAGGGGCCCACATATCCCTTGTTTGGATCCACATTTGCTCATTAAATACTCATTGGGCTTCATTTACTCGACCCGTAGGAAATCGGTCTTTTATCCCGCTTGACTCAAATTTGATTATTCCACCTGAACTTTGGGATTAGTAAGCCCAACAACAAGATATAAGATGAATTTACATAAATGCCCTCCAACAGTACAATAGTCTAGGGTATTTACCTCATTTTGTCTCCACTTCTTCAGGCTGGTCCCCTCCCACAGACGACGCTCATTGGTCCTCATTGCCGAAGGTATGTCTCTCTTTCTCTTATCTCTATACATTTCAATGTAGATATAAACAAATTTCTTTCTATGCCAAAATTCATGTTTAATGCTATGGAGAAATGGGCAAGATTATATAGATGACATTATGGTTTTAACTCAGGACAATCCACTTACTCCCCAGATTCAAATACACACCCCAATCGGGTGGCCTTGCAATCAAATCTTCCAAAATCACAAACAATCTTGGACTGGTGATTGGCTAGTTCTTTTACTGTGTCCTCCTCAAAAATCAAATCATCCTCCATGAGTTCCTCCCACAGCACAAAATTTTTAGAAATCGAATCTGAACTTCTAATCCCTGAGAATTCGTTGGCATTGTGGTCCTAAATAGGGTTGTCTGAGTCATTTGAGGAAAACAATGTATGTATTTCTGACTAGAATATTGTTAACTCTTCTTAAACTTGGTTCTTGGCAATGGTATCCATGGTCTTCACCAAGCTTTCGTTGCCCGGTGGTGCCATCAATCTTCGTTTCTTTGCCATTTTAGTGCCACCCAATTCAATGTGTCTATACATATATATACATATATATATATATATATATATATATAGATATACACACACACACATATATACACAAATATGTACATAAATTAAAAAAAAAAGGTAAATTTTGCTCGAACATTGGGCTGTGATCTTCGATTTCTCACCCCCAAGCTGCATCTCTGGTAAGGATTAATGATATGTTGGGAAACATGGATTCACAATTATTTCATGTGTATAGAGTACCGAATGGGGTTGTTGATGCTTTGGTTAACAGGGTTGTGAAGGATCAGTTCATTTCGTATTTTTCTTGTGTTAATTTGTTGCCAAACATGGTAAATTTGATGTTGTTGCAGTACCGAAGAAGGCTGCCAGTTGCAAGAATAAAAAATGTGTTCATTTTTGGATCATAAAGGGTAAGACAGATTGATGTATAGGGATTTTGTATATAATTTTTCTTTTTAAGAGAAGTATTGTTGTTTATACATGTTTTGAAGGAGGTTTGTATATGGTTTTCCCCATGCTGGCTTCTTGTATTTTTTTTTTTGTGATTGAAAATAAATTTTCTTCATTTAAAAAAAACGATTAATTAATGGTATGATTCATGTGAATTTGGTTGTGAAGTATTTTTTCATATATTCAGGCATTTTTGTCCTAATTTTTTTAATATCTTTGGTAGATGAAATAAATTTGTGAGCGACTTATAAATTTGTATTATAAAATCAATGTGTACTAGCATGTATTTGGTGAATACATAAGCATTCTTATATTTTTCACAATATTAAAGTGGTAACCAACGTTGATCAAAAAGAAAAAAAAAGTGGTAACCAACAATTCTCAAGCCAAAAAGGAGATAGGATTGGATAGGATTCAAGGGTAAAATGGCCAATTAATGTCAAAAGTATTAAATGTTTAATAAAAAAATATAGTTTGTTCATATCTCAACCACATCATAATGCACTATCCAAAGCAGGGATTGGATAACACAAATTACTTTTATCCCCCTACAAATCCGGCCCATTGGAATTTCACTGGACTGGTTTGGGATTTAAATCCAAGTCATTCCAGTCCATCCATAAATTGCCAAACACACACTGAGGGTATGTTTGGATAGAGGGATAAGGTGGCTTAACACTCATAAGGATAGATTAACAATGATGTGGGTTCCACATATCCTTTGTTTGGAAAACTAAAATTGAGTTATGATATAAATCCCGGTCAAACCTTGACTCAGTTGCTACAGTGCATTTTAACCCCCTACACCAACTAAATGTAACCCACCTCCCCCTTTGGTTACAAACCCAGTCGATAGGATATAAAGGTAAAATTTTTATTTTTCCCTTGCTTTCCCAAATGCCAAGGAATGTTGTATATGGCAGAAAACCACAACCCTTCTCCTCCACTTGTCTATCTTCGATGCAGAAAAAAAAGAAGAATCTCCTTCCTTTGTCTTATGCGCAGAGAAGAGAGGAAGATCTGTATTTTCTTGAATATTCTTCTCTTCATCTTTAAGGAGGAATTTTTTTTTTGAAATATTATTTGTTGAACCCCAAGCCCTTAACATCTAATATGTAATTTCGGTATACAAATTTTCGGAGTCTTATTCTTTTTCTTTCTATCTCTTCCATTCAAAAATCGTTTCATTTTGATCTGTTTCTATCTCTTTCTAAAATCTCTCTTATTCTGGGTTATTGTGTATTGGTGATCTGAAGAAGTTGAGAAATGGTGAGTTTTTTGGGTATTCAGATCTGTGTGTGTGTCAAGAATTATATCAACTTATTAAACAAAAAAGATGATAAGGAAATTGGCTAAAGAACCTAAACAGTAAAGTGTATGGCATTCTATATACACCGTTTCATCCATACCAAGAAGCTTTTACTTTTCATTTGTAAATTTCAAAGTTTCAAATCTCTGAGCTTCAGTTTTCCCATACAATTGTTCACAAAATGAGTAGTTATGTGTGTCTCTTCTCTCTTTCTCAGGTGTTTAATGGGTGAACACGAAACACCAATTTTTTTTTTTTGAATTGGACACCTCAGATCTGGGTCTTCATATTACTGGAGCTTAAAAAAATTATGAAAATAAATAAATATGTAATTAAAAATAAAAAAATATCACTGAATTTTTTCTCCAACAAAAACACAAAGGAGACACCCTTCATCAGGATAAGGGTCCATGTTACTCTTTCGAGGGTTCAGGTCAACTGTTTGAAGGAAAAATTCAAAAAGAAAATAGAAATGTTGATAGGCAATTACAGGAAATCCTAAAGCCTAGTTGAGAAAAAAAAAAAGAGTCGTGGACAGAGCAGCTCGGATGCTTAAGTCGTAATCTAGTGAACAAAAATGAAGGGTGCCTATTGGGATAAGAGTTGTGTACCTTTCATGTTCTTCAAATTCTTTTTATAGTTTGAGAATTAATTTCTATGGAAAAGTGGACTATAGGCTCCATTATCAATTGTTGGGAGCTTAGATTTCTAATCTAAACTCCCTGATCAATCTTTCTTTCATGTAGACAAGACTCTTTTTGGGAGAGTCTTTTGACTCCCTCTCTCAATGATAAGGAGGTTGAGACTCTCCTGAGATTAAAGGTCTAGATCAGGTTGAGACTTTCCTGAGATGAAAGGTCTGAACCTCTTTCCCATCAAATTTTCTATCAACTGGTGGTTATGAATCTCATTCATCATTTCTAACCCCACCACCCATCTTCGTTGCTAAATTTTGTTGCCTTCAATTTAAATAGAGTAATGCTATTGGGACACCATTTTTGACAAAAAAAAATTGACATCCTAATGTGGCAGGTAAGGTGGACCTGCCATGTCATTAACTTAGCCAACAACTCCTTTCAATTAAAAAAAAGGGTAAACTTTATTTTATCTCCTTGTGGTTTGTCTTTAGAACACATCACCCCCTTATCGTATAAAAATAAGCAGATAACCTCTTGTGTTTTTGAACCAATCTACTACCGTTACAATTTTCATTCAAATTAACATAAATTGTGTTATACGCACCTAAAATAAGGGTGGGAATGGAAAAAATCCTGAGTCAATAGTCAAACTTTAATAAAAATACAATTATGCCCTTCAACCATTAAAAATACAAAATTACCACTCCAAGCATCTTCTTCCTTTCTTGCCTACCACCGAACAAGCCACCCAGCTACCCAACACGTGTTCCTACACAATTTCACTTCCTCCTTTACCAGAACCCATCTCTTCTCATAGTCGCCCACCTCCCTATTTCAAGTCACTTTCTCTCTTCGTGCAACCACCCACCGTCACCGTAACTAGTATCAACAACCATCACATACCTCCTCTTTCTAGGTCTCTCTCTCTCAATGGTATATCTTTTGCAACAAATGACCGATGCAACGGAGGACATCATCGTCAACCACCACTACAACAGGTGACATTGATGTTGATTTTGATTTGTGTTTGATTCAATTTTTAATTTGGATTTTTGTTCAATTCCCGTTTCTATTAATTTCTAGATTTGATTCTCAATTATTTCAATTCCAGAACCTATTACAAAATAAGTTTAAAATATGATATTCTTTTTTGAATTTAATCAATTTGTTTGAATTATGATTGTACTGTTTGTACACAACGGGTTGGTGTTAATGGAGAGTGGGGGTGGTGTTAATGAACAGTAAGGGTGATTAAGTGGTGGTGGTGGTGGTGGTGGTAGTGGTAGAATGGTGGATATGGGTAGTGGAGTGGAGGTGGTGGTGGTTATTTTGTTCTTTAACATAAAAGAAGAGGAAGATAGGGTGGAAGACACCGAGGGATAGGAATGTCTTTTTCCTATCTATGTTAACGGTGTTAGCTGTTCAGTTTGATCCTAAAGCACAAGGGGGTTATTTGCATATTTTTAAACGATAAAGGGGTGATGTGCTCAAGGACAAACCACAAGGGGGTATCAATGTCAATCACGACCAGATCGATGAGTCAACAACTAGGAGACAACAACCCGGCCCACCAGGAAAAGGCTCCGCCTCCTCTTGCACCCTCAAAACCATTCACTATGACGACTCCCGTCGTTGGGCAACAACTCTTACAGACCATATAGCTGTTGGTGTGAGACCCGATCATGCATTGCATATATATTATCATAATTATGTGGACAAATTACAATTATGTGAAATTAATTATTAGATAAAATTTTGTGTATGAAAATAATATTAGATTGATTTTAGAATCACTTAAGAATTGGGGGAAGACAAACATAATTACTAAAACACCTTTACATGTGTTGGCATATGAAAAGAGTGGGACACTTTTACAAATTCAATGCATGTGTGTGTGCATGCCGAGTATGTGTGTGTGTGGTTTAAAGTGTAGGATATTTGTGTGTGTGTACTTCATGGTGCAGAAGTGTGTGTGTTTAACTCATGGAATGGTGTGTGTGTGTGTGTCTGGTTTCTTGGCTGGAAACCGAGAGTGAGGAGAGAAAAATAGAAAAGGGAAAAAAATATATGGGTGTGTTCCTTTGAGTCGAGACCAAGGAGAAAGAGATAGAAAATGAAGGTATGTGAAATTAAGTTTAAGCATGAGTTGTGATTAATTTTAGTATGTACATAATTATATATAGGGGTTGCGTTAGCATGTTTTAATGTAATTTTATGGACTGTTTTAGTTAACTTCAAAACAAATTTTATTAAGGGTGTTAAACATAAATTAGTGGGCTATTTTGTGTTAAATTAATGAGCAGTTTTATTTTAAGTTCAAAACAGATTTTTGTGAGTTTATTTAAGTGTGTTAAATATAATTAGGGGGATGTTAAGAATGAGTTTTAAATGGGTATCCAATCGGGTGCGAGAAAAGTGTGAAAAATGAACTAGGGGCTGTTAAGAATGGGATTTAAATGGGTATCCAATCGGGTGCGAGAAAAGTGTGAAAAATGACCCTTTGAGATGTTCAAGATGTACTTTGTGGTCTAGGTTAAAACCAAAATTATGGGAGTGAAATTGGTGGTTTAAAGGCTCAATTGGGGGGCTGTTTTTCATTGATTAAATGTTTATATGAATTTAAGTGTAGCGGTTTTAAAAGAAAAGAGCGATAGAGGTTGGAAAAGGGTGCCAGCAACGCCGAAACTTTGATTTCTAAATATTATTATTACTTGTATGAATTTTAATCCAAATGACTTAAAATTTTGCATTCTACAATTTTAAATGATGCTTGATGTGATAACGTAAATTTTGAATGCCAATGAATATAATATCCGATGTGAAATGTATGAAATACCGGAAGTGCGATTTTTAAGATTCGGGGTCAAAATGTGTGAAAATTGGCCCCCGGTCAATGTGTTTGACCTACTTAATCCTAATTGTGATTAATGTGAGTGATTTTGAAGATTTGGGAAAGAAATATGACCCCTAAATCTAATGTACCAATATGTGAGTGAAGAGTGCCGTAACCGGGATTACCGGGGCACTTCAGGTGGATCATTTTGCATGCATTAGTGCATGATTAATTATTTAATGTGATAAACATAATGATATTATAATTACAAATGTGTTAGGTGCAACAGGTGAGACCATTGGTATTGGAACTGATACGATAACACCGAGAAGATCCATTGATAGAACCAAAGAGTCGTAGATCAGTATATTTGAGGTGGGTGTATATCTTTATATATTCTGAAAATGTTATTATAAGAGGATGTTAGGTGAAAGAATTTAATAACATGTCTCCAGGATTATGTGCTATGTGCTTGTGTGATTGGATGATATTTTGTATTGTGTATTGTGAAATGTGACGCACAGTTTGAGACAGGGACGTCGATGCCTGATCACTGGGCGTGCAGTGGTGTGCTAGCACTATGGTGTTTCCGGGAGGTTCGGAAGACACGGATCCATATAAGATCGATTACTTGATGAGGAGTAATATGGATGTGTTATGGTTTGTGAATTCTTGGAATTGGAATGATGTTGTTTGATACATGTATTTACATTGCATTTGCCTACTTCTGTATATTATTATTATTTTTATTTCATATACGACATGTATACTCACTGAGCGCGTGATTTTGACTCACACCCTATAGCTTCTCCTTTTCAGGTACTAAAGAGGGAGACACAAATTAGTCCACTGTCAAATCGGTTGAGTTTTGTACAACGTTAGTGTAATATTTTGTTCATTATGTATTTACTTTTAAATGAGTAAATATTTGTTGGATTGTGTATTATGGTAAATGAGAGATTATTATGGCGGGTTAATAGTATATATTTGTAAAGAGACTCAACAGTCATACTTTATGATGTATGCTAGGTGGGTGTGAGATTTTGTATTTGTCTATAACCTCGAAAACAAACAATTGGTATAGGTGTAATAAATGATACAGGTTCACCATCATGCTTATTGACTAAGGTGATGAGTGGTATTGTTGCGCCTGTGGGATTAATTAGTGTTTTATTAATCTAGACTATATATATGTAAATAGGTGTATCCAAGACCTAGTCGCGTCTCATCCTTGGGAGGCGTGACAGCTGGTAAACTAAAACCAGCAAATCATTTAGTTGATGCTCGCCTAGGAAAACGTTGCCCCTCAGCCCGTAGGAAGGGCACCACTCCGTCCAACGGGAGAGGCACAACCTAACCACTCTGGACGCGTCCCCCACCATAGGGCCCTTCGCCAAAATGTCTCTGAGCAACGCCAGGGTGTCCCTCTCCCAACAGTCCCTCCTCAGCGCGGCGGGAGCTCACATGTTCCTCCTCCTCATGTACCTGCACAGGAGGACGAGCTAGAAAGTCAGTATACCGATCATAAAAGCCAGTACAGCCACCCAACGGAGAATGTCCTTAACCAATGGGACGAGAAGATCAAAGAGGTGTAAAACCAGCTTGGTGCTACCCTCAACGCCATCAGGGTATAGACACCGGAGACTATAGACTACCTGGCAAGACGCGTCGATGCTCTGTTCATTTTAGACATTGTCAATTACCT
Source organism: Ilex asprella (assembly GCA_023539305.1). NCBI lineage: Eukaryota > Viridiplantae > Streptophyta > Magnoliopsida > Aquifoliales > Aquifoliaceae > Ilex > Ilex asprella. The sequence goes on along the minus strand of CM042186.1, from coordinate 35,986,188 downwards.
CTTACCCTCGAAGTTCAAGATGTTTGCCATCAAGATCTTCGACGGTACCAAAGACCCCCTAGATCACCTTGATATCTCTCATGCAACTCCACAACGTTCCTGAGGAGATCATGTGTAGAGTCTTACCTGCCACCTTGAAGGGGTTTGCTCAATAGTGGTTTGCGAAAATCAAACCCCTCCTCAATCCACTCATTCGCGGAGTTAAGTAGGTCTTTCGTCTCCCATTTCATTAGAGGACGCGGGCATTAGAAGTTTGTTACCCACCTGCTCACCATCAAGCAGGATAGAGATGAAAGTCTTAGGAACTACCTCGTTCGTTTCAACGAGGAGGCTCTCTAGATCGAGGAGTCAGACGATAAGGTAGCCCTGACCGCCTTTATTGCTGGTCTACGCTCCTCCAGTTTTATGTTCTCTGTCCTCAAGAAGCCATTCTCCAACATGTCTGAGTTGCTGTCAAGGACAAAAAAATACATGAACGCCGAGGATGTACCAAGGCCAGACGAGGTGAGTCCTTCCATGGAGGCGAGAAGAGGAAAGACAAACGGGACACAGAGAACAAAAGGAATAGTATAGAGAGAATCTCTATCAAGGACCACCGTCGTCCCCTGAGAGAGCGAAAAGCCTTCACACCGCTCAATGCTTCCGTGGAGCATATCCTGTTCCAAATACAGGATGATTCTACAGTACGCTGGTCAGAGAAGATGAAGATAGATCCGAATCGGAGGAGCCCGAACAAGTACTACCACTTTCACCGCGATCACGACCATGATACTAATGACTGTTTTGATCTTAAAAGACAGATCGAGGAACTCATACAACATGGCCATTTGCGATAGTACGTTGCTGGTAGAAGACAACCTCGCCACCTAGCCGGGACCAAGATGATAGAGAACGCTAGTAACCCCTCAGAGAAATTCAGACGATTTCCTGAGTACTAAGAGGAGGAGATGACTCGAACTCTGCCAGGAGAGTCATGGCCCAACTATGGGACATCAAACACCTGAAGATTTTATTTATCCTTTATTATTTTAATTGATTTATTTTGATATTTATATTTTATTAAATAAAATTTTGCGAGGATTATTATGCTCATAACTGTCTTGCTTTCATTTCATAAAGTTTATAAACAGTTCACAAAAGACAAAACATGGCCTAACAACAAGGTAGACAAAAAGACAAAATTCGTCATACTCCCGACGATCAGTCACTACTCCCTAGGCTACTATCATCAAGGCTCTCTGTCACTATCTATCTCTGGTGCCTTGTATGGGGCAAAGCCAAAATCATGTGACTGCCTAACCGTTTCCCTGTGTTACCCGAGGCATTGCCTGAGTGACTCGAGACGCCGCCCGAGCAACCCGAGGCAAGCGACCAGAACCGCCCACGCCACTAGCGTTGAGTCCTCTTCCATGGGTGTAGCCTAAAGCCCCCTACACCTTGGATGTCACCACCTTTATGAACCCCCTACACCTTGGGCGAATCCAGTAGTGCCTTGGGCATCTCCAGTAGCCCCTTCGGCACCTCCACAAGTGCCTTGGGCGACTCTAATAGCGCCTTGAGTGCCTCTAGCATCCCATTGGGCACCTCCGCCTCCACCTCCACCAGCGCCTTGGGCGCCTCTAGCATCACCCCTTAGAGAAGCCCAAATCCGCGGTGCTCCTTGCCTGCTTGCTCAGTCACCCCTTGCTTGCTCGCCCAATCACTCCTTGCATGTTCGCCTAGCTTGACAGTTTGGCGTCGCCCAGCATGTCATCATGCGCAGGCATGGCCTCTTCTACCGATGTCGGTCACTCCCAAGTAGCTTATGTATCCAGTTTCGCGCTATCTCGTGAGTCGCCAAGAAGCTCAATCTAATCCTATCTGTGCTCCCAAGAAGCTTATGTATCCAGCTTCGCACTCTCTCGCGAGTCGTCAAGAAGCTCGGCCTAATCCTATATTTGCTCCCAAATAGTCTATGTATCCAGCTTTGCACTCTCTCATGAGTCACCAAGAAGTTTGGCCTATCTCTGCTCTGTTCCATGCAGACAGATTGTTTCTCCAGTTTTGTGCTCTTTCGTGAGACGCCAAGAAGCTCTACTTATTTTTGCTTTGCTCCTACGCAGATAATCTATATTTCTAGCTTCGCGCTCTCTCGCGAGTCGCCAAGAAGTTCGGCCTATCCATGCTCTAGTCCTACGCAAACAACTTATATCTTCAACTTCGCGCTCTCTCGCGAGTCACCAAGAAGCTCGGCCTATCTCTGATCTGCTCTCAAGCAAGCAACCTATATCTCCAGCTTAACGTCTCTCTCGCGAGTCGCTAGGAAGCTCGACCTCAAGAGGTGTTACTCTCTTATAAGCCAACCTCACTTGCATTGAACAACCCCTCATACCGAGCTCTCTGTTACCAGATGCCTAAATAAATCTCCAAGCTTCAATGTCTTTGAAAAAGGTAGGGAAAAACAACAACCACCTGCAAGCATTCAAAAAACAGGACATGAAGGAAATGAGGCAAGTACAAAATCAAAGTTGAGAAGAGAGGCATACCATGAAAGACCCTTACATCACGGTATTGGTAATGCCCTTTGCACCTCAAGATCCAACCTTTCTATTATCCCCGGAAGTCAAAGACCTCCAAAGCCGCTCCTTGACCAAGGGCAAGTCAAAGTATTGACACCGACCCACTAATAGAAGAAGGATATATATGTGGAGCTATAATCCCTGTATAAGACCACACTAGAGTCTCAACTCCAATAACGGTACAAGGGCTAGCTCTAGTATACACAGGAGTCACACTCTGGGAAAGAGTGGGGGCACCACTGGATCCCATTTTCTGGGAAGTAACCTAGCCATCGGACCTTGACCTAGAAGCACTAGGGGCATTAAACCTCAATCTCTTGGGAAGAGGAAAAGGCATCATCCTAAAAGCACAGAGAGTCTCCACCATCGCCCTATCAACAGGGCACTTGTAACTAGACACGCTGTGGGCGCCGACCCCTTGCTTACAACCTGAAGCAACTCTACCTACATCGATATCTATGCCCAAGGCACCTCCCTACTTGGCACCTCCCAACTTGGCACCTCCGTACTAGGCGCCTCCTTTATTGGGGCCTCCCTTAGCATTGCCTGAGCCTTGAGCGCCGACCTCTCCACCTTGGACACCTCCAATTTTGTCGCCCATGTCCTCTCTATTACTAGTTGCCTTCTTCCTCGTGGGATCACCATTGGAGTCCTCTCTCACCTCCTTCAAGCTCTTGGCACTTATTATCTCACTTTGATTTGGAGAAAAATGGATTTGAGGAAGATTGGCTTCTAAGAGAAACCTTCAAGGAAAAGAGTAGCTTCTAAGAGAAGCCTCCAAGGAAAATGGCTTCCAGGAGAAGCCTCTAAAGAAAATAGGAAATAGAGTGGAGTGTGTCTAAAGGATCCTATGTATAGGCAAGATTTTTTCAAGATTGATGAAAGACCCAGCAAAAGAAATGCAGTGAAATAAAAAAAATATACCCAGTGTCAATGGAGTTCAACGGAGTCTTTGGAGACGAAGGTATACCGTGGAGACCAAGAAAACCTTTGGTCGACCAAGTAAAGAAGAAACTCATGCCCTCAACCCACCTTCTCTCACCAACAGTTGGAGGCTTGGGGCATGGAGGCAAATGACGAGCCCAAATCTAATTGGGTCTAGGCCCAACAAATCAAGAAAGCCCAAGTCAGCTAAACGACAGCCCAGATCCAGTTCACCAATCTAGCCCAGTCCAAGATCCGAAGAACCTGGGAAGATAAGAACACGTGGGATAGAGATTATCGGAATACACACTCAGAAAGATCAATCCTACATTAACTGTACTTTCCTAATTATCCTCCCCGAAGAAGTAGTGCCCTCTCCCTCACGTCACCGCCTCACATTACCGTCTTAGCATACCTATAAATTGTAAGCCCTCTCCACATGAGAGAGGACATCTTGAGATCTCTCAACACACCCCTCTACATCTACACACATAGCTTCTCTCTCCTAGCTATTGTAACTCTCACGGAGCTTTTTCTCTGTTACTCTATTCATCAATAAAGAGCCACCGGACACCGTTGCCATTTCTCGAGAATGGAGTAGGTCATCCGAACCGAACCACTATATATCTATATGTTTGCTCATATTTACTGTTTTGTCATTGATTGTTTTATTTATTGTTTATTAATTACACATTTTCACATACTCGACTATTGATCTTGCACGAGATCAATTTGTGCATCATCAAAATTATTTGCATCTAATTCCATGGATGACCTAATTCCATGAGTTCCCAATTTTGAGGCTACTGAGATATATATAATGATAAGAAGACAATAATAATGTGTTTATATTAGGGTTTAAAGTCAAACTTAAAAGTTTAGTCCTTCAATCAGCAAACCACATGCATATATACTTTTTGGAAGAAATAACATTATATTTCTAAAGGTTAATTGTACTAGAGGTCCCGAAAGTATAGATTTTATCTCATTTTAGTCTCTAGTGTTTCAATTGCATAATTTTGATCCCTAAAGTATTGAATATGTTTCTATATGGTCCTTCAAGCAGACAACGTCCAAATTGCTAACGATTTTTTATCATAAACTTGTCAAGTAATACCGAAATATGAACAAAAAATAATTTTGATTGCTCATAAACAAAATTTGGATAATTCTTGACAAAAAATATGTAATATAGATAACTTTTGACTAAAATTTGGATAGCTAATGATCAAAATTATGTAATTTAGGTAGCTATTTGACCAAAATTTGAATAAAAAATTGATTCAGAGTTATCCAAATTATTTTTTTATCCATATTTAAGTATCACGTGATAAATTTAAGACAAAAAATCGATAGCAATCTAAACACTTTCTACTTGAGGGACCATATAAAAATACTAGTTATTCCTTATGCCTGAAGGCACGGAGTAATAAAAAAAATAATCAGCAATAAATATATTTATATTCACACCTAAAATTAAATTACCAAATAAAGGAGAGATAAAGAAATTTAAGTACTGATTGTAATGGGAGTGAGCGGGGTTAGTGGTAGTGGACGACAATGATAATGGTGGCAGACGGTGGTAGTTGTGATGAGTGACAACAACCGTGGTGGTGATGGTGGATTTTGGGTGATATGATAGTAGTGACAGTCGTGGGTGACGACATTGGTGGTGGTGGTGGATGACGATGATGGTGGTTGACAGTGTAATGGTGGGACGACGATAGTGGTGGTGGGCGGTAACAATGGTGGTGGTGGGAGACGATGGATGCTTTTAGGCGACAGTGTGATGGGTGATGGCGAATGACGATTATGGTAAGTGTGGTGAGGGAAGGTGACAGTGGGTGACTACAATGATGAGCGATGACGGGTGGTAATGGTAGGTGTGGTGGGGGTGGGTGACTATGGCTGGTGGCGATGGTGGACGACAACTGGTGGTGATGGGTTGTGGTAGTGGGTGACGGTGGACAACAATGGTAGTGGTGGGTGTTGACAGTGGACAACAATGATAGTGTGATGATGATGATAATGGTAATAAATATAAGAATAAGATGATGATGGTGGTGGGTGGTGGCAGTGGGGGACGATGGTAGCAATTAATGATGAGTGGTGATGGTGGC
>CM042186.1:35958720-35975704 GCA_023539305.1 Ilex asprella | reverse complement strand
GCACACCACAACTCTTCTCAGCACTATGGGTAATTCAGACAATTAAACAAATTTTCTTGTAACTTTTTTGCTTTTCAAATTACTGAATAAAATTTTCTTACAAAATTTTCATTCTCATCAAACAAATACAAGAAAATATTTTTTTTTTCACTTTCTTTTCTTTCACTTCACTTTCTATTACTTTCACTTTCTATCATCTTTTTCTTTCTATTCAAACGGACCCTTAGGGTTCGTTTGTTTAACAAGATAATGCTAGAAAATATAAGAAAGAGAAAATTTTAAAATTTTACATGTGTTTATTTAACATGAAATAGAAAATGATAGAAAAAATAATTTTCTTCTATGCTTAAATTTTCTGACATTTAACTAATTTTTTTTTTGCAAAAAACGCAAGAAAAAGAAAAAAAGTTGTGTTCAATGACCTAACTTCTCATTTTACCCTTATTTTTTTTAATATTCAATTATTTATTAATTTTAAAAAACTTTGTATAAATTAAAAAAATTATATAATTTGGTCTAGAGATCAGGGTTCGAGTCGATTCTTGTCTCAAAATTAGATTAGGAGCCAATTTTTTTAACAATTTGAATAATAAAAAATATTTGGTATTCTTTAGACCGAGTTAAAATAATTAAGGATAATTTAGACAATTAGAAAAAAATTCCTGTAACTTTCCTTTTTTCAAACAATGGAAGAAATTATTTTAAAATTTTCTTAAAAGTTTTTCATGCTAACCAATTGCATGCATGAAAATATATTTTCTTTCACTTTCTTTTCTTTTACTTTACTTTCTATCTCTTTCATTTTCCATCATATTTTTTTTGCTAACTAAATGGATCCTAATAAATGCCACATATAAACTACCACAAACTTTTTGCATACACAACTTTTTTTTCCAAAAAAAAAAAACCCTAATAGTAACAATAACAATTTTCTTTAAAAAAAAATGAAATTTCATGAAAATAATAATAACTTTCTTAAAACTTTGACATTTTGGGATCGAAGAATTAACTTTCAGTCAATCTATAGATTCAACATTGATAATCTACAATGAGATACACTTTTTTTACTCTATTTTTCAGAGGTAAATTTGAAGTATTACTTATTGATAAGAAAGGAATTTTGAGCATGGACCATCATGATCCAAGAGCCCAATGAGTCCAGCATCACCCATGGGCCCAAATGAAGCGACCTAAGCTTGCCCAAGTTGAAAGTAGGAAGGACCGAAACTACGGGGCCAAGCCCAACATTATCAAAATGCTTGCAATCTCATCTAACCCCAATCCAGCCCAACTTGACACGAACCCTAGAATACCCCACCGCGCCACGTGTCTGAAGGGACAAGGCAACCAGTTCTGACGACTATGACAGTCACATACTCACTGGAGCGTTGGTGCACATAACCATTCAGAGATCATAGGAACAATGGTGCCGGATGGCAGAGGTTGTTGCAGGATAGTGACAGAAGGCCCCATAGAATCAACAAGAAAGAAGAAGGAGCCACCGAAAACCCTAGCGGGGATGGCTTGTATAAATAAAACACTGTTGACCTATCATGAGAAGGATCATCTTCCCAGAGACACCCTCAAGCCAAAAGACCCAGCAAGTAAAGATAGAATTATACTCCCCTGTAAGAGTCCATCGCTTGTAACTCCATTGGATTCACCAAAGATTGATTGATATACGACCTTAAGGAGTAAGAGATTCCGTTACAGTGGACGGAGCCTTAGTTTTCCGACTGAGGTGAACCACTTATACATTTTGCGCCCTTTTCATTCTCCCTAGATTAATCTCTTAATCAGTTAAGTCCACTAAAATCCTTGAAACTTCATTGGTTGGACCTTGACAGTTATTTTCTGAGGATCATCACTTATGTATATGATTTGATGGATAAATATATTATTTTTATTTTTCTTTAACATAGAACTGGTTTCTATCCTAGTGGCAAACTGCCATAGTTAACCATTTATTGCAAATATATATATATTATAAATATTGTAATTAGTGGATGACTCATAATATATATCATTTAGTGCACCTATGTAAAGATGTATTAGTGGGCAACTCTATAATTCCCACCCTTTGATTATCTAAAATTAATTTTGTATTTGATGATCATTATAATTGAAGACCTATAAAAGGAGGTCTCACATTACGATGGTAGATATAAGTTAAGAAACTCCCTCTTTAGTATTTCTATATTATATGGTCTCTTTACAATTTTATGTTTTATAGCCTCTTACTTTTATAATATGTTATAAGCGCAATACTCTAACCACATGAGGAAAAGATTTAATTTCTTTGTGCATGGACCATAAAGAATAAAATGAACCTTATTTACAAATTGTTCAATTTTGAGATGAATGGTAAAGATGCATGTACAGCAAATAATGGCACAACCTACATAATCTTTCGAGATAATTTTTTTTTTCTCCAACTAAACTTTAGTCAAAGTTAATATAATTACAATATCAAGATATGCAAACCTGATCGAAGGCTCCAGAAGAGCTATTATCATGTTACCAAATGGAATAAAAATTCATATCAATGGCGTTTTGTATTCAATCAGATCTAAAAAAAATCTGTTAAGTTTCAAAGATATACATCATAATGGGGTTCATATTGAGACTATGAAAGATAATAATGAAGAAACTTAATGAAACTTATATTAGAGAAACTTTATGTTTTTTCGTTGGGTTGTACTGTACAATCATAAGAACAATTAAATCAAATAATGTGATGAGCCCAAAACTTTTTAATCCAAAATCTTTTGTATGACTGACTTGGTCACCTTAGGTTAATAATGATGAATCGAATTATCAATGACTCACATGAACATTCTTTAAATAATCAAAAGATTTTTTTTGTTGAGTGATTAACCATGTACTGTTTGTTCACAATGAAAATTGATTATTAAACCATCTCCCGCAAAAGCCAAAGTTGAATCACCAACCTTTTAACAAAAAATCTAAGGGGATATCTATGAACAGATTTACCTATCATGTGGATCATTTTAATATTTTATGGCATTAGTTGATGCCTCAACACAATGGTCACATGTTTCTTTATTACATACTTGAAATGATGCTTTTGCCATTTTTCTGCCTAAATAATTTGATTACGAGCATAATTTTCAAACTACCTAATCAAGACAACTCTTGATAATGCCGGTGAATTTACATCTCAAATATTTGATGATTACTGCATGTGTTGTTTTGATCGATATGGAATACCCAATTGTTCAAAGAGTAATACTATTTGGACCTAAAATACTGACTTAATTTGTTGACATAATGATGTGACTGTAGTATAACCATTAGATCAACACCAAGTTCTAATGTTTGGTGGTTCCCACAGCCAATCCAAAGGTCAAAGTGAATTAAGTTAGCAAATTAGGTCAGTAAATTAGGTCTCAATAGCATTGCCCTTGCTCAAATCCATACCCAAAATAGTTTGGTCGAGTCTTTCATTAGACAATTTCTGTTAATTGCTCGACCCTTACTTGTGATATTTAAATTACTCATTTCTACTTGAAGGCATGCAATATAACATGCAACAATCTTAGTTCATTTCCAATCAACTGCTTATCATTAATACTCCATAATACAACTTGTACTTACTTAACTCCTAAATATTTCTCGCTTACGAACATTTGGTTGTGTTGTATATGTCCCAATTACACTGTCGCAACGCATTAAGATGGGTGTACAACGTCGACTAAGAATTTATGTTGAGTATGATTTACAATTCATCATTCGACATCTTAAACATTTGACGGGAGATGGTTTTACTGCAAGATTTGTAAATTATTATTTTGATGAGCCAGTTTTCTCGCCGTTAGGGAGAGGAAATCTGTCGCCTACTAAAGATCGACATGAGCTTTCTTTGACTTAAAAAATTATATCTAATCTTGATCCACACACTCCCCAATGTAAAACTGAAATGCAAAAAAATATTCATCTCCAGAGAATTAATAATCAGTTGTTTGATGCATTTATCGATGCAACAAAGAATAACCAAGTCTTATGTGCTAGCTATGAACACTCCGACAAAAAACAAAAATTGATGTTTCAATTGAAAAAATTCATGGCAACCAATGAATCATCAACTAGATAACACTTAAAAGTGTGGACAACCCCTACGTTCAACTACTCCCTGGAAGAAGAAATTAAAAGAGCAATTATACATGGGCTTTAGGCCCTAATTTTTTAGAAGACCCCAAATTTTTAGATACATTAATAACGCACAAAAAAATTAAATATTTTAAATTTTAAACCCTAAAAAAAATGCCCCAAAATATTAAGTACAATCAATATTTTTATTGTAATAATTTGGGTTCATGATTCAATTCATAACATTAGAAATCTAAAAATCATAAGTTGAAAAAATAAAAAGTACTGAAAAGTCAACTCATATTTATCTCTATTCTTTCTCTCTCTCTCTCTCTCTGTAAAAATTAATACAAAACATTAAAAAAATAAAATTAAACACTCTTTCTGATAAAAAATAAAAATAAAAGTTAAAATATTCTTTCCAGTAACACTAGCACGTCCTTTTTCGTCGGTCTCTCTCTTATATAATAAATTGAAAATAAATTAATTTTTAAAAAATTAATATTAAAAAAAAAAAAAAAAAACCTCATATAGTATTTTCACTTTAGGCCTCCAATTACTTTAAGCCACCCTTGATCGTGATGAAGAATCGTTCTAATTGCCTAAAGTAAAACTTTATATGAGACCTTCTTAATGGGGCCTTATTAATTTTTAAAATAAATTTTGAGATATAAATCATTAAACAATATCATTTATATTATTGCTTTTGAATTGCATAACTAGTTATGAGCATACAAATTTTATTTGAGGCTTTAAAAAAATTAGGCTTAATTAATTAAGTCTCTTGGGACCCTAAAAATAAAAATGGACTTATTGATTATGAATTTTAAAAATTTTATTCGGGACTAGAGAATAAAATTAAATTTATTGGAACTTGTGTATAAAAATGTCATTTGGGGTAGTAAAATTAAAATTTGACTTAATTAAATATTGATTAAAAATATTATTTATTTAAGATCCTAAAAACAACATTAGACTTAATTGAGCCTCCTTAAAATAGAACCTTAAAAATTCGGCTAAAGTGGTGATTTGTATAGCTATACCATTGAGCCGGTCCAGCCCTTCTTTCTTTCTCACGCACACAACACACTCTCAAATGTGTTTCTATCACGCTTGAAAATTTGTAGGATCTCAAAAATAATCAAGTACTCGAAATAATTTTACAAAAAATAAAATTAATCAAAACTTAAGATAAAATAAGAAAATACGAAATTTAAAGAAGGAATAAAAGAAGCCAAAAAGGTGTAGCAAAGGAGACTACTGTGATTCACGAATTGAGTTGGCTGACATACTTGACCGTTATATTAATATTTTTTTTTGTTCAAAACGGTTAGGATTGTTCGGGTCAGTTTATGCATATCTTGACTAATGTATTTTTCAATCCAGGGTCGAAGACAGACTATTTACACTGAAACTAGAAAATTCACGAAGAATAAATCTATATTTTATATTATTATTACGTATAAATGTCAACATCTGCAAAAAAAAATTAATTTCTTATTTTATCCCTAATTATTATAATAAGGCAATTATACCCTCATATTTTTATTTTTACACATATTTTTACTTTCAATTTGTTTCATGACTAATTATTATAATAAAGTCAATTATACCCTCATATATTTTTATTTTTTACAAATATTTAACTTTCAACTTGTTTTGAACTCTTTTATAAAGACTTGTAAATTCTTTTAAAATCATTTATTAGTAATATGGTTATATACATTTATCTATATCCATATGATCTATAGTCAAATATATGTTACATTTTATTTTTTAGTATGTAATAAAATAATAATATTATAAGAGCAATCTAATCGATCTATTTAACAAAATAAAAATTATTAATTTTATAATATAATTAGATGTATAAATATTTAAAAAGGTCTAACAGATACCTAATAAATGACAGATTAGTTGCTTAAAAACTTATAGAATAAATTAATAATTAAATTTAGTAATAACTAAAATATGAATTAATTATTTGACATCTAATTTATTATTTAATTTAATTACATATATAATTTATATTTTTTATAAAAATAATATTATTTAAATTTATTTACGTACAACGCACGTCGTGCATTGCTAGTCAGTCATAGAAGACTTGACGTCAAGAAATTATCAAAATTCAAACTCAAAATGTCTAAATTTATAGTTGATCTTTATTACCATTTGAAATACCCTTGAGATGAAACTTAACAATCCCACTCGCATTAGACTACAAAAAAAAGCTATTTTTTCTAATAGAATAATAATCCCACGTGGACTAGGATACCTAAATAAACTAAAAATCTAATAGAACAATAATAAAGAATAATAATTCTACGTGGACTAATACCACGGAGACTAGGATACCTAAACTAACTAAAAATCTAATCACAAAATAATAAAGAATAATAATTCTATCTGAACTAATCCCATGTGGACTAGGATGCCTAAACTAACTAAAAATCTAAAAGCAAAATAATAACAAATAGAGAATAAGAAATTTAGAGAATGGGGGTTTAAACTCTAACAAAACCTAGCATCAATTAGAGAAAAAACTTCAGCAGTAGAAGACATGGAAGATTACGAGGAGAATGATTCAAACCGTGCAGGCAGTCCTTGGGGATGTTCATGGCAAGTTTGCTTCACAAGTCACCCGAATAACAACGGATCATACATACTCATGCCCAAGCAGCAACAATGGGAGGCCAAAGAAACCTGGTTAGGGTCCAGGATGATGATAGTGAAGCAGATCTCTAAGACGTTGGCGGGGCCTAAATGGAAGAATTTTGTTAGAAGGTTTAGTACTAGTATTGTGAGTGACCAGAAAAGAAGAGGGTGGAAGAATTTTATTACTAGTTCGAGTATAACGAGCAACAGGAAAAGAAGAGGACAGTTTCATTACACTCCTCGAAACTATGCCCTTAATTTTGATGATGGCACTGATAGAGAAATAGACCGTGCATGGCCTAATACCGCGGCTCAAGTTCCAGCCCCGCAGCATAACACGAGAACTTTGTAACGAGTCCTGATCATGCTGCTGTTTGGTTAACGTACATATATTTGTTATTTTGTTCCTGCATTTGTACATAGTTTCATTCTTTGATTCTTTTGTTTCGTTGTTGATGTAACATTACAATTTTGATATGAAATCAAAATAGATAGGGTTTCAGAAAAAATTTCATTGTCTTTCTTGTTTCATCCCTGATGACTACTCGTCAAAGTTACTTTACCATGGAAGTGTTAAGAATAGCAGGAAAAAGCATCGACAACAAGACTATAAGCATCTAGAAATTCATATCTGCAACGAGTACAAGATTCTAATTCCTCCTATATAGATATTTGCCACAAGTTTAACACTAAATGACTACTACAGCACAATGGCAATAGAAACAATAGCCATAACTGTAACGGTAACCATGCAGGAGACCATTACACTGTACACCCTCACCCGATTCGTATTTTATTCACGAAATATCAAAAGGCTAAACAAAAACGTTGAATCCTCAATGGAAGGGTGGCGATTCACGTCAGCTATCATTATATATACTTTAAAATTGAACTTTCTAACAACGCTGCATCATAAGAAACAGGCCTTCTATAGTCCTTAGGGCATACCTGTTAAGGGGCACACATATCAAATTCTTTGTCATCATCAGCTCATCCACAATGTTAAAAGCCCTTTTATACGTAGAAGCAAGATATCTGATGGTTCAAGTGAACAACACATTTCCATGCAGTAGTAGTGTGCACTGATATTTGACGTATAAAGTGTGAATCACAGAGGACACATGAGAAGTTTGCCATCTGGATCAGTCGTTCATTTCACGTAAAACGATCGCCACTGGTTTCACCTGCATTACTTCTTTTCCAAGTAAGAGTTGGTGAAAAGCTCTTGAAAATTGTCAAGTAACAAGAACTATGCTAAAATCAGATACCTTTTGCGTTTGCTCTTCACCACGGTAGAGGTGGAAGGATTAGTATGCCAGTTCCTCTTTCTCTGATTGATGAACCAATTATTTATCTGTTTTAATTGCAAGCCTGTTTCCTGTACCAATCTTGCTTTATCTTCCTCCTGGAAAGTCACAAATTAACCGCGATAATTTGAAGTAATAAGTCAAAAGTGCGTAAGCAATTTGACTATCATGAGCTTCACGAATGTTGCCCAATTATCTATTGAGGAAAGCCATTTAAAACACAAAGATTGTGAATCTATGAAGTGTAGTTAAACAACCAAAGCAAACACGGGGTCTTTTCACTTGAAGATGACCACATGAGGACAAACTTGTCCTAAACTTTGCTCCATGCACAGCTAGAAGTGTATTACATTACCAAAACATGGAGAAGTCAACATATAGAACTGCCTTTTTGGAGTATGTCACCAAGCCAAACACAACGAAAATTATGATAACCTGACACTTACTGTTGGGTATGGCCACTTGGCATGTGTTTGCCACCAAGCTTTTAAGGCAGAAGTGGTATCACCAGGAAGCTTTCCTGCTCTCCTCTTGCGTAAAATTTCCTCCCTAATGTCCACTATTTTCTCCTTGTAACCCTTAAAAAAGGGGGAAAAAGAAGAATTTTAGTTGATGCTGACAACAAAGATACAAAAAATACATTTTCAAATGTTTAGTCCCCCACCTGCTTCAGTTCATGCTTCAGCTCTTGCCTTACACGCTCCATCAATGATCTCTCACTCTCTGTAGGGATGAGAGGACCAAATCCCATGCTGTCAGGACCCTCCAAACTTCCATCAAATATGTTCACATCACTGTCTACCTGGTCATCATCATCGTCAGACATTGTTGCACCAGTGCCTTCTCCTGGTGACACTCCTGTTCACGTAGCATGTAAAAGCAACATTATCGGTTAGTATTTCGTGGTCATCTGGTTCATAATCTTGACACAGTTAAACCGCACATTAGCATCTCAGCACCTTGATCCTGGACTATTTTTTAGTATGCAAGAAGAAATCACTGTCTTTTTTAAAGAAAGAAAGCTTGAAGGATTCCTCAAAGAATTAAGAATTCAAAGACGGTAAAAAAAATTGCAGAACAAGATAGCTAATAAATCATCTCATAGAAAACCAGTAAAAAAAGAGTTTGCTAAATAGGAATGTCAGAGCTAATGAAGTGGAGAAGATGTTCTTGCAGTCAATATATCAAGGTTTACCATGGCAAAGTTGTCTACATAGCCTCCTAACCTAATAAGAGTGGCTTAAAGTTGCAGGGGAGTTATATTATGAAATTTTGAGGGTACATTCCTGTATTTCACAAAATGTTAGCATCTATTGATCCCAGCTGCAATAAATTTGGGTTATGTGGTAGAATTTAGTGGGTGTGAGGCGTCTGCAAATATAAGTTCTACCAACCCCTCAGTTGAATTTCTTTCTGTTTCCATTGACATGGTTACCCTACTGAACCACATTAGGTTTTGCCGGCTTGTTCATAGTTTTTTTGCAGCTTTCTATTTACTTTGTAGTTGGTCTCAGAGCATTTATTGATTATTATGTGGAGAGACTAAGCCATTGGACTCAGGAAAAGGAAGATAAGAACATGATATCAGGTTCAACACGAAAAAGAGTCAACATTATAACTCTACATTCACCTTTTTTGGATTGAGAAATAGATTCGAGTAGTTCTTTCAAGATAAAAACAAAACAGCAGAAGGCCACCCCCATCTTAGGCCCTCTGTAAGAGAATTATCCCATATCTATGGTATATCTTGTTCCATTTTTATTTTGACGCCAGATGTTTCTAGAATTAGAAATTTGGTCTTCCAAGAAAGCTTATAAATAGTAACTATCGAAGTTTCAGACGGTGAAAAACTAGAAAAGCAGAAATTAACATTTAAACCTTGTGAACATATTGTTTTCCTGTTAAAAGCAAACCAATGGACAGAGGGACTAAAATGAAACTTCACCTGTTAAGCTCTGTAGGGATTGCTCAATCTCCCAGCAAGCCATAACTGCTTCCATTGCATGAACACGAACATGTTGTTGCAGTTGTTCTTTAAAAGAACAAAGCAACAGAACGTAATGTGTCTACATTGTGAAGTGGAGAGAGAAAAAAATAAGTCCCAGACATATTTGTTTCAAATGAACAGTTCTGTACATAAAAAAACTTCCATTATAGCACACAGTGTAGTCAGTTTCTGGCAAAGACAAATGCTAAAAATGATAAGTACTGCACGAGAAAAACATAAATGGAAGCGTTCCAATTATACTTTGGCAGTTTTCCCAGAATACTGAAAAGGAAAAAAAAGGTCATCATATGGTCCACAGAATTGCCATAGTTAAACTATAAGCTAACCTCTGAAACAAAGAAATCCTAATCATTCATTTGATTCCACCGATTGATTCTTTTATCTGTTTAATATAGGAAAAGCTACAGTTCAAATGTACCGACTTACAACTTCCCATCTGTCATAAAAACGACGATTCAAGTGTAGGCTAATTTCTTCTGGATCTGAACATCAAGTATGTAACCTCTCAATTCTCGAAGGTTTAAGTTTATCAGGATTACAGATGTAGGTTTGGAAGCTATCTTACCCAGGGTTCCATTGGCAAATTGGACTTTCGGGTAATAAAAGCAACAGGAAAAGGAAGCTTAAATTTTAAGCCCAGACTATTCAGTATGTTTCTTTAAAATGGAGCCATATTAATCTTACTGAAAGCAAACATCCACATGAGTCCCTTCACATGCTTGCTTCCCGAAAGCAATTAATAAATTAATAGGAAACTTTATGGTTGATGCACTTTACCATCAATAGCAACCCACATCTAAGCAAACTTTTTATAGAACAGTGAACGATTGACAATGCATAATTGGTTACAATAAATCACACATTTGCTGTCTCAGATGAGTAAGAGACAAAATTCTTCATATATTTTTAGATATCATTAAGTTAAACAGACAGAAAAGACAACGAAAACAAGTGGAAAAGAAAGTTTCATTCAGCGTATTTCACTTTCTAACAATTCCCAACAAAGAGTATTTTTTTCCATCATTGTAATAAAACCAACTGCATTTTTAAATTAGTAAGAAAAGCAATGTGATTAGCGAACCATGTCTCGTTATATGAAGACACTTGTTTGATATGAGGCTCCAACATCACAACTAAAACATGGCCCACATGGAACCCACGGAGCACCAAATTGTACAGTGTTGAATTTTGATATTTAAAAGCAAGTGAAAGCTGAAATAATATAACACTTTTTCAATTATAGTCACAACAATATAATGCATCAAAGAACTAAATGTCACGAATCCTGACACACTGCTGAACTCTGACCATGGAGCTTAAGTTTTCACAATAATCTAACAAAAACACACAATAAATTTCAGCTAAAATGAAATTGGAATAGGAGAATGAAAAAGGATGACCAATCTTTCTGCACGTTGTTCTGTATGTCTTTGCTGCATGTCAATCTCAAAAAGTACAATTTATGATAGAAATTATAAAGATACAAATTGACAAACTTTTCTACCTCAGCATCTATCAGAAATTGATGCAAGTTGTTTTCATAATAAATTCCACAAAGCATTTTAGATTGCAGGTTTATCTCTCAGAATAATTGTCTTTTCTTCTACCAAGAGAAAAGAGAAAGCCTTTCACTATTAAGAAGTTATATTCAAGCTATTCTTTAAGCTTGACCACTTGATTGAAAAGAGCATGCAAGATATATGCTACTCGGTCCACGCTGCATAGTCAATTTTCTGATAGGGACTCTTCTTAATAGCCAACCAATTTTGATGCACCTCTATTGAATAAATCAACCTCAGACAGAAAGTAGACCTTCTGTACAGCATTGAGACATACTCTTACAATATTTGGTTCAACTTCTCTGGATAGGAAACAGTACAAAGCATCCTTATGATTTCTAGACATGTTAAACCAACAGAAAGGCAATTCATTACATGCACTAAACATGCTTGAGATGTAACCCAGAAAGGATGAATGAATCAGTTTTCATTTCTCTATAGGAATACAAAGAGCTTATAATATGACTTAACTGAACATCACAACACAAAATAATAAAATAAGTTGGATGACATAAAACAACTAGATGCAGAAAATAACCACAGAAGTGAAGATACTGTGCTTGGATGTCTTGAGATGATTTCCAAGCAACGAATATGCATCTACTTCAGTGGTTAGTTTATCTTCAGAACTTCTCCAACGAAATGGTTTTCAAACTTCAAATTTTATAAAAGGTTGCATCGATGTCACTCTCATGTCTCATAAATTTGCTAAATGCAATTTCTCTTCTTGAAACTCCACAAATACATGCATATTCCTAAAGGCTGCATGCTACATAACTTTAATCAAGTCAAATGCAGGTCAGATGTTCTCAACGAGTTATTTAGCAAAAGGACAGGTCAGGTCTCCCAATTGCTTTGACAGCTAAGATGTGATTCCACCGTCAATGAGATCTTGATAAAAACATTTGACACTTTATGGAAGGTATTGGAGCTGATTAATCTTCTTGTCCACTAGAGATGTCAGAGGCAGAGAGAAGTACAGAGGTTGTGCACAACCCAGATTGAGGTTAAGCCTTGCACACACATTTTTGGTTTTTGGTTGACGCTATCACAATCTTCATTATTTGTTAAACAATTTTTCCTCTATCCTCTTGTAGGGCAGTTATTGCAGGGAAAACCTACATAAGCGAGAGGAATTACACTTCTTAATCAGAGCTTAATTTAGACTAACTGAATGTAAGTCAGTGTCATTTCGTGATTGTGGAGAAAAGCTGTATCATTTCCTTGAAATTCCCCATTACAACCATCTACTCTTACAAGTACAGATTTTAAAATTTTCAGAACAAAAAATTTAGCAGTAGTTCCATCCCCCCCGACAGCCGCTCAGCTATCCTGATGCAATAAGATAGATGAATCATGATGCAACGAGAGATGGATTCGCAAACAAAAATTATTAGAAGGGCCACAATAACCATGATTTTCCCTCCCGAGACTCACAAATATCTCTACATAGCCCAGGAATTTTGGAAACGAAGACAATACAATCACTAGGCAATGAATCATATAAAAACAAACTGTATCTCAATCAGAGTCCTAAATTCCAAAAAATCAGAAATGGTACACACAGAGACAGGCCTTAAATTCCAAAAAAGAGATGTCACACATAGAAACAGTAAACTCCTTCTCGGTCGACATAAATATTATTGACATTTATTAATAGCAAGAGGACACACAGAACAACAAATTAGGGAGAAAATTTTAGGCAAAATTAGAAAAAAAAAAGAATAAAAATAAAACAGAGAATGAAAATTTTACCATGAACTGATCAAGCTCCTTATCATCACCAAGATTAGCATGTCCAAGCGCCGAGTACCTGGCCACTACGTGCTGCGACTGCGCCAGCTGCGCATCAATCCTCGGCAACTGATCTACCGGTGTCGCGATACGCAAACACGCAACGTGAGCCGATAAAAGCTGCTCGTACAGCGGATGAGCCAAAATTTCTGCTTTGCATCGTGCATTTTGCCAATTCACAACTCCATCCCCACCGCCACCGCCGACGACTTCACTATCATTTAACTCACCGCCTCCTCCGTGGCTCTCGATGTTTCTGTTGTTATCATTGTTGTTCAAATCAGGCGATTCGTGCGAAATAGCCCCGCCAATCATCGAACCGTTGGATACCTGACCATCGTCCCTCACATCGCTAATATTCCTCTGCAGAATCGGCCTCGAAAGCCACTGGTTCGGCCCCTGCGACGTCCTCGAGTCCGAATTCGTGTGCAAATTCAAGAAATTTGCCTCTCCGTACTGGTTCTGTTGTCTCAGAATCGCGCTGTTGAGCCACGTCGGACCGACACCAACCTGAGCCGATTGCTGGTGGCTGTGCTGGCCCGGCGCTTTCCCGGAGGTATCTGTTGAAGACTGGCCGAGCTGTTGGGGCAGAATACTGCGGAGAACGGCAGTGTTTTCAGCGGTTAAGTGTTGGTCTGAGTAGTGTTGTAAAGAAGCCATTTCTTGTGACAAATGGTTCGGATACGCCATGGATGAATATATAAAACTTAACTATGATATTCTTCTCATCATCATAACCAATTTTGAGAGAGAAACTTCTAAACCCTGTCTGACCTGAGAGAGAAAGAGAGAGAGAGAGTTTGAACAATACAGAACTATTGCACTCGTGAAAGAAGCTATATGCATAGATAAACTATACAGACACTGTGTATATATACATATACATGTATAGCCTATAGGGACCAGCAGCAGCTGCTCTCTGTAGTATGTACTCTACAGCCTGGAGAGAGAGAGAGAGCTATATTTTTTTTTGGGGTCATGAGAGAGAGCTATATGAAAAACTACTATATCATATAGAGGCGATAAATTTGAAAATTGAATTTAGAGAGAGAGAGTGTGTGTGTAACTTGTAATGAACGTGGAGAAGTGTACATACTACATAGTAAAGAACTGGTTTCGGAGAGTGGTTTCCCGGTTAGGAACACTGCTCGTGAAACCACTTACAAAGGAAATGGGGAATGGGTTTGGTTTATATAGGTGGCTGTATTATATATAGATGTAGGCAGCGCAGACGTAAAAGGTCAACAAAGGAGCTTTTGGGCGTGGACGTATGTGGTTGGACGTTGGATGTACGGTAGATCAACTGGATCCAACGGTGCAAAACGGTCCACGTGGCTCAGTTGTCGTATTCATGTCGTTGGACACTCGCGGTTCTTATATTGACCAAATGCGCGTGAGCTCCGTCGGTAAATTACATTTTGGTCCGCTTAAGAGCCCCCCGTCTCACTAAACCATTCTCATGGCATCTCCAACAACGATTTTAATTAGTTTTTTATTTTAATTATCTAAAAGCATTTTTTTTATTTTAACTACTGATCTTTTTAATAAACATTCCAACTAATTTTTTATATTTTAAATAATTTTTTTAAATATTATTTTATATATTTTATATCTTTGTTAGGATTCTTGGAGGAAGAGAGAGAATAGAGAAAAAGACAGAGAATGAACAAGAAAGGTGAAAAAGGATAAGAGGAGAGAAAAAAATATATAAAATATTTATATAAATTATTATAATGATGCTCTATATTTAAGTTTCAGTGTAGCAAAAAATTAGTTTAGAACATCTGAATATATTATGTTTTGGAGTATAATTTTTATCTTTGGTTAGCTAAATTTTAACTATTTTTAAATTTTACATGTTTTGTTGAAGAATAGAGGAAAAATGAATGGTTATGATGGAGAGAGTTATCAAAATGTGTCAATATTTTTTGTCAAAATAGCATTTTTTTTCTCATCGTATCCTCCTTAACTAAATAAGTTACATTCATATTGCATTAAAACTAATTGTTCGCAAAGTGTTCTTGTAATGTACGCTATTGAGACATGGATGGAAGAAACCAATATTTGTAAGTGGAAGACAAAAGCAAGAACCATGATAATTGAGTGGCAAGGATATACAATGAGCCTAGTCAATGTATCGGGCTCAAGTGTTGAAAAAAATATACAGACCCACGACTCACTCAACAAGCCAACCTGATGGGTTTGTAACGTACTAAGCACCAGGTCATCTTAATGGACAGTTGATGGGACATTTTTTAGGAGGGGTATGATCAAGAACACGTGTCTTTGACGCCGAGGTATTATTACCTTTAATCGAATCATGTGTCGCGAAACATCTCCTAAACGGTTGACACTATCCTCGGCGTCAAAAGGGGCTCCGCCTCTCTCCACCACAGACCGCCCTTCCTCGGCGTGAGGGTCGCACTCTCCATGGATGCCCTATATCTCAGCGACTATGGACATTTTCTCCAAAGCACTTGTCCTCGAGATTGAGGACATTCTGTTCTGAGTTGACTACTGACGACTGCGATCGTTACCCTCTAAAAAAAGTGTCGGGTGAATCATTGTCTTTCGAGTAAAGTCAGAATGAATGAGACTTCCCACCAAGGAGAGGCTGGCACGTGTCAAAAGTACAGACTAATGGTCACATACGTAAGGATACCCTTGCTGATGAAAGGCTGCCTCAGTCATGCGCATTTAATGAAATCCCAATTATGAGACGTCAATGAAGATTGTAGAGACCGAAAGTAAGGGACATTAAATGCTCTGAAGACCAAGCAATTAATAACTCTATCGAATAACGAGCCTTAATTACTCAGGAGTCCGAGACAGACTGAACAATTAATACTGAGGGATTACCCATGTAAATCAGGAGCACATGTTGTCCCATCTCTGACAGCTACCTCCTACCTAGTCTATCAACAATGATGAGCTCTTGAATGTATAAATAGTCTTCAAAAATACAATGTAAAGGTACGCAAAAATCTCTCACCAGAGTACCACACAGTGCTTTCCGTTTTTTTCTCTTCCTAAGCACTGACTTGATCGTCGAAAGGGATACGCTAGAAAAACACTCCGGCCCCTTTTTAACTCTCTTTGTGCGTTTTAGGTATCCCCAGTGACCCTCCGGGATCGATCGAATCTCAGAGTCAATTTATCATCACTCCTTAGGCCCCTTTTAATCTTCTAAACTCACTTAGTGTCATCGAAGTACCGCATTTCCTCAACGAATTTGAGCTCACCACGGGATAAAACTATCCCCCATTATATCGTGCGTAAAATTTCTCGCACAGCAATAATCGAGTTTCCCTTTAAAAATTGAATATTTATAAACTATTTTAGAAGAAATACATAAATTCTTAAGTATTTGTTCCTTTTAAACAAAAACAATTCAAGTTTTCGAGTTCTAAATCAGGTAAATTCATTGAGACATTTGGTTCTAATATTTTGTTTAGTATGATGAAAAAAATAAATGATGGAAAATTTATTTGTATTGAGATATATTTTATTTGTTTGTATAGCTTTTGATATACACATATATTATATAT
>CM042186.1:35942674-35953590 GCA_023539305.1 Ilex asprella | reverse complement strand
ACTGACACCCAACCCACCCACATCACCTAAAATCCACAGCCACCCAATCCACCTTCATCCCCGAAATCCACAGCCACCTAACTCACTCCCATCCCCGAAACCCAACCCAATCCCCTGAAACCCACAACCACCCAATCCACTCTCATCTCCGAAACCCACAGCCACTCAAACCATTTCCATCCCCGAAATCCACAGCCACTCAAACTCACTACCATCCCCGAAACCCACCACCACCCAAACTTACCCCAATTCTCGAAAACCCACCACCACCCAAACACACCACCAGTACCGAAACCCACCACTGCTCAACCCCACCACCACCACCGAAACCCACCACTGCTCAACCCTACCACCACCACTAAAATAGAAAAGGTTGAGAGAGAGCGACAAAGAGAGAGGGGGAGATCTGAAGAAAAAAGAAGTGAAGGACTTCTTATATACTCAAACAAGAAAAAAAATTGTTGTTAAGGGGAATGGAAACTCAGATCTCATTAACTTCCCTTTTAAACACACATTTTTTTTTTAATTTTTTTGGATGTTTTCAAAAACATCATTTTGGATGTTTCTATATTTTAGTCTTGTTTTCAAAACAGAGTAGTTAAAAAAAAATAATCATCAAATGCGTTTTTTTTTTGCCATAAAATGAAAAAAAAATAAAAAAAAACTCATGGTTACCAAACGTTACCTTAAGCTTTTTGAGTAAATGATTGTTTAACATGATATTAAAGCAAGAATTTACACGTGCTATGTCCAAAATCTAGGATAGACATAAATGAGCGTATTAAAATATAAATATTAAAATTACACTCTCTCCAACAACTTAACTTTTTAGAGTAGACGGATGTTTTAACATTTTGTGATTGTCCAGCCCCAATTTTTCACTCATCTTACTGTGCATCACCCAGACCCTCTCATACTCCTTTTTTCACATCATCAAAAAATTATACTTTATTCTCAATTTTGGTAATTTATAATTTGAGACATAACTAATTCGTTTTATTATTTGATGGAAAGAATGATTTTATTACTTTCAACAGTCAATTTTTTTATTTTTTTTTTGTAAAAACAATTGTTGTGAGTATTATCAATAAAATTCTGAACATAATACAACAATTTTTATATAGTTTACGATTTCCACTAAAGACTATTTTCTATTTCCAAAACTTCTTAGTTTTGTAAGGAAATCCAATAATCAATGGGTGACATATGTTGAGAAACAATTATTGTGCATGGTGGAACTACTAACTAGTATGACTTTGAAAAAGTATGCAAAATAGTGCAAAGAATAAGAGTTAATTTATAAATCATGAAAGGAGAAGAATTTTATTCAAAATAATACTTTTTGTGGCTGATTTGGGAACCTAAAGCTTTTTTTTTTATCATTTGATTAATAGTGGATCACAATCTTTGAACTCTAATTTCTCACATATTTAAAACTTTTCCCATTTTGTAATGCATGACGTGAACCGCAAAAATAGTATCTCGTTACACAACTTGCAACGAACTACTTTCCGACTTATAATTTAACAAAATATTGCTAAAATATTTCGTCTTGTCCAAAGGCAAACAACATAAAAGCAAAATATTGGATGTCACATTTGTGAGAATTTTGAGAATTTCATGTCAAATAGAAATAAAAGTGAAAGTGTCTTGATATATTATTATAAATGAATTCGTTACCTATAAATTTAAGTTTTTATATGAGTATTGATTTCAAACATGTATATTGAATTTTGTATTACGGTCGTATCTCCTAGCACCGAAAACTTTCATTCACCTATTTCCCTAGGGTTAGATAGGGTTGATGGCTACCCTTGCGGTGGGAGGATTGGTTGTGCCCACAAGGGATCTAGCGGTGATACCATGTAATCATTGATGATATGGTATCACCAATTAATAATAAAATCTCAAATGAAAAAAGTGAACCCCACTTGAGCTTACGTGACAGAAGGGTGAAAAGTTATTTGCTTACATAACAGGTTAGTTATTAATTTTTGTGGAGTATATCTGCTTATTTGTTTTAGTATTATTGGTTAGTAATACCATATCACCTTATCATGTGGTATCACCGCTGTAATGAATATTTTATCCTGGCAGTGGGGCGGTCGGTGGAGCTTAACATTGAGTTTTTTTTTTTTGAACTGGAGCTTAACATTAAGTTAGAGAAGAGAGAAGGCATAATTGTCAAGTGTAATTTTTAAAATTGATGTGGGTGATAGTGTAATATTTTTTATTTGGGTAAATATTACACTTAATCCATGGACTTTCAATTGTTTTAACTTAGTCCCTCAACTATCAATTTTGTATCAATTAACTCATTCCATTAACTTTAGTTGTTAGAACAAATGGTGGAAGGTGACGTGTTTGTCATGTGCCATCGTTTGTTCTAATTTTTTAAATTAACGGAAGAATTTAATTGAGACAAAATTAATAGTTAAGGGGTTAATTGAGACACTTAAAAGTTTAAGAATCATTTTAAAGTCGTAAAAAAAATTAAGAATTAATTATGATATTTATCCTTTTAATTTTCCCATGAATACTCTCTAATATACCTTCTAAATTGGTCCTTTTAAGTTTTTGAAATTATACTTTAATCCTCAAATTAAGTGTTGATTTCATTTTACCTATCATCTCGAGTAGTCAATTTGTAGCTTATACCTCTTGATAACGAATTTAAACAAATTGCACCATTAATCATTCAAAAGAGTTCCATGGTGTCAAAGATTCAAAAATTGTGCAAGACCAAATTTTAATTGTTAATAGGGGCAATGCGTTCAAATCATTAATCATGGGTTTGCAGCGTAATTAGAGTCAAATTTGTAAAGAACAAAGTATAATTTACCAGAATTCTATATATATAAGGCTCATTTAGTAAACGTATTATTAAATGATTAAATATGTTATTGTACTATTATTTATTTAATCGAACATAATACTTTGTTTGATAGATAAATTTGATTCTATATTAATTTTAAAAACGTACACTAATTACATACTTATTGTATATTTTTAGTACCACAGACCTGTATTATGGAGGTATTTTAATTTCATGAGGAGATGTAGTATTATAATCCATCTCAAATGTATACAATAATACATTTACTATTATAACCTCTCAACTAATAAAATCAAGTTGTCATCAATGTAATAAAACATTGATTGAAGATATTTTTGTTAACTCAACATCAATACCATGAAATAATGTCATAACCAAACAATCAATTGAATGAAATAACTATTAACCAACGCTTATATTGTGTATTGTCAAATGCTAGATAAAATGGTGTATTATTCTAATACATTATTTAATCTTGTCTTTTATATATCTGTATTGTATTAAATTAGATTATTTTATCCAATCCACATATTTTTAATATGACAACCAAACGAGCCCATAGGATCCAAAACGTATGATGAAATTTGATGATGCACAAATTAATTTTGCACACCATATTTCAAGTAATCAGTAATAAATACAATAAATAAGTGGAGAAAAATAGATAATATTTATAGTTGCTCGATAAACGTGACCTACATCCATTTTGAATGGCTGGGATCACTGGGAATTTTATTGACTCAAGTGTGAATGGAGAGCAGAGAGCTACAAGTTTTGAGAGGGAAATAAGCGTTGTTCTCGACTGAGTGTGTTCTGCCTATCAAGTGTTGGTAGGACTTACAATTTATAGTCGTCTTATAACATATTTAGGCGATATATTAGTAACTAAGTGGTTGATCTGTTGGAGCTGTCGATCTCTCCTCAACAGGCAAGGCAGTTACAGTGCTCTCCATGAGATTCGGTCAAAGGATGAGGTGAGAGTTGACTCTTTCCAAAGCGGCGAAGATAAGACTCTTGGATGACCTGCAGGCTCCTTGCTGATGTAGCTCCTGGAACCTGATTAGTTTGACCGAGATGGACCACATTGGACTGGACTTGCTGGATCTCTTGGGTTTGGGCCATGAATTTAGACTGGACTTATAACATGAGTTAGGCTTGAGTTGATTCATCAAAATTTACCATATTAGAGTGATTATGTAACGAAATTGAATCGTATGAACTGATGTTAAACTATTTGTTATTGAACTAATTTAACAAGTTTGTACTATACAACCAAAATTTGATAATAATGATAACTCAATTAAATAATTTATTGAATAAATTTATTTTACTCTACTATTATTTGGCCCCCTCAATACAAAATCCGGGCTCTGCCCCGATCACCAGAACAGACCCTTGTTGTGTAGGCTATTTGGGAAATGAAGCTTTTCTAGGAGTAGGAAGCGTGGCTTCTTTGGGAGTTTAACGAGTCTCCATGGGGCTTAGGGACGTGGTACATTGGGCTTTATTTGAAGCTTACTCGAAGTTTTAGAAAGTATAAAATTGATAAATTTTTTAGTTTCGGCGTTAATGATCTATCTTTAATTGATTAGAGAGGGAATTAGTTAATTTTTGTGTAAACTAATCCGGATATCCCTAACCATTAAAAAAGAAAAAGAGGATTCACGTATATCACAACGATAAGAGTTATTGGGACATTAAAAAATTAATCTAATTTATTGAATTAATAATGTGGAAGTGACCGTCCAATGTTAAATAAATAAGTGGACAAGGTGACCCCACTTTTTTTACATTGGGTGGTTAGTATCTTACACGAAAGAGTAGTTATTTGAGTGAGTGAGGTGTGAATTATTATTGAATGATTACATCACGCGACAATGCTAACCTAATATAACTGTTACGCCCAATATTTACTCCTACTCGAAGAAGTCCAAACTAATTGGCTCCCGTCACAATGGGCTAGAGAAACAATATGTAGACTGTAGAGTAGTAACTAAAAAGTCAAAATGAATTATCAAATAATCACAAATTTCATATATATATATATATATATATATATATATATATATATATATATAAACACGCACATACAATCGAATCAAACCATGATCAGGTTTGATATTGATATCCAATTCAAATCCCTCGAAACATGGCTTCACTTCACGTCTCATTAATTAGATATGTATTGGATTCGAATTAAAATCCGATGAATTTATGTGCTATGCAGTCACTAATTAGACGTCCATGTTATGAAAGCCCATTTATTACAATATATGTTGACACTTGACAATTAGATATTCACTATGTGTATAGTCCTCCAAACATATGCTTCCAGTTGTTCAATCCTTTTTTTTAGGTAAATTGTTCAATCCTTGGTCTCATTGATGACCTTACAGACCCTTCATCCACATGTGAAAACTTCCAAAACAATATTCTAATTGCCAATCTTCTCACACTATCTCAAAACTCCACTAAAGTCATCATTCTTGCTACCTGCTTTACATCTTCTTTGCTTGTATTCCTCTCTCTCCTTCTCCCTCTCCCTCTCTCTCTCTCTCTCACACACACATCTGCATATATATATAGTTATATGTATGTATGTGCTATCAACATCATGCAACAGAAGATATGCTCAGTTTGTCTCTATGAATTGTCATCTCCCCTCAAGCAAGCAATGGGTGTGACTTCACATAAAAGGGGAAAGGAAAAACAGCACCATCAAAGCCCATGACCTCTCTCATCTCCTTTGGATTTTGCCTTTTCCTCATCTGTCATGTCACTTACATTAGCTGGTGGGGCACTTGCTGCACCTTTACTTGTTCCGGTGGCTTACAATTCTTAAAGAGTTTAAGACAAGGCTATGGTTTCACTTTGTATAATACCGTCTTCAAAGTGATTAATCAGTAATTTTGATTTAGATAATTTAAAATTATTGATTAAAAATTTAATAAAATAATAGAATTTTACGTGTGCTAGACTTCCACGGGAACAATAGTGAGGAATCTTGGACAATGGGCGAAAGCTCGAGCCAACAATATCATGTGAGTGAAGAAGGATAATGTCGCTTACGAAGCTCTTACGTTGAGTGCGAAATCATGATAAGACTCGAGGAAAAAACTCTTGTTAAGTCTATGCCAACAATCGTGGTAAGACCAGTGGAGGTGGGGGGACAAGTGTTCTCATGACCGGGCGTAAAGGGCACATGCGGTGCGTCAGATTGAAAGTGATAGTCGTCAAAAACTAGCGAAATACTCTCGAAACTAATTATGATGTTTGAAAAATTTTATCTTTGCGAAATAAGCTTACTTCCATAAAATTAGCAAAAAAGCAAGCAACGTGGGGAAAACAACGTATGGTTGCTACTATTAGCTTTTACTATTGAAAATATATCACCTTTTTTTTTCCAAGGCCTAAACTGTTTGTCACTTTACCTATCATTGTAATGCTGAAATGAAAGGATTCACTCCATGAAGAACAGTTTGCAATTGACTAAGCTTTGTAATTTGGAAATAATTTTGTTTAACTTTTCGAAAATTTTAGTATTAGTTCGAAGCATCCAACATAAGCAGCAAGAATAGGCGTATCTTAAGGTCATAAATCTGTAGTAATAGGCAGTAAATCATCAGAGGTTACGTGTGGGGACATAATTGTTCTGGCTTTATCTTATTTGGAGAATATAATTATTAGGTGGTTTTTGTTTTTTCTTTTTTGACTGAAGAATTATTTGATGTTAGATAGAGGCATTTAAGTGCTGTTGTGGTCCATGAAGGAGAGCTTCTGTAAGTGGCAATGTGGTCCATTAAGAAAGCCAATTTTTGAGGGAAAAGGGGAGCAAAGGGGAACATTAGGTAAGAAAGAATGTGGACTATAAATGCCATCCCAAGTTCAAGCACAACCTTATCCTCTCTTAAAGGTTTCCACATTTCAAAAGAAAAGATGTAAGAAATCGAATGACATGATTTACCTACTCAAAAATCATGTCATAAATCACCTTAGGGTGACAATTTTTGGTATAATCTTCTATAAAAATCAACTATAACACATCATGAAATTGAAAACGATGCGATCAGTTAACATGAATACTAAACAGATCGAATTAGTGTTACACAAGCATAACTCGATTTTGACATTACAAACTTGTTTAATTGGTATTAGATAAAATAAAATAAAAAGAATTCCCTATATCTTCATTTATTAGAGTCAAGTAGATTTCTAATTTAAATAGAGACCTATTTGAAATGGATCCTAGTTTTGAAATTTCAGGCTCATGGAATTTAAGTATCAACCCAAGGGTGACACATCATAAAATAACATGACATGAATATGATGCGCACTCAAAATAAAATGACCCAAATATCATCCCCTAACATGTACAATATAAGCCTCTAAAGCATCTACTACAAAGCACTTGTCTAGTTGAAGGAATTGCATGTCCTTCTTATCCCCTAGGAGCATTTCTACCTTGCCTTGGCACTTTTCGCCAAAATTCTTGTTCAAAATCGATTCGGTTTATTCTAATTTGTACAATTATTTGAGTAGCAGGTGCTTATAAAAGCATATACCAAGTTTTACAAATAAAAATCTTTGATAAGAAACATTAGCAATTCATTATTTAAAAATAGATAAGAGAATCCATCGTTGTGGGACACCGCGTTTATCACGCGTATCAGAATTAGACAGTTTAAAGTTGATGGATTGAATATGAGAAACATGAAGTTTGTAATTGGAACTGTTTAACCACTTTTCACACTATTCCTAAAGGTGTAGAAAGGCCATAAGATGGTACACAATAGTCATTCCTTTTTTTTTCTAATTTTTATTTCATTTCTCTTTTTCTACCAAATTTTCCTTACTAAAAGGCTTTCGAGTCTGGTGACTGCTATAGACTCTACATGACTCTCCATCCTCAAAGTAATTAGTTTTTTTATTGTAATTCAAAAAGATTAATTAAGTACTTAATTACGTATATTCACTTATTCACGTAGTGGTCAAAAGGATACATTAAAAATGTGCTCCATCGTCCTCTCCGACAACAAAAAAGAGCCCTTCTTTCCTTCTGTTGTGTGTTTTGCCCTTTTTAATTTCAAATTCGAAAATTCATTTGGGTTGATTAATTATGTCCTCGTTAAGTTGTGAGTACAAATCACGTAACTTCTTATTTTATAAAATCTCCCTTTGAAATACCATTCACTTCATATTGCATATTGATGATTCATTTTTCTCTTGACAACCCTCACCCCTCACCCCAATACATATACTAGCCAAATCAAGTTTTAAAAAAAATAGTTTTACAAGGATTTATACAATATCTTATAAAGAAATATGTAAAAAAGTATTTATTTTTTTCTTGCAATATTTGTTAAAAGACTTATTTGAGATCAAATTGAATTATTCATATTTGTCATGAACCTTGTTTTTCTTGTTAGCAGGATGTATTATTTTACATACAGCATCTACTATATAATTTCATTTCATTACAATATAATATCACCCAAGATCACATTGAAAAGGACAAACTCATATGAAACATTTTGCCCACTAAATATTTTAAATCAAGTAAAATATGTACATTATTATGTAGGTTCCACACTATTACATAATAGCAATACCTACCTTCCATACCTTAACTTACAATAATTAACAACATTTAT
Source organism: Ilex asprella (assembly GCA_023539305.1). Classification (NCBI taxonomy): domain Eukaryota; kingdom Viridiplantae; phylum Streptophyta; class Magnoliopsida; order Aquifoliales; family Aquifoliaceae; genus Ilex; species Ilex asprella. The sequence goes on along the minus strand of CM042186.1, from coordinate 35,945,103 downwards.
TCTTTTGTATTTCATGATATTTTAAATTGAAATGAGTAATAGCAACAAAATTGTCACAAAAGTAAGCTTAAATTAACATTTTTTTCCTCAGCTTACCCGATATTTACATGATTCAGCTTCCTTAAACCACTATCACCAAGATTGACAAAAAAAAAATTTCGATATCATAAAATGATCTTGACCATATATCTATGGACTCGTGTGTACTAATTATGCATCAAATCAAATGAGACTCAAATTTATATACCTTAGAACAATCGTTTTGACAATATTAACACACCAAGACGTATTAATTTACCTGAAAATAAAGAACTTTTTTTCTTTTTCTCACAAAAAAAAATAAGGAACTTAAAATTTGATACAGAGCAAGTCTATGGTACTTTTTTTTTTAGTTTTTAGTATTATATCAAAAACAAATTTTGTTCATAAATGTTATTTTGAATTATTTGTAACTACAAATCATGAAAATAATAAAATTGTACACATATCACTTTGTAATTAGTCAAAGAAAAATATGCTTCAAAAAAAAAAATTAATAAGTAGTCATTTGGTTTTTCCACTGTAGGCCTCTGGTATGTGGAGTCCAATTATGCTAACTGAGTAATTTTTTTTTTTACTCTAACTCTTTCTTTTCTTCAATGAAAATTTGATATGTGTGTAAGTTACTTATTCTATTATTTTATTTTAAGTTATATTTTTTATGATCAACTATCACTAATAAACTAGGGGTGTGTCTAATTTAAATATAGCATGTGATGAGATTAAACAATTGATCTCATTTCAATCCGTAGTGGTAATAAAAACTGGTGAATCACTAAAAATCTTATTATAATTAAAAAACATGATTGGATCAAGGTTTAGATAAATTCTAATTTGATTATTATATTTTCAATCTTATGTTTTGATGGGGGGTTAAATTATGGCATTTAGTCAAGAAAATACAAAAATACCTTACATCAATGCATAATCTTGCGTATATACTCTTATCATTTTGAATATTGGACTTGTTTGAAGCTGATTTTTTTTGTGAAAGGTGGCGGTATGAAAAGTTTCACAAAAAAAGTCAGAGTTAAAGAAGTCACTTAAAACCATTTTGAGTGTTTTTTAAAAAAATGAAAAAGTTAAAAAAAAAATCCATTTAGAGCTACTTTCTAATTTTTTTTTAGCTTTTTTGAGTCAAAAAAATAATAATTACTTATATGTATAGATTATGAATAATATTTCTCAAAGCATGAATTTTAAATTTTGTAACGTCCCTAAAAAATGAACTAAAAAGTTATGTGGAATCCGCAACAAACTACAAAAAGTCAAAAAAATTCATAAAATCATTTTTTTGAATCAACTTAAATAAGTTTTTTTGGTCTAAACAATTGTTATATAAATTGATAAAAAAAATCAAGATTCAAACAGACTTGACTTATTTTATTCTAAAACCTTTAAAATTATCTATTTAAGTTAGTTTTAAAGAGATTCATTAATATTGATCATGACTAATTTAAATACTAACTTATATTTTTTAGAGCAATGCTACATATCCCAAATTTATATCCCAAAAGTGCATCTCAAATCAATGGGAACCGTTGGATGAGTGTGTCCTATCAACTTTTTTCATTGGGACCCACTCATCCAACGGTTCCCATTGATTTGGGATGCACTTTTGGGATACAAATTTGGGATATGTAGCATTACTCTATTTTTTATCAGGACTAACATGGTTTATACTTTTGAATACTAACTTATTCTAATTCTATTTTTGAATACTCTAAACAAACATGCTCGGAAAGAATATCCAACTCTATTTAGAAGTATGGTACGGACATAAATTTTCGGTACCATCTTGTCATCTCATATGTGTTCGATCACTTAGAAAGTTACGAGGTAGATGCTACCTTACACAACAATGGTAGCGGATGCTCAGCGGAACCTTAGAAGCGGACTCGCTTGATTCCCATTTCTGGGTCGGGGCTGCCTTCAAATAACACGTGTCAAAGAAATAGCTAATTTGTTAAAGCTGATTTTTTTTTCCCGCATAGGTGTGACACTGGATTAAAAAAAAATCGAATATTTGTCTAAATTTGTCCCATTTAAATTGAGGATGAATTATACGTATTTAATGATAGATATATATAGAAATACCCATATGAACTCGTGGGAGTATAGAGACAAGGATGTACTGAAACTCATTTCTGCCCCGCATGACGTCCACTAAGGGTTTATTACCAAATATCAACACTTCAAGATATTTTATATAAAAAGAATTTTTGAATTGAACAAACTGGATATGATGTTTCCTCCATTTATGAGTGGAATATTGATGATATGTCAGAATATATAATTCATCAAATTTTACATGAAATTCTAACACTGCTAAATTTATTACAAAAACACAACCTCATTTTTTTTTTCTTTTTCTTTGCCTAAACCCAGGC
>CM042186.1:35900383-35919092 GCA_023539305.1 Ilex asprella | reverse complement strand
CCACGTTTCCCACACCATCAATAACTCTTATGTGCTTGACGACAAATGTCATCTTTTAATTTTTTGTGAATGATCATAATATTTTACGACTAACTACAATTTCTTAAATTGTAACTTGAAACTCAAAGATTATTAATTGATATATTTTTTCAGTACGTTACCTTTTTAAGCATTATAGATATATCCTCGTGGAAAAACTGTTAGTTTGCAAGATTTCCCAACATCACTCAATATTTCAAAGCTCATCCTTAAGTCATCCTCCTTTAGTCCCATGGTTGTCCAAATACTATTGCAATCAAGATCAATATTTAAAATTAATTGCTATATTGATCTCGCATAATGCCGTGGTTGTACGGGCGTGTGTTTAGTGCCATCATATTAAAAAAAGGGGGATAATTGGGTGTGGGTAATTTTCTAAGAGTTATTTGAGAGAAACTTCACCAATAAGATTTTTATTCTATTATGTTCACTTATACATAAATTTCTTGTTATGAGGTACATAATTCAATTTACCTTTTTTATGTATTACTTAATTACCCTTTCTTAAATAATGAATAATTGATTGACAGTTTATTCTTTTTCAAATATGTAAAGATATGATTAGATTTTATTATTCATTTAAATTTTGAACATTTATTTTTATTCTTTTATTATCTCTTTATTTTCTCTCACTGTTACTATCTCTCTATTTTTTTTCTCTCTCTCTTTCTCCCTCTTTCCCATTACTGTCACTCTCCATCCCCTATTTTTTTCTCTCTCACTCTATTTTCTCTCACTATTAGTCTCTTGCTCTCTCCTTATTTTCTATCTCTCTCTCATTGATAATTTTTTTTTCAAATATATAAATATTTGATTTATTTTTTCATTCGTGTGAATTTTGAACATTAATTCTTAAATCAATTAGTAGTATATTTTTCAACCGTTGCATTCAAACGTTGTTATTTCCTATATTCTCCAATTGTGGAGTTTCTTATTCAGTTCTAAATCAATTGAAGGTATTACGATACGACTCCAAACATGACTTTTTGATTTGGTTATAAATGTTATTTTCTCCAAAGAGATACATATAATAAGTACAAGTTGCACTAGTTATTCACTACATATAGTGATTACAAAGAGAAACAACAAATAAATACACCTAATAGATTCACCAAAGCGATATACCTAATAGATGCACCAAAGATATACACAATGAAATCTAAAGAGAATCATTAAAATGAAAGAAAAAAAAGGTAATTGATTCACAAAATTAATACAAGAAAGTGATACATGAAAGATATTCGTCAACACCAAAACAGAAACACTAAAATAATACCCCTAATTGATACACAAAATTGATATACCAAAGAGATACATTAAACAGAATCACCAATAAGGTGTATCACAAAAAATAGTAAAAAAATTATAATTTCAAACAAAAATAATCGAATTAAATCTTTACATATTTGAGAAAAAATAAACTATCAATGACAAAGAGAAAATAAGGAGAGAGAGAGAGAGAAACAATGAGAGAAAATAGGAGAGAGAGTGAGAGAGTAACGGCAAAAGAGAGTGTAACGAAGAGAAAGGGAGAGCAAGAAAAAAAATAGGGAGAGATTGTCATATAATTATTTCCAAAAACCAGTTGTCGCAAGAGTTCTCTTGCAGAATTGGTGTTTGGTCTGTTTCATCAATATGCAATTATGCTCAATAAGTTTTCACTAATACCTTTTTGCTCAAAGAAGTTTATATTTGTGTACCAACTTTTGTTTTTCTCTAAAAAAATCTATTACTTAGCATCTATAATTTTTACGTTTTTTAAACTTAAATTTAAATTTAGGCAAAAAATTCTTAAAAGCCTTTTTCAATCCTATACCCAAACTTATATCAAATCAAGAGATACTCATTTTTTACTTAATTTCATACACAAATCTTTAATGGTGAAATTTTATCCTGCATACAACGGTCATATTTTGCCATTATTTAAATTTGAGTTTGTACTCATTTAAATTTGAATTTTTATATTTGATAGATTTATACCAAATTAAACTTTTTACCTTTTTTTTACTCAAATTTGGATAAACGTTTATGTTTCCACTACATATGGTCTCGAACATCTTCAATCCTTACTCTTTTTTTAAAAAACCAAATCTAAATCTGGGTTAAAAAAAAACTACTACAAACATTCTCCAATGCTGCACCCATATCTTTATCAAATTAAGAGATACTCATTTTTTTACTCAAATTAAGAGATATTCAAATTCATACCCTGATTTTTAATAGTGAGATTTCACTTTCTTTTAAAAATCCAATAATCATATTTTACCCTCTTTTAAATTTGAGTTTGTCCTCATTTAAATTTGAAATTCTTTTCCTTTAAATTTGAGGTTCTCCACTGAAAAGGTCTATACCAAATCAAATTTTTTACTTTTTTTTTTACACATAAAAATAAAAAACCCAAGGATAGACTATTTGGTGTGAACGGGACGATCATGGTTGAATTGAAAACATAAAAAAAAAATGGTTTGAGGTGGTAGTTGCTGAAACTATGGCTGCAAAGAAAACACTTCTTTTTGCTCAGAGACAAGGAATTGATGACATAAAATTGGAAGGAGACTGCATGTCCGTGATTAAATATATTGATGCTTCTGAGGATGATTTTTCGTCTCTATGTTTCATTCTATTGGACATCAGATCTACGAAGTTAAATTTTAGAAATTTTTTGTTATCTAATATGCGTACGGGAAATAGAGTTGCACATAACTTAGAAATATTCATTTTGTTTCAATGTGTATATTATTAGATTGCAATAAATTGTTTAAAGTCTAACTTATGCACTAATTTAGGCATACTCTTTAATCTGAACAGGCAACAGAAATCCCTTAGCATGAATTTGGACCCTTTTGGCGCCAAGTTCAATTGGATTTGATTGGTTTGATCCATGACTCGCACCGTTCCAAATAAATTTTGTCAAAAAAAATGACAGTTTTTTGGCCTGAGCCTGGCCCAGCCAGATCATTAATAAAATTATTATCATTTTTATCCAAAAAAAAAAACCAAAATAAACAAAATGATTCTTGTTGTAATTGTTTGTGTCTTTGAAGAGGGTAAAACTTTTCCCTTGGAATTAGAATGAGTAGAATAATTAGGAGTACTAAATTTTGGAGATATGGTTGTATGTGTGAACATTGATTGATATGATAACTCAATTTGTCTACTTCTTGAATTTGACAAAAAAAAAAAAAACAAATAAGTTTTTACTTACTATTGGACCTATTTATAGATTGAATTTTAATTGATTCAAAAAAAAAATTTGAAAATTGGATCTCAATGCTACTCGAATATTTGATAGATAGAATTTTTTAAATCCATTTTTGTATCAGTCAAAAATAATAAAGCTGGTCGGATTATTGGGTATGTTTGGAAATGGCTAGAAATTTATATTTTTGGAGGATTTAGAAGGAAAGAAATTTGATCCGTTTGGACCAGGGTTTATTGGACAACTTCTAAATCAATTTTTTGGATAAAAATAACTTTTATTATTATCAAGGAAAATCTGAATATTGAGATTTATCCAAGGATTGTTAAGGAAAAACTTGCTTTTTTGAAAACACTCCAAAACGATTCCAAGAATTTTTTTAATTCCAACTTTTTTATTTTATTTTTCAAAATTCTATTTCGCAGTCTAAAAAGCCAACATCAAAAGGCCCCATTGAATTGGACTTGAGTTTTAGCATATTATTTTTTAATTTTAACTGAATTGTATTAAATTATTATCCAATGCATACGTTCGCAATTCATTGCAGTACAATTGATTGAAATGTTGGGGATTAAAAATTAATGACTTAGGTTAAATCATATTTAAATACTAAAAGTAACTCGGTATACTGCAACATAAAAAATTGAACACCCAAAAAAATTGATCGCACCATATCAAATAACAATTTAAAAAATAAAAGAAAATATTTTTACCCCTTATTTAAAAAAAAACCAAATTTTTTTTCCTCAAAAAAATACCAATATGTGCGTACTATCGTAAATAAATCATGATGGGCCCGACTCAGCTCAAGTAATGGGTTCGGCCCAACTCGGATAGTGGGCTGGCCCGACCAAAATCCAACTCAAGTAATAAACCCGACCCAAACAAAGCCCAATAGGGCCGACCTAGGTGAGACTCATCTCGGCTCATCACAGAGTCAAGGAGTCACTCACGCCATCTTAGAGTCAAGGAGTTAATCACACCATCCTGGACTCAAGGAGTCAATCACGTCATCTTGAAACCCAGTTTGCAACTAGTAAAATGATCTCCACGCAATTACCCTGTCCGTTGCAAGAATGGTATCACCTCCACCAAATTAGTTTATATGTTATGAATGTGGCGCCTCAATCTGTTAGAGGCATCTTGCATCTTATCTCATACCCGACTCACTTAAGCTCTCCACGCTCCTACATTAATAAAACACCCTGGCAATCAAAGCCCGTTAGAGTGAAATATATCACCCTAACCGAACCTCTCTATCTCTGTGTGTTGCTTGTGTTGAGTTCTCCATCATATTTACTGCATTTTATTAATCATACTAACTACTCGATAGGTAGTGCATAAATTCATTTTTGTGTATCATTAAATAATGTCTAAAATAAAAATTACATTGAACTATAATTTAATTAAAAATTAAATAAATTAACTTGTGAGAGAAATAAGTGGGAATGTATTCATTTGCTAGAGGATAAAATATGACAAACCTAGGGCCTGTTTGGTTAGCGTTTCAAAAATTAGTATCCGAAAATAATTTTTGAGAAGAGTTTTAAAAAATAATTTTTAAAATTTTTAGATTGTAAAACCTGTTTGATTATATATTTTTGAAAATTATTTTAGAGAACAAAAATTATAAAATTTATTTGGACAATAATTTCCAATTCTCACGTCTCTTCAAACTCTCTCTTTCTCGCACAGTGCATCAAGACCACCACCACTACTGTCTGTCTCTCTCGTTCACTGTGCATCAACCCAAAACCACCACTACCACCACCACCAACCCAAAACCACAACAACCACCATCAACCCAACACCCAAAACCACCACTGTGCATCAACATCACCACCAAACCACAACCACCCAAACCGAGGATCACCACCAACCCACAACCACCACCGAACCCACAACCACCACCGAAAAATCGAAAACCAACACCCAACCCACAACCACCACTGAAACCGAGAACCACCACACAGACCTGTGCTTCGTTGCACAGCGATCTGCACAGATTTGTGCTTCGGTGCTCCATTTTCGTTGCAGACAGAGAGAGAGAAAGAGAGGGCTCCATCTTCGTTGCTTCAGATCTGTGCTTCAGATCTAAGCTTCGATGCTCCATCTTCGTTGCAGAGAGAGAGAGAGATCTGATGGAGACGATGGACAGAGGGAGGAAGGGAAAAAAAATAAAGGAATGAAGATTTTGTTGCTATGAGGACTCGAAGGGCAGACCTCATTAAAGCCTAAAACTCTACTCCGTGTTTTCAAAATTTTCAAAGAAAACTCCAAAAACAACTTTTAGTTGTTCTCTATTTTTGTGTCTCAAATCTCATTTTTTTCGAAAATTTTGATAACAAAAATACTAAACAAACAGGTTTTTGGTGTTTTGAAAAATTTGTGAACAAAAAACTGTTTTCGAGAACATAACCAAACAGCCCCCTACTTTTTCTTTTTTTGGCATTCTCTTTCCTTCCTTCCATAAATTTGTGGTGAATATCTGCTCGTTCGCTACTAGTAAAATCAAAAATTGCTTTTCCACCCACACAAGCATCCCCCTCTTTTTTTGGTTCAACGGTCATGGTTATTTGGAGTAGCTTACGTGCACTTTTATTATTTTTCTCCAATTCAGTCAAAGATAGGTCATCCACGTTGAGACAAGAGTATTCATGAGAAATAAATCTCTTTTGGCCTGGCTCCAAGAGGTTATCAAGATTCAAACTTATGATGTCTAGGTTTACAATTCATCCCTGTTATTACTTAAACTACTCTTTGAGAATCATTTTCTCTATCATATAAGCATATCCAACCGGCATGCCAAATGCTAGCTGGATACTCCAACTGATCTTTTAAACATGTTTTTCTTCTTCAATCGACATGTCAATTGTTGATTGAGCAAAAAGAAATTTGATTAAGATATATCTCAATTGATATGTCAAATCTTTTTAATATAATATTTTATAGATTTGCTAAATGTTTAATACAACAATAAATTTAAAGATAATAAGTTTCAAGATAAATATATAATAAAATAAATTATTTAAATATATCAGTTAGAATACAATAAGGTGAATACATCAAATTATCACATAAATTTTAAAATTTAAATTTGACATCTCAAATTTTAATATGTAGGTGCTCTAATAAAGGTTTTGAAGCAATCATTTGAATGCCGATTTTCATTTTCTTTTTCCATTTTACTTTTTGATTTGACTGCTCCTTTCTAAAACATTCAACTATGATATTTACTTTTTAATTTGTATTTTTTAATTAAATGAAAATATGACAATGCAATTTTTTATTTTAGTATTTCACATTATTTTATTATTCATCCAGTTCAATGATTAAATAAATTAAATCAAAAGTTATAACCAAAAATTACTTTTGATATAAGAAAAGATTAGAGGTGATAGTGGAAGTAGATTAGCTTTAGGGGCAAAGCCACCTCTAGAAGTGAGGGCACGTCTACATATGTAATGTAAAGACCACACCTTTATTTGACTCAATACATTTGCCCCCTCAATTTTTGGGAAATATGTAAAATGGCCCCTAATAGAGCTACAACACTCAAACGACAATTTGCAAACTTTTTGAATATTTGTAAAATGGTCCTAAATTAAATAAGGATAATACATTTCTTCTATCTAATAAATTATCCCCAACTTCAAAAAGTCTAATGCTGCATGAACTTAAAAAATAGATTTGATAATTATAATCATTAATTTCACTGTAGATTCTAGTATTTATTAGGACTCATTACCTATTCAATGATTTCATAATTTTTAATTCATGTACAACTGTATGATTGCTCTTGACCCGTTTTCAATAACTCAATTGCCTTTATCATTGGGTCAATAATATTAATTTCTCTTTTTGTGCTATTCTTACTCCTACTCATAGGGTGGGGAGAAGATAAGAAATTGCAAAGCCTTCTTTTAGTTTTCCAATATGTTGCTTCTAAAGACCGTTCTCTCTTAGTTGGATACTGGTCCAGCCTACCACGAGGATCTCGTATTCAGGAACCCAACATGTATAAATGGTCCCTTTTACTATGTCACAATTATGAAGTTTACTTTTTTATTATTATTAAAACAAGGAAGGACATTTTTAGCTGGTGCGCAAAAGCACACGGCCCTTTTCTCGTCACTACTAGTAGATGGTCCTGCATTTCCTACGCCATTGTATTACCGGTCCTTTTCTTTTAGAATGCTTGAACTTGAAACAATAGCTTCTAACTCTAAGTAATATATCCGATCAAATGAAATATTCAAAATACTCTAACCTTAAAAATATTTTTTACTCTTTCTCTTAATCAAGTTCTCAACACGATGGAGGACGATTTCAATTGGACTTTACAACAAAAATGAAGAATTATTTTGTCACTGATTCTACGACTGTGTATTTTAAAAGAAAATTATTGAGAAATTTAGTTTAAAACTAACCAATTACTGTCGAATTCAACTATAATATATAATTGAATTAAATATACTAGGAAAAAATTATTTTATGTTTTGTCCTCTCTAAAACATCAGGCTAGCTCCACCCCTAATTAGTTTGGTGGGTTCGGGATTAGGTTAGGGTTTGGATAGTTGTAAGTCTTCTCCCTTTTTTTTTCTCTCTCTACAATTCATTAGACGATGATGGAGGAATTGAACAGAGGAGGAGAGGAATAGAGAATGACAAGAGAAAGAGAGAGAGAGTTGGCGATGGTGGGGGTATTAATTACTGGCTTTGAATTAGGGGGTATTAATTACTGGCTTTGAATGACCGACTTTTCACGCTCCTTTGACATTGCAAATCTATGACAAAGAGAGCATGTCTAAGGACTAACTAATTTAAATTTGTTAGTTAAATTAAAGAACCACATCATTATATTTTATTTTAAGGGTTTAACTATTTGACTAATTATTTTACCTTTAGACCGAATGGTTTTCTATATTTAGAGAGTCTCTTTGAGTAGCTATTTTACATTTGAAGAGTCAAGTCATTCTTTTTGTACTCTAATGAATGACACCGTTGGAGATGCTCTTCCTTGCAAATCAGGCTCCTTTGAGCATTGTAAATTCATTGCAAATTTAATCAATTTTTTTTTCTACTTAACTTAATAAATTATATAACAAATTATATGTATTGTGAACATATTTTATATTTTTTTAGTTAAATTATTATATTTTATTTTTTTAATTATACGATTGATCTAATTATTTGACTTAACAGTTAAATAAGTGAATCATTCACCCAGCTGAAGTATGTAATATAATTTAAGGGGCATTTATGTAATTTACTCTTATTAGAATTTGTTTTGACCATGCTCAAAATGACGTCGTTTTCGCACCGCCTTTCTTTTTTTGATCGGTACTTCGCGCTGGCTTTGCCGACAAGTTTCTTCGGTCGTTCCTTTGAACCAGACAAACCGTGTCTGTCGTTTCTCTGCACGATACTGTCACAAGGTAATTTCTATTTTCTAGATCGTTGTAGTTTTTTTTTTAAAAAAAGAAAAATTTATTTGGGATGGTTGATTTACTTTTCAATCTTGTTTTATCTGTTTTCGTCTCAGACAGGACTCTGAATTGACAATATACAAATCTTTTTCAGGCCCTTTTGCCATTACTTACTTCTTCTTGTTGCCGCTGCTGCACTGGTATGTTCTACCCATCTTTTATGGTTTTTTTTTTTAAATTTTTCCTAATATTGGTAAGAATTGTGTTGGATAATTGAGAGTTGTTGCTTGGCCAGAGAAACTGACTTTTGCATGTTCAAATAGAAAACCCATTTGCTCTTTCAATAGAACTTTTAGGATAAGGCACAGGAAGTTCAAAACCTGGATCAATTCTAATTGGTTTTGCGAAACGAAATATTGCATTTGGTTTAGTATACTTGTACTCATAAAATCAAGATTTTTCCCATATTACTTCCGCCTTCCAATTCTAAACACGGCCAATGAATGCCACACGAAAGGAGTGGCTTTGACTTTGATTTTAAAGGGTTTATGTGATATATGGATGGACGTGCTAGACCTTGGTAAATGGATCAAGAAAAACCCGGCTAAACTTATTATACATGACACAAATCTTATTATACATTACTATAAATGGATTGGGTGTTGGCTACACAAGTTTTGACAGGATAAAATTTAAACACAATACTAATCCGGCCCGACATGATTCATTGCCAGACTTAATATTACTAGGTTCTGTTGTTCCACACTAGCAATATAATGTCTGCTAGAAATTGGGTTTATTAAATTTAATGTGGAATTCTTATTCTATTGATTTGAACAGATAAATGCGTTGAATTTCTCTTCATCCTTCCATTATGTTATGAGATTGACATAAAATAATCACCCGGTTTGGTTATTGTTAATTGAGAATGCGAGGAGGGTTGAATTGGGTAAGGATACAACCTTTGGCATTACTTGGATAAAGTGGTGCTCTCACATGTAGACCCCAACCTTGCAGTGATTTACTCCAATCATTTTACCACATTACAACTTATTGTTCTTTGCACTCAACTCAACAATTCTTGGCCCAACAACTTGCAGTCAGCTATGCCATTTTTTCCCGTATTTTCCTCTTTCTACATTGCAGTCTATCTAGTTATGGTTCTTAATGCGGATACCAATTCCAATCCTTCTGCTTTTAAATATTCTACCCCTTTATGTTTTTTACCTTATCTTATACAATTTTGTTCTTAATATCTTACTTTTTCTGCCACAGCTGTTTCTGCCAGTTGTAGTTCCAAGGGGTACGATTCAAGTGGCATTTGCATGCTAAATTTTTTTAAGCTTGACATGCAAAGATCTTGCAATTAAGAATTTGCATACTTACCTGTTCGTGAATTGGACAAGATATGCCTATGTTTATTCATGATTTTGGTTCGAAAAAAGGCTGCTATGGACATTATATAATAGGATCAGAATGTTTGGTCCCATTATAGGCAGATTTAATATCTAGAAATAATTCATGGCCGTTACTAGTTGTAAGAATTGTTCAGGGTCGTGGTGTTTGCTATCAACTCGAATGGCCCTGAGATGCATTGGTTGCGAGAATTGAGGTGGCATGTGTAAAATGACAAATTGAAAGAATTGGATTCAGGTCTTATTGTGCCTTCAAGAAATAGTTTCGGGTGATACGCTGTGGATTGATGACGACGACTTGGCTCGGCTAGGTTGATCAAGTCGTCTTTGAGTCAACTACAAGCTAACTGAAACTTGAGGTTCCATGTAATGCGGAACAATATTAAAATTGGAAGTGTGCAGTCGGATACAACTTGGCTGATTATGATGATTGAGAACTTTTGGGGTATTACAAACAAAATAGATATTTTTTTCACCCATTTTTGGCAAAAAAATTAATTTTCACATCCAAAACCCTTCCTAAATAGGATTTATACCTGCAAAAGTAGTGAAATGAGATTTGAAAAGTGTTTCTCTATATTAGGGACTAAAAAATAAGGCAAAATTTGGATATCGTTAATTTTATAGGGGATGTGATCTAAAAAAAAAACATCACACCTCCGATTTTGATTTTATGTTGTGTAACTTGTGTTTGTACCAAGTCCATTACGGTTACTGTACACTATCGTTTTCTAAAACTACGTTTATCACGATTAAGTGTTAAACTTCATATATAACTTTTCTACATCCTGTTAAACGGACCATTTTTTCCCTTGATGAATTTTTTTTCTAGTAATGGGATTAATTTTTACTACACAGTTAGTCTCTCTTTGCATGATTGTTTCAAATTAGCATCTAAAAGCTCAAATTCTGCTTTTCACTTGAATTTTTTCAACTCAACTTAAAACTTTTGGAAACAATGTACCTAAATAAGTGAAAACATAACTACCACCCGCTTCAGTCATGATGAGTTCTAAATTGCTACATTTCCTTAGTCTTGGATGCCCCACATATTTTTTATCCTTTGAATATGGTTGGGCCAGTGATATATGTTTATTGAGCATAGGATTATCCAGCTTCTAAATTCTGATTTTAGAAATGGTTTTACAATAGGTTCCCTTCTTGACCTAAATACAAATAAGTTCACCTTCAGTCTGCTGGGGTTCACGCAGGAGCAATATAGGGGTTAATGTGTTCCTTGGTGAATTTTATGTGATGCAGTAATATGGTGCTAGAGAGGCTTTCACTTGAATTTTGGGTGCTTCATTTCCCCCAATAAGATCTAGAAGGAATGTCAAGTACTCGTGAAAGTTGTAAGAGAGGTATTAGTCTATTAGAGCCAAATTGGTTGGGGCTCATCTATTGATTGAAAATGGGTTTTAAAGTCAACAATTTTTGTTGGGTATAAACTTTGGGTAATGAAGGAATACAGTGTGAGGAGAATCGTCTTGATCTTTGGAAAGCTCTTTTCACTCAATAGGATGTAGAGGGAATACAAAGAACTGGTGACAAGTAAGAGAGGCGTTATGGCAAGATTTAGAATTCATGGTTGGTTGCTATATTTGTCAGTTTCAATTTCAAGTAATGCATGCTAGTTTGCATGAGTTGTTATTTTATTATGGAAAACTAAAATCAAGATGAGTGAAATATTTCAAAGATATGGGTATCTAACGTGTAGGGTGCAAAATTTTTAAGGTTGAAAAGCGTGATATTTTGAGATCTCATGCTAGACTGTCCATTATAATTGTGTATCAAAGAAGAGTCAAACAGAAGCCCTTGGTAACTTCCTCATCAGTGTGGTATAATACATCCCAATCTCCAATTTAATTGTGATATTTGCTTTTTTTTTTTTGGGGGGGGGGGGCTACATATAATCTTGCTAGCTCCATTTTTAATCCAGGCATAAATTTTAGACAGAAAATTGGCACCACCTACTATCAATTCAATTTGATAGTAAGTGGTGCAGGAGTAGGAATGACAGTGGACCGGGAAAAAACGGGTATTAATCCAAAAACCTGTTCCGTTTGGACTGGGGATGGACTATACGTATTGGACGGTAGACGTCTACGGGGATACCCGTATAAACCCGTGCGGGGATGGAGGCGGGGTATCAGTCGCCCGCCTCTGGTCCACCATCGACTCATCTCTCTCTCTCTCAGTCAATCGCTGGTCCTCAGCAGCTTAGCCTCCCGCCTATATATATATAAATGGAATTTGTTTGCCATTAACATCCAAAGGTAACCTTGGAAGCTCTGGAGCGTGTCTATGGTAAAAAGGTGCCGATTTGATTTGGTTTTCTTTTCAATATTTCCTCTTTATGAGTTATGTTACCATGAATTATTTACAGAATTATGTTCTATTTGGTTTGTTGTGCAAGTGGGTTTGGTTTATCCTCTGTTTGTTTGCCTTGAAAGTGAATATTGTGCCATTTTTCTGCATCTTTTTTTCGGTTTCTCACAATGGAAAAACTCAATCTTCAGAAAAGATAAAAAGAAAGAAAGAAAAAGAAGAAGGTAGAAAGAAATAACTCAACTAATTTGCATACTTGCAACAGACCATGTTAAATAGCTGAGAATTAAAATTTTGGGATTTACAAGATGTCAAGAACTTTTATTTATTATTTTTTGTATGATATGCAAGAGTTAGAAGTCTTCTTTTTTTTCCCCTCTTTTTTTTTCACAATATATGAGCCTGTAAATGGAGCCTTTCTATTAATTATGGTGCCTTGTATTTATCTGCAGGAATTCATTCGAAAGATGAAATTTGTTGTGTTCTTATTGATGTTGGAGTTTTTAAACATTGTTTTCCGATTTGGTAGAATTTATAAAGTAGACTCGAAGTTACTTTAGGATATTGTTATTGAGTTATTTTTTTGGGTACATTTAGCTACCATTTGATTTTGTTGGAAACATTGCAACGACAAAACTTCAGTTATAGGAGTGTTTTCAATTATACTTGCTCATAGTGATTGGGCTGGAACCATTTAGCTACCATTTGATTTTGTTGGAAACATTGCAACGACAAAACTTCAGTTATAAGAGTGTTTCCAATTATGCATGCTCATAGTGATTGGGCTGGAACTTAACAATAAAGAACCATCATTGTACTAAAAGTGAAGTTTGAGTGTTACTTCATAAATATATGTAATGTCTTTTTCTTCCCAGGTACACTGCTGAAGTTCCAAAATTTATACTTGGCATTTCACTATTCTTAAGGCAGTTACTGCCCTAGCTTTGGCTTTAACTTTTGTCTTATCTTCTCAACTGATCCATTTTAATAAACATCTTCAAGGCAAAGATTGAGATGGTGTGAGCTATTTCAAGAATATTCCTTCTTGATAGATTTAGAATATATAATTGGATTTGAATTTCTAACGTCATTCACCAATGTAAGTCCAAACTATGCATTTCCTTAGGGGGTGCTGATCTTTGTAATTCTTTAGAACCTTAGGACATTGTATGGCGTCTCATTAATATAGTTTTGCTTAAACAGTTTCAGTTTTTGCTTTTTGTAATTTTGGATTTCATGAAATAAAATTTTCTCTCTTCTTTTAAAAAAAAAAAGGCTTAGGCTTAGGCTTGGGCTTGGGCTTGGGCTTGGGCGGGTACGGGGGAAGCGGGGACGGGGATTATAAATTTACCCGCGAACGGGGATGGGGATGAAAATTATACCCGTTAGTGGGGTGGACCGGGGATGGACGAAGATTTTTTAAGCGGGTATGGGGATGGAGACTATGCCACCCGCCCCCGCTTCGGTCCATTGACATCCCTATGCAGGAGGCTCATTGGTTTACCAGGAATCTTTCAGTTCATTACTTGAGCAATCAAAGTTTGGTTATTCTCATGGAAAAATTGAAAGTATGTCCTGGCGACAGAGATAACATGTGCTGGGGGCTCAGGATCTGCTCAGACTTTCGGAGATTGTAGCCTCCATTTTATTTAACGCCACGATTGTTTCAATTCCTCATGACTCATGATTGTTTCTATTCCTCATGAGTTTTCTGCAGAGATGTTTGAGGTAAAATAATCTTGGGAGTGTTCTTTGCTGATAAAAAGGAAACTTGATCACCCATAATTATCCATGAGTGTAACTCTATTGGACCTTTTCAGAAATCATGTGTCTGATGTTTCCATTGTCCTGCTTATCCTTGATAGTAAGCAATTTTAGAGGTTGTAAGTCTGGACTACACCTGTGATATCCACTAAAGCTTGCTGAGTTTTGCTTCGCTGTTTTTTAAATTGTGGAGCTTACAACAAGGGGGATCTTGTGAATCTCTCCTCCAAAGTAGTAGCAGGGGATTGGTTTAGATTTTTGTTCCTCAGTATTTAAATAAGTCAAGACAGTATGTTGCTTTTACTTTATATATGTATGTACAAGGACTGTGTCAGTTTATGTCGTGGCTCCTAAGGTTGTGGCTGGCCTAGGACCAGGCTTTGGGGTCTCTCTGCCATATTCATCATCTTTATATCTTGTTCTCTGCTGCTATAACTGCTTTTTTGAGTTAACTATTAGCAGTGTGCTTTGATGTAAATTTTAGTATTTTATCCTTCTAGTAAATCATTATATATTCAGATGATGTTGCTTCTTTACATCTTTTTTCCAATTTAGGTTATTGAATTAGAGAAAAGTTACATTTATTGATCCTGGTTAAGGTTTTCAGTAATCAAATCCTAACAAAGGCAAGGTGGCTGGTGAATGAGATATCATGTTTTAAATCTATTCTAGTAGTTTAAAAGTTACTGTGGTGACAATCATGAGACATCAACAAGAATCTGATGTGGCCTAACACGTGTTAGCTAATTGGACTGTGTTTAGACAATGTTTTTCTCTTCCATTATCATTATGGTGGCCAGGCACTAACTTCTACATCATGTAATATAGAAAATGGCAACTGAGAAAGTTCTTCAAGAAAGCCAACCGTCATCTGCTGCCATGAATCCTGCCATCTCTTCATGTCGAAAGAAGAAATCCGAGAGTGCCACTTTCTTGGAGGATGTAAAGGATCACATCGATGAATTTATCCATGCTTCTATGGATGAACACAAAACTTGCTTCAAAAAGACAGTCCAGAAGGTTAGTTCCAACGCTGTAGCACATACAATCACTGGCTGCCAATTTGCTTTTCTTTGACTTCATAAATGTATATGTCTATTCTTGCTTGACTATTTTGGTGTATTTCCAGATGTTTGGGATGTCAAAAATTGTTGCAGAAAGGAGTGCCAATGCTAAAGAAGTTGAAAGTTCTCTTCCCCTACGAACGACAGTTTCTGAGTAAAATATTTTTCAATCCCCTCGTTGATGGCCTTATATCCAGTATTGACATCATGCAATTTTGTCTGAGGACAAAATCTCCATAGGATGGCATTTGGGAATCTCTAGTATTTTAATTGTAGTTTCGACTTTTGACATTTTTGAGGAGTCTTGTTTGGAAGTTGGAACTAGGTTTGAATAAAGAGAAGTTGTGTTTTGCATCCTTTAGCATGTAATGATCATATAGCAGCTGCATAATCACTATATTGATGTAGTATCAGTGGCATTGTGAATCGTTTTGTTTGTGTCAACGCAATGTCTGTTGGCGATGAAAACTAATCTATGCCAGTATTAGTGACATGACACCGGCATGCTTTACAGAAATTATGGAATAAGGTTCTTCTTCAACTAATTAATAGTTGATGGATGAAAATTTGTCTACATCAACACTTTTTCTTTTCTGAATTATGATCCTTGTTTCCTCAAGTTAATTAGAAATAAATTAAGAATATGATTCTTGGGCTGGGCATCCAGAAGTCTCTTATTTTTTTTACTTCTTCACAATAGAGAGAATTTTTGCAGGATTAGTTTGCTCATTCTTGCTTGACTAAACCGTCCAAGCAGAGAGATTCATGTAGGGCATCTCCGTTGGGGAAAGAAAAAAACTTTTTCCTCTAATAGGATTGTCTTTTGGTAAAAGTTTCACGCCCAAATACCACAACCTTGTGTAAGTATCATTCCCAAAGCACAAGTCCTTTGGCTGTAACAAGAGCTCAAGAAAGCAAATGATATGTAATCTTTAATGGAGAGGTTAATCCCGAATCTGAACTCTCAACATATAGTTTGGAACTTTGAATTGACAAGTACTTGCCTTCAATCCATACTCGACCTCTTTGTATGACATAGAGGAGATTAAATTTTCTCACAGACCTCTAAAAAATAAAATCCCAAAGTCGCACATTACCAATACAAAGATACAGGGAAACCGAGAACATTAAAAACACCCTGTAGAATATGGCTCGCCAGAAAAATCCCATCAAACGCTGTACACCTACCCTATTATCATCCATCACAACAGAACAGCAGTGCACACCGAAGGCAGGCGATGATCTATTATCCGAATCCAAGGGTAGATTTGATTCTAATTATGATTAATGATAACAAAAGGAATTTATTGTCGGCCTTAGAGCGGGTAGACTTTTTTAGTATAAAAAGAATGAGTCTAGTCAATGAATCATAACAAGTTGAGAATTCTGTGATGGTTGACGCTCTTTTTTTCATGACCGGATTGTCAAAAGAGAATTGGTATGAATCTTAGAATACCCCCGTTGAAACACAGCCTTCCCTTTGCTGGATCACAAAACTTATTACTCTCTAAATCTGCCAACTGCCCTCAAATAGTAATGTCAAACACACAAAATGAATCACAACTTCAATGTTTTAACAAAAAGTAGTAACATCTAAAACCTGTGGGATAAATTCAGATTAATCATTCATACCATATAGTAAGAATAAGAATCTTAATCTCAGCAGCATTCCATGAAGCCTTATCGTCAGCAGCACACTTGCTGAAATCATCAGAAGTTCAACCTTGTGTTGTTACTCAGACAGAAAAATTGCAACATACCAATGACAAGCAATGCTACCAACTATTCAAGATCTCAGTGAGAAATTAAAATGAAACACTCTCAAAGTGTATGTTCCATACAATATAACCAGGAAGTTGACTTCAAGATTCCACTATCTTGTAATGTTAGGCACTACCATGTTTTAAACACTCTTTTCCCTTTTTCCTTGTTCAGCATCCATATACCCCTCAGCGTGATTTAGTATTAATTAACAAATTCAATTTCTTTATTACAATGAAAATTTCTCCTGATGTGCACTCGATCAACATCTAAACCCATACAATCACATCAGCTGATCTATCTATCAACAAAACCCATTAAAACTCACTCCAAAAAAGAGAAAAAAAGAAATCTGCTCAGATATTGACCGCATAAAATTCTTCTTTCTATTGAAAGCTATGAAAGGAGTAGTGATACATACAACCACCACAGATACAAGTACAGAAACGACATTGAAGACCTCCTTACCAATCTACTTCCTATGGGTCTTAACCTAAAGACCAGACAATATAAATTAACATTGAAGTAAATAACCCAATATAAAAGCATATATCTTATGAGAAGTCGATAATCTGCTCCCACAACTCGAAGCTTCACGGATTAAGAATTGCAAATCTAATCCGCCCTCCAATTCAAACCTTCACAGATTAGAAGTCGATAACTTGTTGACCCAATTCGAATCTTCCCTGGAAAAAAAAAATAGGAAAATTCAAAAATTGAAGCAACCAAGTCCAATCCAACAAACCGCCTTACAATTCAATCAAAATGAAGCCCGAGAATTTGACGCAAATCACTGGTAGCGCCATTATTCTCAGTTGAAACACTCCTCTTCCTGAAAAAAGCCGGTACAGGCAATGAACTCGGCGGTGGCGAATAAACAAACGCCGATCCAGCATATGAATTAGTGATTCTGAACTGTTTCATCAATATATCAGGTTCCGGGCCCAACCGATCCGTTGATGACAACACAAAATCATCAAAGTTTTTACTCTTCAAACCTTCCTCATCTGTCATCGGCATCGTTGCAGCCTTTGCTCTTGAATCATTCAAAGTTTTGGTCTTCAAATCCTCCTCATCTTTTGTCGGCCTCGTTGTCAATTCTTCCAACACTTCGCCGCGTTTCAATATCTTCACTTGCCCCATAACAAGGGCGTTTTTGGGATTCTGATTGGCCGGCACCACCGTCTTGGTGGCGCCGCATTTGGAGACTCTTGTAGAACTCCATTTTTGAGACCGTTGAGGACAGTTAGGGTTGGGCTTAGAGTTTAAAACGGAATCACGGTTGGGTTTTGTGCTAGGGTTAGGGTTAGGGTTTCGACGAGACTGCATAGCACATAAATTACGAGAATAAATCAAATTTGGACGAAGCAATCGATCTTTCAACAACTCTTGGGGTTGTAGAACTGCAACTCCACCCATGGATAGATCAGAGTTGCAAAAGTTGAGGAAAAAACAAGATTTCCACAAAAAAAAAAAAAAAAAAAATTGATCTGTTACAACAATAGGATATCAGATCTTAAGAGTGTTATTGTTAAGAAGAGAGAGCAAATTCGGAAGAAGACAAGAGAGAGATAACAGAGAAACAGTAAACTTTTTCAATTTAGAGAGAGAGAGAGAGAGAGAGAGCTCTAAATTCTGTAAGTGTCCTGGTACAATAGGGAAGGTGGTTTTTATATCGGAAAGAGAGGCGGTGGATAACGTGGCGGCGAG
>CM042186.1:35888364-35900283 GCA_023539305.1 Ilex asprella | reverse complement strand
CCATAACTTGAAGTTGAGACCCACAACTTCACATCATACAATCAAAACGATTCGTTACAGTTTTTCTTTGGTTTTGATTGTCAAAGTCTATGGGGTTGTTTGGATGGCTGGATAAACCAGGATAACAACAATTGGATTGGATAAAAACATGTAGGGGCCCATTTATCCTTGCTTTAGCAAGTTATACAGTGGCTGGACAATCGTTGGGCTTTAAAAAATTGGCCAGTAGTTTTTGGGGCAGTTATCCCATCCAAAGTGGATAAATTAAACCCACCAAAAGTTTGGGATTAAGATGCAGTTGAGTGGGATAGGTTTTCATTTACCAAAATACCCCTATGTAAAGCATGTGGTAGGGTTTCGGATCTGATGTCTTCCTTCCATTTCACTGGTTCCCCCTTTTGGAACGGCGCCAAAGTGGACTCCCATTTGCAAAGGTCTGATCTCTTTCTTTCTCTTTCTCTCTCTCTCTATATATATATATATTGCAAATAAATAGTGTAGTTTTATCTCTAATCTTTTGGATCTGTTTCCCTGTTCTGGGATCTTATCTTACTCCCTGCCTCTATCTCTCTGTTCTATGTCTCTGTCGGTTATTTACCAAGGCACCTATTAATTATTATTGCTCTTACTCTTTTACAGGGATTTGTTTCTCAGAAGAGGAAATTGCAAATTGCAAATTGCAAACTGCAAAGCAAAAGAGAGATACCCTTTTGGCCGAATCCGATATGATTTTCTTGTCTTCTCAATTTGAGTGAGCTTGTGGATTCTTTGTCAAAAGCGCCAGTAATTAGGAGAAAAACTGATAAAGAGGATTCAATTTATGTTGAATTTCAGATTCTTGAGTCGGCGAACAAGATATCTATTGACACAGGGACAAAGAGGAAGGATTGTGTTTCTGGTGTTGAATTACACACAGACAAAGAGGAAGGAAAGGGGGAGGAGGAAATATGTAAGAAGGCATTGAGAGTAGAAAAGAAACCTCAGAGTTACTTGCTTAACAACAAAAAAATTTATGGTCGATTTTGTGGTCGATCAAGCTAAAGATTGAGATCTAACTATATGCTAAAAATAAATTTTTGGTATGAAATATTTTTATTTTCAACCAGTAATTTTTATAGAAAATGTGATACGTATAAAACTCGTTTATTTTATTATGTCACTTTACTCAAATTATTTAATTTGTTCAAAAATTGCCTAATTTTCATTTAAGGAGAACCTGGTGTATCAATTTGTTTTGCGGTATAGTGGTGTGAGAGAGATTAATTTTCCAACAAGTTCGTTAATTGTGATGAATTTCCAGCAATTAATTTCCGTTGTCTTTTGCTCCAAAATACTTTGACAGAAATTTGTGAGCGTATTATAAAATCAACGTGTAATAATAGGTATTTGGTGAATACATAAACATTCTTAAATGTTTTACAATATTAAATTGTTAATCAACAATGATCAAAAAGTTAAAAAAAAAAAGTGGTAACCAATAATTTTCAAGCCAAACAAGAGATAGGATTGGATATGATTCAAGCGTAAAATGGTCAATTTATGTCAAAGGTATTAGATGTTTAATAAAAAATTGAAATTTGTCCATATCCCAACCACAACATAATGCACTATCCAAACCTAGAATTGGATAACACAATTTCTTTTATCCTCCTAACATATCCGACCCATTGGGATTTCACTAGACTGGATAACACAATTTCTTTTAAATCCAAGCCAGTCCAGTCTACCATGATTTGCCAAACACACTCTATGAGTGTGTTTGAGTAATGGGATAAAAGGGGTTAACACCCATATGGATAGGTAAATAAGGTAGTAGGTCTCATATATCCTTTGTTTGGGAAACAATTTTTGAGGATGGACAATAATCCGGGGTCAAGCTTTGACCCAGTTGCTCTAGTGGTCCCTAACCCTCCTATTTTGGTTACAATTAACAAACCCCTACGGATTAAAAACCCAAGCAATGGGTTAACCATCTACTAGACATATTTGCCCCTCTTTTTCCCTGTCACTCAACCACTCATACACAACACTACACAACTGAGCTTGTCCAGGGATATTGCACAGAAGGCGACGATGAAGGTATTGCACAAAGGTGATGACGAAGGTGTTGCATAGAGGCGGCGAAGAAGACGGCTAAAACATCACTGTGAGGTCGTCAAACTTTCTGCATCCTCCTATGGTTGAGGGCTTCTTCACAAAGTCGACGAAGAAGACAAAGACATCGCTGGGTCGAGGAAAGTTTCTCGATCTCTCTTTCTTTCTGTCTCTATGTGCACCGAACGAAGAACATATCTACTAGTTCATGGACATATCCAGATCTATTTTCGTTTGACCCTCACGTTTGACGAACATATTTGGGTTTGTGTTTGACAAACAGACATAGATCTTAACAGATCTCTGAGGAACAGATGTGGATCTGTCCCCTACGAACAGATGTGGATCTGCCTTCGACGAATAGATGCCAATCTGTCTCCGATGAACAGATCTCCTTCAGTCACTCAACCACTCACACACCGAAATTATTTTTACTCTATCGATGCCTAATTCTCTGTCTCTCTTTGTATTTTTTCACTCATTCACCGAAATTAAAGTGTATTTTTTTATGTATAAATATCATGTGGTAAATTGTAGATGCTTGTAAGGGAGAGCTTTATTGAATGGGTTAAGGTTGGTCAATTAGTATGGCTTGTGTATGTTGTCCTTGGAGATTGTGGTCCTTGGTGCAAGAGATTCGTGCTGCATTGAATGGGCTTGATTTGCAGCTCAAACATATCTGCAGGGAGGCGAATGGACTTGCAGACTGTTTGGTCAACGGGGCTGTTCTGTTAAGGTTTTCTACAGATTTTTGTGTTCAAGGTTCTCTGCTTAGGGTGTTGAAGAAGTTGTTGGCTCAAGATCAAGTAGGATTTCCAGTTGCTAGAAGAAGACTTCGAATGTGTATTGATGTATCGGGGCTTTGTTTGCATTTTGAAGGACTAAAACCTTATTCGACTTTATTTCCTTCTTTGGTTTGATTCTTGTAATTGTTTGATTCTTTCAAATAAAAATTCTCTTTTATAAAATAAAATAAAAAATTATAGATGTTTTTTGGTTAAGTGAGAAATCCAAACAAAGGATTGCATCGGATTGGATATGTCAATGGATAAAATGGTAAATATCTACAAAAATAAATATTAAAGTTCAGGCCGCATGAAATTGAATTGTTCCTTGCCAAACAATGGTTTGTATTGGATAGCAAACATAACCCATTCAATTAAGTGGTTGATTGGGTTTGGGTGGGATGGGTTAGGAAACAAAAAATCCTATCCTTGTCGGTTATCCAAATGCACCCTCTAAGTATTCAAATTAATGGACTATTTGAGGAGAAATCCTCAAGTGGTAGAATTGTACTCAAAACTTGTCTTGCTCTTTGTTTTTGGAGGATTGAGTTCTATTGGATGAGAAGTTAATGTCTGATACTACACCTTTTTTGGTATTCCAAAAGATGAGTTACATATTTAAAGGACATTCTATGTAATTTTTAGAGAGTTGGCAAGTCTCTGCTTCTATAGCAACGACGGATGATGCAAACTTAATTTGTGTAACCTTGACAATAGTCAATAGAATATGATTTTTTTAGGGGTTTATAAAGGGGCAAACCATTTGCTTCATTGCAAACTTAAACCATTTGTTTGTTTGTTTGTCTAATATGAACTTGTGGATTGACAACATTAACGTTTGTCATAAATTCATCTGAACTCTCTTGTTTATCCTTTTCAACTTCAATCAATGAATCTTCATTCTCACCACTACTACTAAAAGACATTCTCAAATTTAATCAATTAGGCGATATAGGAAGCCATGGAAGAACCAAGTCATTGGTATTTGCCGCATCCTTAAGCCAATATGACAACAACCCAAAATCATCATCCACTTTTTCTTGTTTTGAATTCAAATACAAACAACATACCCACTCATAATTTGAGTTAGACACTACGTCAAACAATTGGCGTGCAACTCTCTTTACCCAAAAATCCAATTCATCACTCTCACTCAACATTTCTTGGGCGAGTATAGACAAGTATCGCGTGCCAAACGTCTAGTGCTCAAATGCAAGGAACGATAGGATTCGTGCTTGAACTGCATTTGTCAGTCTCCGAATCCACATTACCTTGGACATTAACAATAGATAAACGCATTTTGTTAAAAAAATAAATTAATTAAACAACTATGTGAATACATACGTTTCTTCATAAACTAAGATCCCCATAAATTTTCTAAGATTACATCTTTGTGTGAGGAGGTTGGGAAGGTGAAGGAGATGAAGAGTCGACAACAATGACGTCAGTGGGTTTTTTGAGCAATGAAACGAAGGAGTTTGTGGAGATGGTAGTGGTGGTGGTTGATGAGGGGTTCAAACATTGTTGTAGCCATAAAGAGGCCTTTGCTTCAAAACATGGGGATTTCAAGAAAATGTCGAATAGAGGTACCCAAGACTAGGGGTGTCAAACGTGTCGGTTAAATGTTATGTGTCAGGTTAAACGGGTGATGGATGAAAAATATATAAATTTGTACATGACGCGTTTAATAAAAGGATAAAAAACCTAAACACGAACGTTTAATAAACGGGTAACACGACACGACTCGTTTAATCCATTTAATTTTAAACGAGTCGTGTTGGGTAGGGTTGGGATAACACGGTAAACCATCCATTTGACCCATTTACCTGTTTATTTAAAAATGATATATAACTTTATAAAACTAACAAGCTAACACAAAAAAAAAAGTGATATTTAGAGATATCACACTATGTTATAAAGTACTAACTACAATCCAAAAAAATCAAATTCCACCAACAATCATATTATAAACTATAAATACAATTTGAAATAACACAATTACACCAAAGAATAATCATATTACAAACCACAATTTCAAACAACCAAATTACACCTAAGAACACACAAAATCAAACTCCACCAAATTCCACGATTCATAAAATCCTATGAAAGAGATCAAATTTCTATCTCCACGATAATACGCAGATTCAATAACCAAATTCTCATGCCTACATAAATTAAAATGAAATATTATATAACATTAATAATTAAATGTACTCATAACTAGATAAGTAACAAAAACTTGGCATTACAACCTACATATTTCAATACATCTCTTTAGTCATGATCAAGGACAGATATATAATTAGAACGTTGAACAAAATTAGCTTTATTAGACTTCATATTTTGATTGAAAACATCATCGTCTATTTCTCCTTCTGAATCATCACGAGAATCATCTACAACTAAGCACAACAAAACATAAATGAATCAATGATCACGTGAATTAGGATAATGAGAAAAATAGTACTAGCAAAGATGGAATCAAACTTACTCCTCTTCCCATGAATCCAATCTCTAATACAAATCAAAGTTTGGACATTTTCTGGAAAAATTGAACTTCGATACTTATTCAAAACTCTATCACCAGAACTAAATGTAGATTCAGATGCAACTGTAGAAATATGAATTGTTATCACATCACAAGGCAACCGAGACAGTATAGAATACCAAAACTGCTCTCCTTTCCAAAACAATCATTACTAGAAGCATTATCCAAAGTCAAACAAAATAATTTTCTTTCAATTTTCCAATCAGCTAAAAATGTATAAATTTTTTCTGACAAGATAATACCAGTGTGGGGAAGGGGCATAAGACAAAAGTTTAATTTTTTTTCTACAATTTTCAATCTAGATTAACATAGTGGGCTGTGAGAGAAACATATCTATTAGTCAATATAGAAGTCCACAAATCAGATATCAAACAAATTCTTCCAAGAAGGGAACCCAACACAATTTTAAGATTGTCCTTCTCCCTCTTTTACATTTTTAACACATCTGATTTTGCTGTATTCGTAGAAGGCATCTTGATATTCTCACAAACATACTTAAACATTGCTCTAATACCCTCATATTGGACAAATCAAAATGGTAAATCATGCTTAAGTATTGTCTCAACCGCTAATTCACGAAACTTTTCAAGATCAAATTTTGTGGATCGAATCAGCATAGATCCTTGACATTGACCTAGATGTAATTGTCCAATATCCTCAGTGTCTTTTTTCACACATTTTTTCATGTGAGTTTGCATGTTACTAGTTCCATGACTAGACTTACATATATATTTGATACCACAACTATTATATGCAACACGCCTCTTGCCGTCTGGATATTTTTTATTTAATTATGTAAAATGTTTTCATACTATTGAAGTCTTTTGTCGCTTACGATTAAATTTACCTTTTTCTGTAGTTGTATCAGTTGATGTTTGTGTTGTTGGAGCTACATCTACCTTAGATTCATGTTCAATCTCATATTTTTCATCAAAAACTATAATATTGTGTTCAAAGAATCCATCTGTTTAAGACAAAAAAATAAAATTAAAAAACAGAGTTAAAAAAATAGAGTTTCTATCTCACAAGTTATTTGATCCAGGTGAACAACACGAAAAATGTAGTTATTTGTAGGATGTTCTAATTTCCTGCCAGGAATGTGTTGTTTCTGGTGACGTTACAAGTTCTAGTCCTCCACAAATGAGCAGTAAGAAAGGAAAGGAGAAAGATAAGCTTCACAAGTCAGGTAATTACAGTGTCGAACTTTTTGCTTCAACGGTTCAGCCACAGAGAGAGAGATAGGAGTGTTGAATTGGGCCAATTAAAGATGGTGCAAAGACTCACTTATCACAAGCGTCATAGCTATGCCACCAAGTCCAACTAGCACCGGGTCGTCAAAATCCCTGGTGGAAAACTATTGTATCAGAGCACAAAGAACAGAGCAAGTGAACCTAAGTGTCCTGTTACTGGCAATAAAATCCAAGGGATTCCTCACTTGAGACGTGTTGAATACAAAAGGTCTAGATTATCTAAAAATCGAAAGACTGTGAACCGTACTTATGGTGGAGTGTTGTCTGGGGGTGCTATAAGAGAAAGGATCATTAGAGCCTTTTTGGTGGAAGGACAAAAAAATGTGAAGAAGATCTTGAAGATTCAGAAGGCCTTGAAGATTCAAAAGGCCAAAGAGAAGTGAGCTGCTAAGAGCTGTGGTGAGAATTGTGTATCCATACAGTTGGCGAGAAAAAAATATTGAAATGTAATGTGTGAGGATTTCAAGCTTAGTTTTGTATTTTCTTGCGGTTTTCCAACTGTGACTTTTCAGTGATTTCATTTTGTAGTTTCAACAAGCAGGAGATGAGTTTTAAACTCGATTTCGGTTGACACAGATACATAAACTCGATTTCACTTGACACGGATACAGGTGTGAGAATTTTTATATAGATACATAAACTCGATTTCGCTTATGGTAACTTTTCTTGGTTTTGTATTCTCTGTTTTTTATGTTTTTGGGTTCAACAGAAATGTGGAGAGAAAGGATTCAACATAAATTGAAAAAAAAAAAAAATTCCTCCTTCGATGTCTTTGCTCGAAGTCTCTGTCATCAGCTTGACCCAAGACACCAACTGCTCACTGAGTTGCTAGAGAGAGAGAGAGAAAAGCTTTAGTTGGAGGTGCAACGTTGAAGGCTTCAGCGTAGAAAGAATTAGGATTTGCACTTTGGAATTAGGGAAATATATCTTATATATTTTTTGTGTGGCTGTCACTAGAGAAAAATTCTGACTAATTTTGTAAATTAATTATTAATTTATTATTATATTAATTTTATTTAAACAGGTAAATGGGTTGACAGTCTCACCCGAACATGACCCGTTTATTAAACGTGTTTAACTGGTCAACCCGTTTATCACCCGAAATCGTTAAGATCTCACAAAAATCCACTTAATCTATGTTGATTCGTGTTGGTTAATCATGTTGTGTCGAATTCTGACAGGCCTACCCAAGACTCCATTTTTTTACTTTTCACTATTCTCTATCACAAAAAATTGAGATTTTTCTTTTGGCAAATCGCTTAGCAGAAAAATTCGAGACTGTTAATTATGAGAAATTCCGAAAGAGAGGTGCATTTTTAACAATTGATTTTTTAAAATTTTGAATGGTAATAATGAAGCATGCTCTGCATTTCCCAGCTGACAATTGTCTTGTCATTTTGCAGAGTTAACAGACGTTACCATATGGGAGAAGTTGTCCGTTGTAAATAATCCATAAATTTAGTAAACTATCCACTAATGTTGTAAAAGGGAATTTTCGGTATGGTACGAAAAATACCCTTGAATGTACAGTAGTCTTCTCCCCTAACATATGTTAAGGCCAAATAACTTTACTTGATGACATGACTTTTTCTGACAAAGCGATTATATGTGATTTTTTTATTAATTTTGCACATCACATGGGTGTGCCACGTGGTATGTTAAACTCATCCAAAAATTTCTTGATTCATAAGATCTTAACAAGAGAATTCGTATCAATAATAAAAAAAAATAAGAAAAGCCACATTACCCACAAAAAACAAACCAAAGAAGAAGAAATAGAGAAATAGGAGATTCAAGTGGCTCGTAAGGATTAAGATAAAGACGATTGAGCCAACTTGATATTTTGGTATTATCACCACAAAGAACTTTCAATTTTTCTTACTTCCTAAGAGAAGATTGAATCGGAGATTTAGAAGCTTCAAACTTTCTATTACATATCCATTGCAACTAGTATTTGGTTTTTTTTTTTTTTTGCTTGAGTTGTACGAGATGAAAGTCTCATATAAGACCCTTATCTTTTTTTATCATGTTGTCTAGATTAATCTCTATTTTTTTTTTAATATTTTGATATTACCCACGCTCTGTAAATAGGTTAATAGTGTGATTGCTTGTTATTTTCTGCTTGTAAATCACTTTCCAACATTTCATACTTAAAACGTACCTCAACTCTATTTAGATTTTCATTCAACTTTACTTTTAACTATATTCGATTTGAAGAGTGAATTTTCATATTAGTTTTATCAATTTTGAATTTGAAAGTTTACAATTTATGGACACAGAATTTTACAAAAATAAGTAGTCAATTCATCATTGAAGAATCGAACACAAATTGTACTGTTTTTTAAGAATTCGTACTTTTGCATTCGACTTGCTAATAGATCAATTATCAATTTTATTTTATCTAATTAACTTAAGTTTAATAAATTAAACTAAGAGTGCTAAGGTCTCTAAAATTAATATCTTTGTCTTAAGCAATAAGGTGCATACGAAGAATTTCTTAATGTAACTTGAAGTACAACCTCCTTCCTTCTATTGATGCTTTCAAATCTTCAACTTTATTGCATCATGAGTATAGAATAGATTGAGAATTACAAGAAGATTTTATAAAAATAGCCAATTACAAAAATGATCCTAACAGAAAAAAAAATAGATGAAATCAAGAAAAAAATTGATTTGAATATGATGTTTTTAATTTTGATTTAGTGAATTGGGTAGGGCATAGTGGTGTACGATGACAGTGTGTAGTGGGTTGTGGTGGAGGTGTGTGGTGGCGTTGGGTAATTTGAATGGAGGGAATACAAGAGTGAAGGAGTAATGGTGCATTGTACTCTTACTCTCCGGCCATTGGGCAACCATTCACCGGTTGTTAGGAATTTATGGTAATGAATTTATTTTGTTTTGCTAATGAAGTAAGTTAGGTCTTGGATTTGTCAGAAGTGCTAAACTCTGTCTGTGTCATACCAACAACAACAACCTGCCAAAAAATCTGGATTTAAACTAAAAAGAACAGGGAATGTTAGGTTTGATTGGTTTGTTGGATCAACAAGTGCCCAATTTGTCAGCATAACCAAGATTTGTTTATTTAGATCTTGTTTCTTTAAATCAAGGGACAACATTTTTATTGAACGAAAAAAGAAGGTATAATATCGAATAATTATTTTTTTATATCATATCTCGTTGGAGGGGAGAAATGTTAGCATATGATTTTATGCGTTGGGAACCTATTTGATGAACAGACAAATATGAGACACTAGTCGACGTAAACCTAAATATAAGAAAAGACAAATATGAGGGAGGATTGAAGATTTTTTTTTGTTTGCTTTGAGTTGAGATGTCCCTTTTTTTCTTTCCTAATTTACTGTTTGAGAATTTTTTATTTTTTTTACAGTACTACTGGTTCGATCGAATTAGGAGCAGTAGACCTCATATGAAATTAGGAAGAATATTTATGCAATTGCACCTTTCAATTAAAAGAGAAAATTTTAATTACACCCCTTTTAATTTATCATATCTTCGAGAATACTTCTTCTATTTTCTGAATATTCATTGACACTTCATGTTAAATTAAAAGTGTTAATTAGAATGTAATTTTATTAAATTACCCATAATATATTTTATAAAAATATCATCCACACTCTCTCTAGATAGACATATCTTCAATGAGACTTCTTCTATTTTTAAAATTTTTATATGTATTAAAATTCGGGCTAATTAAAATTTTGATTTGAGCTATTAAAATTTATTTTTTTATGTATTGACATTTGAGTCTATCAAAAATTATATTTTTTATGTATTAAAATTTGAGCTGATTAAAATTCTATTCGATACTCAAATTAAATTTTAATCAACTCGCATTAAATTTTAATTGACTCAAATTTTAATACATAAAAAATAAACTTTAATCAACTTGAATCTAATTTTAATAAATAAAAAAAATATAAATTTAAATCTACTTGAAGCAAATTTTAATCAAGACTAATAGTTCACTTAGAGCTCAACTTGACTCGAATTTTAATACGTAGCAAATAAATTGTAATATGCTTGAATTTTAATATGTAATAAAAAAATACAATTTAATCAGTTTGAATTGAATTTATTTGATTTAAATTTTAGGGTTAATTGCACTAGAGGTCTCTAAAGTATGATGTTTGTCTCATTTTGGTCCTCAATGTTTCAATTGCATCATTTTAGTCCCTAAAGTATTGAATATGTTTCTATATGGTCCTTCAAGCAGACAACGTCTAGATTACTAACAATTTTTTATCACAGACTTGTCATGGAATAACTAAATATGGACAAAAAATAATTTTAATAATTTTTAAAAAAAATTTGGGTAGCTCTTGAAAACAAAAATGTGTAATATGAGTAGCTTTTGACCAAAATTTGGATAGTTCAGGATCAAAATTGTGTAATTTAGCTAGGTATTTAACCAAAAATTGAGTAAAAATTTGGTCAAGAGGTATCCAAATTATTTTATTGTCCACATTTAAGTAATATGAGACAAGTTTATGATAAAAAAATCATTAATAATCTGGACACTGTCTACTTGAGGGACTATATAAAAACATATTCAATATTTTAAGGACCAAAATGATACAATTGAAACATTAAGGATTAAAATGAAACAAACTTCATACATTAGAGACATCGAGTACAATTAACCCTAAATTTTAATATGTAAAAAAATAATTTTAATTAATTTGAATTTTAATATAAAAAAATTTAATTGACTAGAATTTTGTATAGAAATATTGTTTGTGGTTCATGTACGGACAATTTTAATATTTTAGATAATTTATTTTTATTATTAATGGTGGTTTAATAGCGTGTGATGTAAGTAATATTTAGATACGAGAAGAGGTATTCGGAATGTTTTTAATAATATAAAAGGTGTCCAAAAAAATACGATAATTTAGGAAAATTGTGACTAAAATTTTCTTTAATTAAAATTAATTATCAAACACACGCCCTTGGCTCAAGCACGATGCTCCATCTTAAATTTTCACTCGAGCTTGGCTGAAAACCTACACCATATTCTTATGATTAGTTCTAGTATCAAGGGTATAAAAAAATAGCTTACTTTTTTTTTTTTTGTGGGTAATTCATTACGCGCTAAATTTATGCACCAAAATTTATACCAAACTAAATACATCCATTATGATATTACTCTTTTTTGATAGCATACTTTTATTTTTCCCCAATCAATACATGACCAACGGGCAAGTCATATTCTTGTATT
>CM042186.1:35861576-35879575 GCA_023539305.1 Ilex asprella | reverse complement strand
CAACAAAGCCTGAGAGAAGGAAAGATAATCAGCCATATATCTTAGAGGATCCACAGAAGCAGGTGGAGTACATCAACAATTTCAAAATTTTCAATAATCTCCTTCCTCCTATACAGAAACCACCAATTTTAATTTTCGACAGAATCCAAAAGTAAACCATTTGAAATGCTTGATAACTCCAAGATTTCATGACCTCAGATCGACCAATAACTCAGTTTTGTTTTGAGAATAGTTCAAGCACTAATATGGTTTAAGGACATGAACTGAAATTAGACTCACAATCAGTACTGCCCCAAAAGCTCAAGCCCACATTTGCAGTTTCGCAAGTCGAATTGATCCTACACCTCCATAAAATAAAAGTAGCCAGACCTAATTTTCAATGGCCTTGCTTATGCTCTCCAACACTACGTATAGTTAAGTTGAAAATTCAAAGTTTTCTATAGAAACTTGGTAAAACCATAATATATGTCAAAAAAAAAAAAAAACTGCTTCATCAGTCTCGTACAGATCCTCTAGCACAAATTTCTGGCAAAGTCAAGATACGTTATTCCAACATTTGAGCAAAGGTTACATTAAACGACGAAATAATGGACTCACCGAGAGTTTTTGGGTGATTTGTATTATGTCTCAAAACTCATCTCTTCTAGCTGACATTGTGGTATGAGTCGAAGATGGCATCTGCAAGGTATTCACATTTGGCTGAAGATAATCCAGCCAAGGATATTCTTCCATCTTTCGTCATGTACACGTGCCACTTGTCCGTCATGTTGTCACTCTGATCAGGAAGAAGAGGGAAGAAAATCAGTAAGGATCTGAGAATCCAAGGAAAATGTACATCCACAGTTGATTGCAGCAGTGTGATAACATTTACAAACGCCAAATATTTTTTTTTTGAAACATAATAAAAGGGTAAGTGATTCCAGCCGTAAATCCAGAGTAATTTGTAATTTGTAACTTGACAAGACTTGAAACAACTAAGAATCTAGATGTGAAAATGGATAACCTAGGTTTAAAGATAAAAAAACAGTGAATCTTCAGGACTTATTTTTTGGTAGGTTTTCATTTATGCGTTATAGTGGAAGTATATTAAAGAACTCATGGTGTATCTACCATTTCAGGATCTCAGTGAACAGTTCCTAAATTATATTTAAGGAGTGAACAGTTCATGATTCAAATTGAATTATAAATCATATAGTGGATTAATTGTGCTTAATCAAGGCACATAAAAAAGATGGATTTCTGGAAACAAGAAATTCAGGAATCATTTTTAAACACAACATTATTGGTCTAGCATAAGAATTGGAGAGGGGCTTCACCTGAGCTTTGTTCAGGCCGGTAAAAGAGAACATTCCAATCTGCTTGAGAATATATGACCAGTCCTTTCCACTCTTGTCCTTTGCACAGAGACTGTAATATAGTTTTTGTCTGACACTCTTTATCCTTCCAGCCATCAATTCCATTTCCTCTTTCCATTCATTGAAGAGAACAGGATCCCCAACAACATTGGCGACAATCCTAGCCCCATGTATGGGAGGGTTTGAGTACATTGGCCGAGCCAGCCTTTTCAGTTGGCTCTTTACCCTGTTAGCAAAATTAGAATTTATGAGTATTGTAGTAGTAGATAAGGAAATTTTGTTAACTATGCGAAAAAACCCAGCAAGTGCAACCATATGACATGAAGGGCAGTGGCTTTTAGGATTCTATGGAAGGCTTAACAATATTTCAAGCATCCAAGCGGAGCTCTGGGCAACTCTCAAAGGACTGGAGCTCATTCAAGCAAGGGGCATCAGCAGAGTGATGATGGAAACAGATTCCCTTGAATCTAAACTGCTCACAAGCAACATCCAAGAATCCCACCCTACCAGAGCTATCATCGCCAAATGCAAGCACCTGATGGAATCATACAACATTCTCATCACACATGAACCCAGGGAAGGAAACCAGTGTGTAGCCATGCTCGCCAATCTTGGAGTTCACCAATTAGAGTCCAATGTTAAATTGGAAACCCCCCCTCCACAAGTGAAGGGGGGGGGGGAGGGGCTTCTCAATACGGATTAAGGTAGCACCTCTTTTTCTAGGAAATCTATTTAGTTGTATTTATTCCTATGTACCAAAAAAAAAAAAGAAGCACAGTCCCATAGATCTGTTAGCAAAATGTTTTCAGTAGCAGATGTTCCACCTGTGCCCAAAAGCAGTTCTACCTTTGAGTCAAGTATGTTCAGACTAAAAACCAAACAAGAATCAGTGTAGTATGGGTTTTCAATAGAAAACCTAAGGGTCATCTCTGTCTTCGGCATTCTACTAACAGTTTCTTAAATACCCAAAAAACAAATGTAATGATAAGCAAATGTCAAGACAGATGCTTATTTCCACCTATCACAAAGGAAACCGGGCAACTAAGAAAACCATGACAAGGATAGTTATCAGAGCAGGGTCGACAGAACAATTCCAAATCACTAGATTGAAACAATGACAAAGCATGAAATGTGTCCACAATGCATAAATGTTGTGTTCTAGCATGAAATATAATAAACAAGGAATTGAACTTGCAAATTGGTTTCTGGATCTGCCTGCTTTGTATTTGGCACAATTTGCAGAGATATAAACTGAATCACAGGCCAGAAGACAGATGAGAAGGGAATATTGATCCACTATACCTCGTGGCTGCTTCGGCTGATGAGCAGTTGACGTTGATTGCTCCAATCCTTTCTGCATAAAGACCCAGATTCTTACTGTATGACTGAGCGACCAGAAGCTCCATGCCACGTGCAGCAAACAACCTCACAGATGATGCATCTGCATCCAGGCTTCCGCTTGCAAATCCCTGTAATGAAGTATGGAGTTCAGACACAAACAAACTACTGTTAATTTCCTATCAACATGTTGACAATATGCTGCAATATGGATTATGGACCCATTCTTGATTTTTGATTAGTGGACTGATTTTCAGGATATATGAATCGATACTTCATAATTGAAAATCCTTCATAAAAATAACGATACTCTTTTGCATTATTTCAAGATGTGAAAACAATGAAACTAGAATTTAAACACTTGATTTAAAGTGACAATAACCTTTTAAAAACTACATGATAATACCTGGTAAGCAACGTCAAAAAAGGGAATGAGGTTCTTCTCTTGAATGACATCAGCAATTATTTCCCACTGCTCAGGAGTTGGATCAATGCCGGTTGGGTTGTGCGCACAGCCATGAAGCAACACAAAAGATCCTTCAGGAGCAGCCTGTACCCAAAACATCATTATTCAGGTTATTAGATATATAACTATAAGAAGAGATGTGATTGAGACAGGAAATGTAAAGGGAATCAAAATGTACATGGGTTAACCTGGATCTTTTTTTTCTTTTTCCTTTTTTAAATGGAAAAGAAGCTCAATATTTCAAAATTTTTGTGCCAGACACTTGCATTTGAGAGAAGCAAAATATTCTAGATGTTATGACGTGAACAGAGGCTAAAGCTGCTAAAAATACAAGGTGCTGGCAAATTAAAAACAAAAACGAGGTGTAGGCAATAAGTTGCGCGATAAATATGCTCATCAAGCCGATATCTTTAGCACATCCTTGCATGAAAGGGGGTTGAAAAAAGAAAAGGAAAAGGAAAAGAAAAAGGCGAATGCATCACAATGTTAAACTCATAATCAAGAGCTTTTACATATGGGCACGTTTTGTATTCATTTCTTCATTGTAAATCTAGTATGACTACCCAAAACCAACATCTGACAATGTTCTTCAACAATGGATAATTTCGATATAGACTTCAAAGTTACACATTCATAGATGAAAGTGAGGTCAACATTACCTTTATGTCTGATATCATCCCATCAAAATCCAAACCAACTGTTTTCGGGTCATAGTAGCGATATTCAGACCAAGGAACTCCAGCATCATTAAAGATATTCTTGTGGTTACCTGCAAGTGATGTTTTAGTCTTTTATTGTGTCACTGTACCTTAGACAGGTCTCCCAAGCAAATTCAAGAGAGTAATGAGACACACCCCAAGTTGGAGATGATATCAGAACTTTTGCCCCAGGAAAATATCGCTCTATTAGTGCTGCAGCGAGCCTAAGAGAACCAGTTCCAGAAAGACCTTGAACAGTTGAAACCTGAATGGTAAAGAAAAAATATAAATTAGATCAAAACAAAGTTTCTCAGATTGATATATCAGAGATGTACTATGATGTCTTTCTACTAACATAGAAATCACATGTATACATACTCTTTGTTGCTGGATCACTGGGTTGTCTGCTCCAAACAATAGCTCTGCTGTGACCTTGTTGAATGCAGCCAAACCCTCAATTGGAAGATACTAAAGATTTGATATTGAAGGAGGTAAGAAACCGTTCAATGAAAATATGTTAAGTCAATCCATTGGACTCAAAAATATTAGGTACCTCTTTGTTTTCACCCCTCTCCAGCATAAGATTCTCTGCCTACAATTGAAATGTTTCAATATATAATATTTATCAACTGCATTTTGATTCTCGAAAACAAAAAGCATTCTTGTCCCTTTGTTATACATAGAATTAGAGTATTCTACCCACAATCCTTGTTATAAGAAAGACGAAAATATTGGAACAAACCAAAGCCATTAATTGCTAACCAACAGAATGAGGACGTTACCTTCTTCACAACATTAAGCACATAAGGTTGAAGTTCTTCTGTACGATATGCTCCAACACCTAGGTTGAGCTTCATTTCATTTGTGTCAGCTCTGAATGCTTCAGAAACTCCAAGGATGGGGTCAGGAGGAGCCATTGTTATACTCTCAAATCGAGAAACCTTGATGGCAACAGCCATAGTTATCCGACCAAAAGACTGAAAATAAGAAAAATCTAAAACTAAGATCTTAAGGGTCAAGATAAAACGTGTCAAACCAGGATGCAATTATCCCTCTCTATGAAGCACATATACTTCGTTAAGGCTGATGTATCCGTATTAGATATAATACTCATCGGATACTCAAATATATGTATCGAATACACGCTATACGTATCTAATAATAAATCAAATATGTGGATACTTCGCGTATACATTGGTATGCAGAAAAATATGCATAATTTTTAATTTTGATCTTTACCTGCTCCTTTCAAATTCAAGTAACGACATATATCAACAAATTCATATAACTTTGAAGACACATTGTTATTTTCTAAGTATTATCTTATATTCTATCACATAGCCATCTCCAACCTTGATTCAAAATTTTTCTCAAATTTGAGTTAAAAAGTTTGGTTTGATATAAAACACTCCCCAATGAACATACTCAAAATTAAAAGAAAATAAACTCAAATTTAAATGAGAGCAAATCTAAATTTAAAGAATGATAGAATATGACCATTGGATTTTTAAAGGAGAGTATAATCTAACAATTCAAAATTTGGGTTTTCCTTAATTTGAGTAAAAATTTGAGGATCCCTTCAATTGTTTTGGGTTTAAGTAAAAGATTGGAGGTTTTTTGTTGCCTGAATTTAATTTTGAGTAAGGATTTGTGTAAGGATTGAAGATAAAATGAAGTAATTACATTATAATTTTGGCAATAAATATTTCTAAACAAACCAACTAGATAAACGTTGTCTCTTATTCCTTTAATTAGTCACGTTCACTTTGTAGATATACAATAATAAGATGATATATATCTTTTTGAAAGTGCAAATTGCTAATTTTGCTAATTATTGTTAAAAATTTACTAAAAACCATAATTATCAAGTCGTTAGAAAATAGTAAAAATATAAAATATATTTGATTATAAAAGTATTCTGACTATATCTATATTGTATTTTTGTAAATTTTGTTGTATCATCGTATCTATATTGTATTGTACCCGTATCCCGTATTCGTATTAGTGTTTCTTGATCCCCTTGTCTATCGAAACCCTAAAATGGAGTAGAAATGCAAAATTAAATGAAATGACAAATAAATTATAGGCTTCTTTCTTGAAGCTTTTGGGCCCATGTAATGTTCAATGACAAACTTTATAATAATAGACGTTGGCAGAAAAGAAATAAACCAAACCTTATGTCCCAATCATTTTTTTATAGCAAAGAAATAATATGCTAAAAAAACTAGGGGTGCAAAAATAAGCACTTTAAGAGGAATGTTTGGTAAAACCAGAATGATAGCATTAGAAATGCATATATCCAGAAAAAGTAAGAAATATCCCCAATAAGAAATAACTAAAGATATCAGTGACTTATCCGGTTTAGACATATATATCTAATATTACAATTAAGAAGTTGCATTCTCAATTTTTAAACATACAACAACGGTTAAGATTGATTCAACTTCCTTCTACTTTGATCCACAACTTAATCAAACACACTCTCTAATGTCAAATTAATTCACACCTATCTCTCTCTTCTCTCTCCCCCACATCTCTCTTATTTTCTCTCTGCTCACTTTAATTTTAAATTATAATTAAAAAAAAAAGAAAAAAATTGTTATTTAAAATATAAATATTACATAACAATGTTAAATTTTTGGTATTGTAGAGTGTTTTCATGCATGAGGTTATCGCTAGTATGTAGAGAGGTAAGTGTAGATTGATGAGATTGTATGGCATTGGAGAGCGTGTCAATGTGTTGATTGAATTGTCTAACATTGGGCCATGTAGCGAAGATGATGCTTTTGAGAGCAAAAAAAAAAATTCTTGATGAATTTTTACCATTGGATCAAAGTAGATAATATTAGATAGATAGAAGATGAACTATTGCAACAGTAAGAAAGAGTGATATTATGATACCTATTGACTACAATGTTCAAGGTTAAATGAAAATATTAATTGATATAGAAAAAAAATGACATAATAGCATGCGGTTCAACAAAAAAATATGTCCCTTGATAGAGCACAAGTGGCAGACTACGAATAGCTGGGATGATGCTTTGTAAATTGAGATATGGAAAAACAGAATCCATCTGCAGAAAAGTTGAATAACTAAAAATCTTCAAGGAACACCATGCATCTATAGGTAAGAAAAGTTAAGTCCATATGCAAATAAATAGGTTAGAAATACTAATATGATCAAACTTCCATTTTTACCATTCTGTTCTGTCCATCTACATGAGTGAATTGAGTAAAAGAACTATACCCAGCAAGGCTGAATTTACCGAACCACAAATAGTAGAACACGGTTCCAGTTACAAGTCTATTTATAGAACACTGACATAGCTTAACTTGAAAAAAACAAAGAAGGCTAAGTCCATTTTTTTAACAAAAAAGAAGGAATACCTTTGTGTTTGTGTAGGGCGGGCTTTTTCCCTTGCCCAAGAAACTAGTATGATTAGAGCTGGTAAGCTTCAATTTTGCCTGCTCAAATTGAACACACAACATATAGTCTTGAAATTAAAACACATTTTTCAATATTAATTTCTTATTCTATCCTCTGTTTCTGAGAAAGCAAACAGAGGTAAAAAAAAAGATCACATGCGCACACACATAGAGACCTAGGTATTGTAGCAGAAATTGAAATTTATTGTACCTTTAAAGTATCTTGCAACGATAATGAAGGTGATGCAGAAGTAGAGGCCAGGGAGAGCATTGTGTTTAAAGCCATCTGGAACATCACATAGAAAACGAACGGTAATTATCAGATCAAATTCAATTGACAAGCCAGCGTGACCTTCTAAACGGATTCATCGAGATGTGAGCATCGTCATCCTTCATTGATTCATGCAAAGATCAATCCACACCACACACACCTATATGTCTAAGTTCACATGCATCCATTGTATCCGAAATTGTTCAAGTTCTTACTAATGCCCAACTCATACAAAACAGAGAAAACATAGACAGAAAGAAAGAGAGAGAGCGCTTGCCTTCCTGCTTCCGACGAAGAAAACGATGCCCAGGGGTGCGGGAAGTGAGGAGAGAGAGAGAGAGAGAGCCTTTAGCTTTGAGTACAGACCGAAAAAGAGAGATGACAAGACACAACAGGGACTGAGGCGATAAAATCAAGTGGCTACCTCTGCAGGTGGGTTGTGATTTTTTTTTAATTCTAACTCCATTGGTTTTGTTCTGCAAATGTCAACCCTTAAGCAGGGTCAACTTTCTGCTATCGTTTTTTTTTTTTAAATTCTATTTAAAATATTAACAAATATAAAATGTATGAATTTATTTACTTCATACAATTTAACAGTTTTTCAATTAATATTTATGTACCAATCAAACTAAAATAAACGTCTCTTAATTAACTTTCGCATGATAATCTTATTGTTTTAATACCTTTCATTTACCCCAAAAGTCGAGTGCATTGTTTCGAATTTTCAATAAATTATGACTTTTTTTGGTTATACAAGAGATAAACCGTGTGCGAAGGCGTAGTTCAAAACCAGAAACAAAACAAAGAATTTTTTTTTGTAAGTGCAAAGCTTGTGCGTAGCGTACACATTTAGATATCAATTCTTGCAGGAGAAAATACTTAACTTTGATTCCATCTAACTCCTATCCAAAACAGTTTATTTGAGTTAATTCATTATTTCGTTGATGCTAAGTATATTTAATTTTGTCAAAACTTCGTTTTTTTAATTAGACACTATTGCAAAATTGAGGACAACAAAGTTTGAATTTGCAACTTTAACTACAAACTAAAGAAATCTCCATGAAGACAATGATGATCTGAATAGAACAAGAAACCTTCACCAACCATATCTGTAAGTAAAGTGTAACCCACATTGCAATCACACCATTACCTTTTGAAGGGGCCAAAAAAAAAAACCTAGCTGCTCAAACATGTGAAACATAAAGTATACATACACCATGTTCTAGTTTAATCAAAAATCATGAATTAAGATACAATAAAGCAAAGCAAACCATACAAAGAAAGAACTTGAAACCCCTTTTATCAATTCAACTTAATAACCCAAGAGAAGAACAAAAGCATCCACCCATCAACTAAGCCATCCCATCTTTCAAAAATTGCCAACAAGTAATAACTTAGAACCATCATGAAACAACATGAAGAAAATAAACCTAAACCATATTACAAGAACAAGGAAAATAGAAAAGAAACAATAACAAACATGCACATTCCAAATTAGTAAGTGGACCAAGATACTCAAAAATGGATCCTTATTCATTGCAGTGTGTTGTATGTTCAATCGAACAATGTAAAGGTTGTGGGTCCATATATGAGAGTAGTCACTTTGTGCAAACTATGCCTAAAGTTAGCAATGTACAGAGTCCACGAACAGTGACCAAGTGAACAATAATCTTTTTCACCAATATACTCGAAAAACAACAATCCACAAATCCTGTGTAGAAAACGGATTCAAGCCATCTTTCCAGTTAATGAAAACAAATAAACCCAATACCATTCATGAAGTAAACGAGTCTATGCCATGATTTCCAACATTAGACGATATCAAATAAACAACAATAAGATATCTTATGAAGGACTCCTATGAGTCGGTTCCTTAAAATTAAGCTCAAATCAACACAAAGAACATCGAATTTCTTAACCCTTGTCCTTACAACAACTAAACAAAGTCTAATTCCGATCAAAACAAAGCTAAGTAACTGTGAATTCCACTACCCATCTTAGAACCCAAGCTTGGTACGACGCCAGTGCCTACGCTTCGCATTGTACCTGAAAAAGACGCATAGACTCAAATAGATACTCAGATTTAGAGAGAGAAAGTACACAAAACGGATGCATATATAGATGGGGGAGAGAATAAATAATGAAGAAAGAAGAAATGAGGACCTGATGGTGTTATCAGTTCTCATACGGATCCAGTGAGGGATGGGCCTATTCTGCCTCTGCTTCTTCGCCAGCTTCTTCTTGATCATAAAGGTCTTGTGCGACGGCTATGACAATGCACAAACCCATAATCAGAGAGGGAAACAATACAAAAACGTCAAATTCACAGAGAGAGAGAGACTTACCATTTTCGCGATAACAAAAGAGACGCCGCGAGTTGTGTACACCAAAACCCTAGGAGGGAGAAGCACCGTGTTTATCTATATTTTAGTCTGTTAGTGATTAAAGTACCTGACTGTGAGCTAAACATGTAACCGACGAGTTGTAATTGGGAAATAAGTTGGGAGGGCAAATTGGCGTGGCGGTGGCTGGTTGAACAATTTTTCAATGACAAGGCGAGTTCTTGTTTGGTCGGTGACGAATACTTACTAACGATGCGGCGAATTACTGTATAACAAAGAGGCCCAAGCCCAAATTCACCACAAGGTCCAGGCAGCGCGGGCCGCCCGGGTTACTCAACCATTATAAACTAGCTACACAACTCTAGCATGGTGCAAAATTAGTTGAATGTGTCTACAGTGAGTAAATACTCAGTCTAATTCTTATATTACGTCATCAGTGAGCTTTTAATGGATCGTGTTGTTGTGTCGTTAATTTTAGGGTTTTAAGGGGCCAATACTTTTTTAAAAAATTATAGGATAAAAAGTATCATTTTTAAAAATATAGGTCAAAAAGTACGTAATCCCTAACAAATCTCTAAAATACCTCATTCAGTAAAATGGAAGCCGATTCATATATTTTTGCCTCCACAACCGAAATACCAGTTGTTACCTATAAAACTCCTTCAATATCGTTCAAACCTCCATTCTTCCAAGATTGATAAGAAAACTTCTTAAAATCTCCATTCTTTTCAAAATGTCATAATTCCAATGGATCCAAACGATTTTCTTTGATTGAAAAATCAACTCTCGATCAAAGTATCAACGAAATCCAAATTCTTTTGTTTCCAATCAAGATGACTTATCGAGATCGCAAAACTCTCTAAAAACTTGAAACATAAGGTTCTGAACATTCTTGATGTTGAGGTGGACCCCAAAAGAGGGGCGTGGATTGTTGAAACCACCATGAATCTGTACATGAAAAAGGAGGGTTTTGAGAGGATTCATCTTCTTC
Organism: Ilex asprella; assembly: GCA_023539305.1. Taxonomy (NCBI): domain Eukaryota; kingdom Viridiplantae; phylum Streptophyta; class Magnoliopsida; order Aquifoliales; family Aquifoliaceae; genus Ilex; species Ilex asprella. The sequence continues at coordinate 35,868,688 of CM042186.1, read as the reverse complement.
AAGGCTTGCAGACCATGAAGGTGGCATTGAAGAGATGTAATTATGTTTTGGAAAAATTTAAGTCACACCCTTTCTAGTTTATTATATCTTTAAGGACACTCATTTTATTATTAAAAACATCACTGACATCCTTATTAGTGTGACATTGGCTTGTATCAGTGTAACATTAGTTTGTACTAGTGTGACATTGACTTGTAGCATTGTGACATTATTGTGTACCACTGTGTCAATGTGACACGTATAATTGTGCTCAATTTAAATTTAAAATATTCATGGGAAAAAACACTTGTAACAACCAATCGTATTATATAAGGTGAAAACATATATTTTTTCATTACAATTTATTAAAAAATAAAAAAATATATAAATATAGGGAAGATATGAATAAAAAATATATATAAATGTAGTGTGAATTTTTGGATGGTAATAGTGTAAATTTTGAATGGTAACAATGTGAATTTTGTCTTGTAATAGTGTGTCTTTATTGGTACCATTGTCATTAGAAGGTATTACTGTGACCTTTTGGTTTATAGTATGATAACCTTGATTGGTAGGAGGATGTCATTGACTGATATTTTTGGTTTGAATGATAGAGGAATAGATATGAAATAAATGTTTGAATAAACATTTGTTCAATTATAGATGAATATGTAATTTAAAATTCAAAAAAGATATAACATAAAATTAGAAAACTGAATCCCTATATAACTATCATATTTGTCTTCCAGTAATAAAAGAAAAGAGCAGTTTAGTAAGAGAAAAAATTACAATTTAACAAAAGTATACCTCTCCACCAAACATTTATACATAAAGATACTTGTACACCTATGTTTTATATTGAATTATTTTTACACAAATAAGTATGAAATGATGTACTTTTTCACAATTTTTTCTTAATTTTAAATCTTATAAGGTATGTCAAATTAAAATTTACTCTATTTATAATAGTGTGTTGTGTTCTTTTTATTGTGTCGAGTTCGTGTTGTCCATAAATTGTGTTAAATTGAATTTAGCCTAATTATATTGTGTTTAACCGGTTACTGTTGACCTAAAAGTTTGACAGGACTCAAAGATTCACCATTTTATTGTTTGAACTGAAAGGCTAAACCCTAGGTCCCTAGTCTATTAACTTCATTTTGTTTCGATTTCACGTCCACGTCACACATTGTGGAAGCTCGTCTTGTTAGATGAGATCTATACTCCCTTAACACTGTCGTTGGTTGGTGGTAATGTAACATGAAAATAGACATATCATTACTTAATAATGCTCATTTCAATGTTTGGCATGTAATAATGACAATTCATTCTCATTGTCATGGAATGTCTAATTCTATAAATGTAGAATTTATTATTCTTGAATATTTGGTTGTATTTCTCATTCCCAACTACATCACTCATCACCACCACCACCCCCGACTCCTACCAGGTCTAATCAAGGGTCAGGGTTGAGAGATTATATAAATATTTAAGTGATTTTTTTTCTTTTTCAACACTTAATCCTAACTATTATCAAACATTGCAATGATAATATACACTCCAACCTTTACATACTAGCCTGAAAAAGTTGCAGCAACTCAATGGCAACTGCTTAATCTATTTGGGCAAGAACTCTATATGCTGTAACTCCTCCCTCTGGCCGAATCGGTTCAACTTGAAAACAAATTAGCCATAGACATTTATGGTTTGACTGTAAAGCTATAAGGGTATTCTTAGTTTTCCAATAACACCACTGTGGGGGCGGGCGGGGAGAGGAGAAGGGAAGGCTATGAGCCGCCAATGCTAGATAACCAGCTGCAGACACAGCTCGATTAACCATCCAGTGCACTGCTTGTTTACAAAATTACAAGTTGATTGAGTTGCAAATTATAATGTATGCTCCACATCGAGACATGACTTGGACCACATGAATCGATTTTAGACACCCGAAAATCTGCTATCCTTCTCAACGTACAAAAGGAATGAGGAGATACTCTGCATAAAATAGCTGCAAAACAATATCATTGCTAGTTTGAGTATGATACGTATTGCATACATTTGTTGCAATGGAAACAAACAATGGTTTCAAATGTAACGACAACTAATCACAAATTTACCATTTGTTTTATTGTAGTATGTGTTTTCGGGTGCCTAATATGGTTAGCAGGTAGATCAAAATCCAACTGATACAATTTACTAGAACTATTTTTAGTTCGACCAATTGGTAAAAAACATCTACAAAATAAAATAAGTATTTACCAAGAACAATTTGATTTGTTTAATTCTGAGCATACTGTTTTCTTAGCCAAGCAATTTGGTGCAGTGGACTAATAGAAATAGGTTTACTTGCCTTCCATATAAGCATGTAAAAGGAAGTTATTGATGCTTTATTTTCAGGATCAACAGATCGAGCACGAACCCAAAGAAAAGAAGCAAGTGAAAAATGGCCTAATACCTGCACGAGGTATGCCATATGAGCTACAAACAAAATATATCATGATGAGACGCATAGATGAAGAGAGATATTCACTTACAGTGATCAATTTGCTTGGCAGAGACGAGGAGGAAACTCCTATCACCACAGCAATTCCATAAGCCATTAACAGCATGCCAATACAAAGCCAAAAGACCTATGCAGGTGACAGAATTTTTTGAGGAAACATATACGTGACCATTTTTCTTCAAACAAATGCTACATTTGAATGCCCTGAGTATGCGCCAAGAGATAACAATAATTGAATAATGAGAAGTTTCACAAGTTCTGTTTTTTTTGGTCTGTTGTCATGGTTGTATTGAAATGTAAAATTGCGTAGGATGGAATTTGATTGTACTTACTTTTTCTTGTCCAAGCCTGACACTCAGTGACTGAACACCAAAATTTCTATCCCCATCCACATCGGGTATGTCCTGTTAAGCATCATATGAATGTGAAAAACAGTTTTGAAGCATGTATTAATAATTGAAAGCTATAAATTCAGTGATTACTGACGGCAAGCAGTAACAATTTATTATGACTCTTTTGAACTAGCTATGAAAAATGATTCATTTGTGTTGTTAGTAGCATATCAAGGCATGAATCCAGCCAATGGAAGGCAAGCAGAGCGAAAAAATTTCAGCATCATAGCAAATGAGCAAAAATCCGTATAATTTAGTAATCCTCTGCCGGCAAAGAAACACTTTTGAAGGTTACCAAAAAACATGACACAAATGCTTTAACAATTGTCTTAGAATTTGTGAAAAGTCATTTGTAAATTAATATATTGAGTTCTCATGGCACTGATGAGCATATGTTTGTATATTTACATAGTTTTTGTTTTGGCATTCTATATCAAATGATTAAGCTTGTACTTGACGTTTTAAGTTGAATTTGGGCTCCCCAAAAAACAAAAACTAAGAGAAAATCACATTTTGCATACCTTGTAAACTCTTCATTAAGCTGGGTCTTGGTTTTTTTCCTCAAAGTTGAAGATACAGACACTGTCATAAAATGTTAAGTTCTCTGAGTGGTTTCTAGCTACTTCAACTTGTTCTTCCTTTATGCATGTCTAGGTGCTCGAAAAAACATTTGTGTTGTAGTAGCCAAATAAATACTTTTCACTTTAGTTGAGCCTAAAACTGTGTTTCTCCATTATATATGAACTAAATAACTAAAAGTTTCTTGAGATAACCTTATATTTTTGCACATAATTTCGAACATCCACCATCAACACTACTTCACAACAATGTTAGCAGCTTGAATTGCTAAATTGAAACTTACAAAATTGCGCTGCTAAATATAGCACACTTGAAAGTTACCTTGAAAAGAGCAATAACAGTCGAGAATAAACACATGAAAGCAACTGCAAAAACCAATGACCTTGTACACACTATTGATCTACCAAGCACGTATTTCTGCAGATATTAAATTGTGTTAGTAATCGAAAAGTGAGAGGGTTTTAAATGACATGGTACTTGCATATTGTTGGTTGGGGGGTGGGGGGTGGTAAGTACCTGAATGTGTATAAAAAAGGCAAGTTGAACAACAATAGCCCTCACAATCAGGATGCATGCTGCAGCCAGGAATGCATTTCTTTTCCATCTGAGCAGTGGTAGCTACAAGAAAATACAAAGACATACACTTCAATGGTTTCATCATATTTTGTCCTAGACTATTAACTGATGTGAAAGTGACATTCAAGCAAGCAGTGGTAGCTCCAGGAATTTTTCCTGGTCTGGTTATTCAAAAATTCATTCCCATAGACTGAACAACATCAAACCATCACAGGTCGTGAATCAAACTGTCTCCCAAATTAAAAATCCTATACCCTCATTCTTTAGAATTAGAACCCTTATTCCAATTCTTTAGTCTTAATTTCATCTCAAATTTATCATTTGGGTAGTAGGATATTTTGGTCAACTAATATCTTCTTTAAAGATTTTTTTTTTTTTTTGTTGAGTTTGACCCTCAAAGATCCATTTCTGAAAACCTCTTTATCATACCAATGGGGTCGAGACAAATCCTTTGCATATATTTCCTAGAACATGATAATTGTATGAAATTAAATTTCTGAATTTAATGTTGCCAATTGACACCACTCCCTGGTAGGTGGCACTATACCTGCATGGGAGCACACACAGTAATGCAAAAGCACACGCATACAACTAAATCCAGAGACCATGGTTATGTTTATGCATTTTCTCGGTCAATAACTTACAGTACCTCTAAATACAGATTAATATGTTGTCGTACTTGGTATTCGTTCCTATCATCTTGTAGTGTAAAAGGATGGCTCCTCATTTAAGTTGTTTCTAGTTGGACTTATTAATTTCAATCATGCATTGGTATTATATGTCAATATATATATGGAACTTACCTCAACAGAATATGCGCTGCCAAGAAGAAAGCTTATGAGAAGGGCAGAAAACAGTGGTGGTGACTGAAACATGATTCCAATGGCAAAACTCTGAAACATTATGCAAGAGAAATTAAAAACTTAGATGCTCTGTCACAAAGAATAAAAGATTCTCGATTCAGAACTTATGATTTTTAGATTAGTCGACTGTCATCCGAGAAGCTAGAATATCTGGAAAACCAAACACAAACTTCAATTGTTATTATGGAGATATAAAAAAAAATATGGAAACAAGCCAAGAGTTTGGCACTAAGTTAATTCTCAAAGGCCTGATTAAATGAAACCTGTCGGGTTTAATTGCATACTGATACACTCCATAAGCTCTGAATTAACTGGGACATAACGTTTTCTGACTGGCTCTGTATATCAATGTATTTGAATATTAATTTAACATATACTAGGGGGATTACTAACCGTCAAAAGACATGTTGAAACAATTGTCACTCCTATTCCCACAGAGAATTCTCCAGAAGCCAGTGGAAGATTGGGTTTGTTTACCTAATAAACATGCACAGAGAAGCAGAAAAACATACAAATAAAATGTACAATTGAGCTAAGAAAATGTACAAAAAATCAAGTAGAAGACAAACATATGAAACATAAAATGTGAGCAGTGAGTGTAACTCTTTTACCTTGTCTATTTCAACATCGAACAATTGATTGAGTCCCACCACATAAATATTCATCAATATTGACGGGATCAATGCCTACAATGCGAATTTAACAAAGATGTGAGTTACAACACCAAAGAAAGTTCTTTGAATCATTACTTCAGAACAGAAATATTTACCTTCAAAAGTCCAACTAAGAATGCTAGAGACAGATCTGCCATTGATTCTAAAGGAAGAAGAGAAACTGAAGTTATTCCTATTACCTGGTAGATCACCCCCCCAAAAAAAAAAAATGAACTCATCAATTCAAGTAGATTCAAAGTGACTTCTTTGCTATTAACTCCTACTTCTCAAGAAATATGAGGAGATCAAACTCACAGTACCAATCACAGTGTGTGGACGAGAAAACCGGTAGAATGCATACAATCGCCCACATAGATCAGTCTGAAATGTTGTCAAATTACCATTCTTAGGTGCCGATGCATGCTTATGTTCTAGCTTGCCAGAAAAAATGCTTCTTTTGACTAGTTTATGCTTATTGGGTGTTTTCTGCTCCTTGTAACTTCTCAGATTATTAGCTAAAGTTAAAAATCTTTGGCTACAACATCCCAGAGGTGTCCCCCAATGGTGTACGTTTCTGCAATTTTGCAGATGCTTCCCTGGCAATTGAAATGGGGTGACAAAACCTGCACAAGTTCATGAATTATTGCATTTATCGTAAACAGTCATATGAAATCTAAACAACCAGCAAAGGTTTGTAAGTGTGCTTCCACAAGATCATTCCAGTCCATGTTGTCAATGAATCTGCTATTTGTTCTAACCTGGCGTGTCTGTTACTTCAAGTGGGGCATAACACAAGCTAATTTCCATACTTTAGGCCTTAGTAAAAGGAAAACAAGTAGTTCACTCTTTTCAATGATGCCCACCTGTGAGAACTAGCAGGGTACCAAGAGTTTGGAAGACTGCACCGTATTAGAAAAGTACAACATTTTTTAATCAAGTTACAACTAAATAGTGTCAAATTATGACCAAAAAAAGTTAGAATCGATCCTAAAATATTAGGATTGATTCCAAACAACGTCATTTTTGTATAAGATAACCTTACATTCTACTTTATAGCGGTTTTAAGATTTACTTACCATGTCAATTGTCACATCATTTGAATTTTATTTTTTATCGTCCTTTTTGTCAGCGCAAACTGCTTGCGAGTTAACCCAATTGAAGCATGGAAACTATGATCCAGGACAAAGAATATGGGTGTGACCAATTGGATCGCTTTGTAGATGAAACTCAATTTCTCCATATATTTCATATTTTGCCGATGATGTCATGAAAGAGGCAGGACCATCTCAAGTATCCATTTTGTCATTTTGTGCCATATTTAATCATTTATTTTTAAGCTATCTCACTATAGTCTAGTTCATCACCCTCAATTCTCTTTCAATTTTTCAGTTGCCACGTCTAATTGAGTTACATGCGTTACTACGCTCCTCTTTTCATACAAGTCCTTGAAAAGATTAGAATTTAGTGAAAGAAAAAAAAAACCCAGAAACAGAAGTGGTGATGGAACCAATATATATATATATATATATTTTCTTAAACACATAGAAAAGAAAAGAAGGGGGTCTTAAAT
>CM042186.1:35830700-35856576 GCA_023539305.1 Ilex asprella | reverse complement strand
ATACGTGTGTGTGTGTGTATATATATATATATATATATATATATATATATATATAAGGGGGGTCTTAAATATATAACCGGAGTCAAATTTAAATTAAGAGAAAAAAATGACAGACCATGTTTAAAGAGCCTCAAAGCAACAAAAAAAAAAATTGGATAAGAAATGAGAGGAGAGATGGTGTGGGGAATTGGGACATACGTACCTTGATGTCGAGGAAGATTTCTTAAGGGGGAGTAGCATGAACATGCATTTGTTTGAGACATGGCTCTGGATCTCTCTCTTCCTCTCTAGGATTTCAAAAGATTGGCAATCTCCGTTACATAATTGATGGGTATGGATGCTTAGCAGAGGGTGATTGTTGTGGCACTCGTCAATTGATCTTACAAATGGCAATGGATGGGATTATCGCCGGGATCTGGGTTTGGGTAAAAGTGAATTAACAACTCCAAGTCTCCAAGAATAAATATTAAATGTATTGGTGACTAGTGAGATACATATCATTATTAATAGTATCATAATAATAAATTATTAAACATCAAATAAAAATAGTACAATTCCGTTTAAGGATATTAACTAAATGTGGTAGTTATAAGAATAATAAAGTTTAGGGAGATTTGGTGAGTACACTGTCACTTTTTTTATTTTAGGTCCACCTTCTATTTTCGATTTTAGGTCCACCTTCAACAATTTTAGGGTCAAGAATTTATAAAATCAACGCTTGACAAAATACTAAGGAATTTATTTAAAAACCTCCACAATTATCTCATTTTTATATTTATTACTACATTATCCCACTGTCGCCACTGGCGCCACCACCACCATTCATGGCCATTATTGTTGCCCACCACCACCAAAGTCTACTATCACCATCACCCATCGTTGCCACCACCACCACTAACAACCATCACAACCACCCATTACCACCACTGCCCGCCACCACCACCAATGCTATCGAACACCATTGTCGCTGCTCACCACAAACCCGCCACCCACCACTACTGCCACCCATTACCACCGCCCAACACCCACCCACCACCTACTAACCATCGCTGCCCAGCACCACCCTCCATCATCACCCCTTGTTGCCACCATTATTGCCAACCGCCATTGTTACAACCATCACTCATTCACCACCTAAAATAGTGAAAAATTGGTTAACTCAATAGAAAAACCATAAACAATGAACTTCAACATAATGGATTCTTAGTTCACAAAACAGTGAAAAATTAATCGACCATCATCACCAACCACCACCACATGCACCAAATCACCTATTATTGCTGCCAACTACCTCCACTCACCACCTAAAGCAGTGAAAAACTAGTCTACCGCCACCACCCCCACCCCACCGACCATCGACCACCACCACCTACCATCGCCGCCACACCACCTTCACCCATCACCCAAAATAATGCAAAACTAGCCTACCACCACCACCATCATAATTCACCACAACCTACTACCATACACTTCCACCACCACCATCACTGCCACCACTACCACCCACCACCGTCCTTGCTGCCACAAAACCACCACCACCTACCTCCACCACCCATGACCACCATCACCACCATTGCCACCTTCACTCACCATCGTCGCCAACGACCACTAGCCAAAACCTATCACAGCCAACGACCACTAGTCAAAAACCCATTGTTGCTGCCCACTGCCACCACCACTCATCGTGCAAAACAATGAAAAACTTATAAACTCAAAAAAAAAATTAAAAAATATAAATAGTAAATTTTAATATAATAAAATTCAGCTAACAAAACTTTCACAAATAGTGAACTTTAATATAATGAAATTCTTAGTTCATAAAATTTTCACAAATAATGAAATTCCTAATTCACAGTCCACAACTTTCACAAATAGTAAAATTCAATAAAATGAAACTTGTAGTTCATTGTCCAAAATTTTCACAAACAGTGAACAACAAAAATATTGAAAATTTGAATTGAGAAACATATATAAAAATAACAAACTCAAAAAATATTATTGCTATATATGTTGATGATTTAATCTAGTCGATACTTTAGAAGAGTTCACTAAAGTCGTTAGCTATTTAAAAGGTGAGTTTGAGATTAAAGATCTTGAGCAAATAAAATTTTTCTTTGGCCTACACATTGAACATTTATCTAATGGAGTCTTTGTGCATCAATCAACATACATTGAAAAAGTCTTGAAACAATTCTACATGGATAAATCTCATCCACTTAGTTCACTAATGATCATTTGACCAATAGATATAAAGAATTATCCATTTCATCCTCAAAAAGAAGGTGAAAAACTTCTTGGTGTTGAAGTACCATATTTTAGTGTAATTGGTAAACTAATGTATCTTACAAATTATACAAGGCCAGATATATCATTTGCACTTAACTTACTAGCAAGAGACAACTTAGCACCAACTCGAATATATTAGAATGTGATCAAGCATGTATTTGAGGTATCTCTGTGGGACGATGTAATGGAAATGGGGTTATTCTATGCGAATAACCAAAGTTTACAGTTAGTTGGATATGTAGATACTAAGTATCTTTCTAATTTGAACAAGACCCAATCATAAACTGGACATGTGTTTACTTATGATGGTACGACTATATCATGAAAATCAGTTAAGTAAACAATGGTTGCTATTGATAAAGTAGTATACTAAAAGTTTGCTTTGTAGTGAAACTTGTTTTATTAATTAATAAAAGTTTATTTTTTCATTTTATTGAGAATCTATATAGGCAAAATATTTGTATTATATTTTATATATGATATGCATGTGTATCTTATATTTTATATTGTAGATAATCTGGTGTGTAGAGTTCGACTTATACACAGAAGATCAGATTATCGGATCCTTGTATAATATGAGTATATGTTCACAATCGTAAATGGAATTGGACATGCCATTGGTATGATCGTAGTACAATATTCTGGCATAGTTTGTCTTGACTATAAGAGATTGTTTGATGTCTCCAATTATTGTACTGTGCACTTTGTGTATTGAAAAGACCCATGTTGAGGCTATTATCTTTTACTGATTTAATAAAATAATAAATATTTCATGATTATTATGATTGCTTATGCTCTTAATCCCAAAATATTTAATTGTCATGTGCATATAATGTTTGTCACTTTAATTCATTAAAGAATGAGACTCATATTGGGTCAATAAATTTGATGAATTGAGAGATGATGTTATTTGTATGATGAAAATTAAATATTAAAGAAAATCACGTCATAGTATTTAAATGGGTTGATAATGTCCTCTTGAAAAAACTCATAAGTTTTGTCCATGTCATACCCTGCAGGTGGATTTAATTATCTGACATGACAAATAAGCTTAGTGGTAAAGTCTCAAGGAATAAAAGAAGTCAATTAAATATAATTGACAGTGATTTATTTAATTGATGAACATCTATAATATTAAACGTGGAGAGATTATTAAGCATATAATAATAAAGAGCTTGAATATAATTTTAAGATAAGACACATGAGATCAATAATAAGTCTTTAGTGGATTAACTTATTATTAATGGGTTGTAAGATGTTTGTTCTGGGTTGAACATAGGAATCTTAAACCCATTAGGAGCTCGATCCTTATTTCTCTTTAAGGTTTTTGTCGTAGCCTATATATAGACGTGTAGGTTCTCTAATTCAGCATCCTATCTTTACTCACAATTTTCAGGGACACTGAAAGAGAGCAAGGATTCGAAGGTTTTGGTAGCCCACACTGTATCTGCATTCTAACGTTGGGATATACAATAGAAGACCGCGAGGTTCGTCGAGCTGTAGTCGTTGTTCTGTTCTGCGTTCGTGCTGGGACGAGATCAATCCCAAAGGGTCTCGAAGGTAAACCCTTTGATGCATACGCATTATCAACGACTCTTGGAATTTTGGTTACAATAGCTATATCATCCAATCACTTTAAAATATTAGTCATCCATGAAGCAAGTTGAAATTTATGTTGCTAAGATATATGATTCAACATATTCAAGAGTAAAGTGGACTAATTTTAATCGAAGACATTCCAACAATATTACACGAGAATAATATAACTTGTATCACACAACTTAAGGAATGATATATTAAAGGTGACATAACAACTCATCTCACCAAAGGCTTTTTTATGGGATTATATTTTGTCTGGCTTCCCTATAAGCCATTTCCAGACAACCATTCAAAAGTTGGCAACTCATCAATAGTGGGCCACAATTAATTATTTAATTTTTTCTTTCCTTTCTTCCACTCTTAAACACACAGAAGACAGAACACAACCCTTTCCCACCAATGACGCACCTCCCTTTCTTCTTCTTCTCATTCTCCTTCTTCTTTTTCTCACACACTTACATATGCAAACTCACACACTTACATATGCAAACACACATAACCACAACTGATATTTACACAGTCACACACCACTAGCCCACCTCCCCTCCCTTCTTCACCTTTTTCTTTCCAAACACACCCCCATACCTACACGCAGCACATACATTGTCACCCACCACCAATTGCCTTTGACCGAAATAAATTTCGAGTGAATCAAACATCTGGACCAGACCTCATATCAAGCATCTGATATGAGATTGAGATAAAATGATTTTCTTTGAATTTTCAGTCCTCTTTTCAATTAGACATGGTGCTCCATTTCTTTCCATCTAGGTCATTATGGTTTGTCCTAGAAAATCCAAAATAATAACCTAATTTTGGTTGTATTTTAGACTTTTTCTCATTTCTTTTGAATTTTTTCATCTATGTTTATATTTGGGCATAAGCATAGAAATTAATGGTGATGATGCACAACACTGTCTCGTGTACAATCAACAGTCAAGTGTGTGAAAATGTATAATTAATGGACAATAAATAAGTAATCAATGACAATAATATAAATATTGAGTCAACACACAGATATATAGTGGTTTGGTCTGAGTGACCTACTCCACTCTAAAAAACGGTAATAGTGGACGGTAGCTCTTTATTGATGAATAGAGTAAGAGAAAGTTTCAGGAGAGGTGTCTTCCAAGAGAGGTATAATAGTTAGGAGAGGGAAGCTATGTGTGTATAGAGGTTTTGATGAGATGCCAAGATGTGTCCTCTTATGTGGAGAGGACTTATAATTTATAGGTATGGTGATGCGAAGAGGTGAGATGGTGACGTGAGTGTGAGGTTACTAATTCTTCAGGGAGGAAAGTTACAAATAGTAAGTACAATTAAGATAGAATTGGTCTTCGTGAGTGTGTATCCCGATAATCTTTTTCCCACGTATTCTTATCTTCCTAGGCTCTTTGGATCTTGGACTTGGCCGGATTGATGAACCGGACTTGGGCTGCCTTGGTAATGAATCTGGGCTTACTTGATTTATTGGGTTGGGCCCAGTTAGATCTAGGCTCGTCAAATGGCAATGTGTGGACGGTGGTGACTGGTGGGTGACTTTGTATGTGTTTGCAAGAGTGAGTGGGAGAAAGAGAAGAGGAAGGAGAAGAAGATCCAAAAAAAAAAATTCATCTGTGTTTAACTTTGGGCACAAGCATAGAAATTGATGGAAGTGTGTGTGGATGGTGGTGACTGGTGGGTAACTTTTTATGTGTGTCTGCAGGTGTGAGTTTGTGATAAAGAAAAGAGGAAAGAGAAGAAGAAGGGGAGGTGTGCCGTTGGTGGGCAAGGGTTGCATTCTGGCGTTGGTGTGTTTGAGGGTGGAAGAAAGGAAAGAAAAGATTAAATATTTAATTGTGGCTCACTATTGCTGAGTTGCCAGCTTTTGAATGGCTGTTTGGAAACCCAATGACGTATAGGGAAATCGGACAAAATATAATCTCTTTTTTTATAGCCATGAGTTAAAGAAAAATTGTGATATTAATTAATTTTCAACGACTTTTGTTCGATCCAAAATCTCGACTGGGCCTTACACAGCATCATCACTGCACAACGTTATAACTATCATGGCCCATAACCATTGGGCCCAGTAAATGGTGAATCTAATGACTGGACTAGGAAATCCAACCCTTCGATCAACATAGCACCAAAAAAACAAAAAAAATGTATTTGACGAGAATACAAGGTATTGAAAATGTCATTAATGAGCCAAAACAAAGAACGGTATTCAAACTCCGCCTATAAATAGAAGTTTCTTTCAGTTTCTATCTAATAAAGGGCAACGAGGCCGAACTCAGTAGTTGAGAAGAAAGACTTTGAGGAATGAGTAGGAACTATAATTTTTTAATTGATGAACTTATTGAAATCCTCAAGCTTGATTGTGTCTTATCTCTATAATTATTGACGATTCAATTTATAGAATAAAAAAGGTGAAGGTGATAGGATTTGAACTTTCACGACCTAGTAATCTCACTTTTGTGACTGGATTAAGACACATGTTTTGTGGTGATACGATCAGGAGTTGTATGATTGCATTCTTATCATTTGTCAAGGGAAGGATCAAAATTGGAGAGAGGGAAAACATAATACAACAAAGTCACAAGTGCTTTAGTTAAAAGTATAGACAGTCCCCCAAGCAGGCATGCTATGCAGTGTGCTATGCAATTGGTCTGGTTGGGCAGCATTGCTACAAAAAGGGCCCAACATTTGACATGAATCAAGAGCAAGTTTATCTTTTCAAGTAATTTCTTTTTGGGTAAAGTCCAAAGTAAAGTTCAAATAAAGAAGGAAGAACATTAAATTTTATAGAGTTTCAAATATTTGTTAGTATATATTTGCACACCCAATGGAAGCCTCTTTAGACCAAAATGACCTTTTCGATTTTTTTGATCAGAAGCGATGAGTTTCAATCTCAAACTGTCTTCTTTTTCAATATGTCATGCAAAGATTTAATCTATAGTTTCGTATCAAAAAGTAGATTGCATATCGGGCCACCGTCACATTAATAAATGAATTGCCATTGAAAAAATATGCATTGTAATAAGATTTTAGGCAACTTTAAATTAAAGAGGAAACACAAAAGGAAGGAAGGAGGAAGATTAAGGCCAAATGGGATGGTCGAGTCAAAATTGAAGCAGGAATTTTCTAACATGAGTTCAAATTTGTTGACTTTACTCTTGGCATTCCACTGTTTTTGGGATTTGTTATCAACCTAGGAAACTGTAAATGACAAAATAACAATCGATGAGGACTTTTGGCAATGTTTAATATTTCAAAATGTTTTATTTGGCAGTTAAAAAAAAAAGTTGTACACAACGCACAAGACCTTTGCCCATAGCAACTAGCGAGGTCATAAAGACGTAAATGATGAACAATTTTATCTCTATTTTTTAAAAAAATTTGAATTTGAATCTACGTTATATTATTAAGCAAAATAACTTGTTTGGGTTGTATATAGTTTTGAGAATATTTCATCACAGATTTGATCTTAGAAGTGAATGAAAAGGCTCCATGAATTAATCTTTATCTCACTAATCCATAGAAAATGGAGCTTCTAAGCTCTAAGAGTACCCAATTAATATTAGTGAAAGGAGAATGTTTCATCCCATAAAACGACTAAAGACCAAGATGAAAAGACTTAGAATTCAGAACTTTTAACGGTGTACATTTGTATTCCGTTAATTATCTTAAAATGTCCCACATATATAAATTGGTACGAGTAGTTGATAAATTGTTTTGTTAAGGTAGAATTTGTGTGTGATATTGAATTCGATAAATAAGTTGGTCCATATTTTTTTTAAATTCATGTGTTTTTTAATAATAAGTAGATATGTACCAATTATTAGTCATTCGATAAATTATATACACATATCGATATTTTTTGTGTCCTATTTTAAAAAAATTGTTGTGGGTCTAGATTGATTTAAAATGGCCTAATAAAAAAAAATGACTACTTGAAATATTTGTATGTTATTGAAAATATTTATATTACAGTTGTGTTGCATGATTTTTTTAGGTACGAGTTTTGTCCATAATTTTTTCAAAATGGGGTTATTGCGATTTGATATTTGATAGAGTAAGCTCGATTTTTTTGGGTTGCTTGATTTTTATATTATATTGGTCTTCAGACATTATATATATACTAGGGGTAACTCGTGTTTGAAAAAATGATGCAATGTAAGTGAGAAGTGATGCATTTTTTTTTTGGAGAGAGGAGGAAAAATTCAATGTGAATAGTTTTGATAAGTCTATCTAATATTATCAGATGAATTTATTGAAGTTTGCCATATTTTATATATATATATATATTCATAATCCCGTACTTGAAGACACGATAGAACATAAAATTCCAGCCTCCAAAAAATTGATCTTATTATATTAAATAATTTTTTTTATATTTGTTTGTAAATTTGATTTGCTTTTTTTGTTATCACCGCTTAAAAAAATATTTATCCGCGGAATGTCAAACTCAATTTACTTTAAAAAAAAATACATGCAACAAATAGTTTATTCCTGAAACAGAGAGAAAGCAACCAACAAACAATGAATTGCTACGAGTGAAAGGACAATATTTCATCCCATAAAACAACTAAGGACCAAGATGAAGACCATCGATGAAAAGACTTAGAATTCAGAACTTTTAACTGTCTACATTTGTATTCTATTAATTATCTTAAAATGTCCCACATATATAAATTGTTATGAGTAGTTGATAAATTGTTTTGTTAAGGCAGAATTTGTGTGTGATATTGAATTCGATATATAAGTTGGTCCATATTTTCTTTAAATTGATGTGTTTCTTAATAATAAGTAGATATGTACCAATTATTAGTCATTTGATAAATTATATACACATATTGATATTTTTTGTGTCCTATTGTTTTTTTAAAAAATGTTTGTGGTTCTAGATTGATTTAAAATGGCCTAATAAAAAAAATTACTACTTGAAATATTTGTATGTTATTGAAAACATTTATATTACATGAATGATGCTCAATTTTGTGTTGCACAATTTTTTAGGTATGGGTTTTGTCCATAATTTTTTTCAAAATGTGTTTATTGTGATTTGATATTTGATATAGTAAGCTCGATTTTTGGGGTTGTTCGATTTTTATATTATACTGGTCTTCAGACACTAAATATATACTAGGGGCAACTCGTGTTTGAAAGTATGGTGCAATGTAAGTGAGAAGTGATGTATTTTTTTGGGGGGGAGGAGGAAAAATTCGATATGAATAGTTTTGAAAAGGATGTTGATGGCCATTGGATGAGTCTATTTAAGATTATCAGATGAACTTATTGAAGTATGTCATATTATATAATATAAAACTCGTGCCTGAAGGTATGATAGAGCATAAAATTCAAGACTCTAAAAAATTGATCTCATTATATTAGATAATAAGTTTTCTATATTTGTTTGTAAATTTGATTTGGTTCTTTTGTTATCACCGCTTAAAAAAATATTTATCCGCAGAATGTCAAACTCAATTTACTTTAAAAAAGAAAAAAAATACATGCCACAAATAGGTTATTCCTGAAATAGAGAAAAATCAATCAACAAACAATGAAAATAAAAACTAAGTGACACATAACATGAAGAAAATCTTATACCTTGCAGTCGGCCATGGATAGTATATCTTTTGTTGATACTATAAAGGCATTTTGAATTGTTGGAATGATATTACAGTAGAACCATCAGAACTTATTTTTCCATCTAATGCACTTGAAATCCACAAAATAGAAACTAAATTTACAACATGATGTTAATGTCATTACATAGGGGATATCAACCAAAATACTGCAATAATGAGCAGTATATCAAAAAAATCAACTTTCCACTACATTAAATTATTCCCAAGGACACACATAACTATGAACAATACAATTTGTAAGTTGGGAATTGGGCGTCGTAAATACATTACAAGTCGAAGATGAGTGTGAAACCATAGGACTCCAATTGCTAAATCCTTCACCAAATTTGTGGACTACACCTAATGACTATCCAAGCAAAATCAACCCAAAATGCACAAATTTTAAGAAAATACAACAATTTATGGGCATACCTCACATGAATGCATCATTAGATGACAACTTACACAAAAATTCAGGTTCTTGAGTATACTACAAAAACATAAATACAGAAAAAAGATGTCAATACAAATTTTTAAACAAAAAAATCGACATAGGAAATAAATGTATTCACAAATCTTCCTCAGAGAACTCAATCCCAAAAAAAAACCACCCCTCAAATTCAGCACTACAAGGCCTTGAGCCTTGGCCAATCTAAAATGAAACAAATGCATCAAAGCAAGCACATTTTACCTTATCAAGGCTAAGCCAATCTACTCAATAAAACATTCAGTGCATGTAATCTCAATCGTACAAATTTGGTACATCCACCAATGTGAAGAAATAGTAGC
This sequence comes from Ilex asprella, assembly GCA_023539305.1. NCBI lineage: Eukaryota > Viridiplantae > Streptophyta > Magnoliopsida > Aquifoliales > Aquifoliaceae > Ilex > Ilex asprella. Next base: position 35,846,290 of record CM042186.1, on the reverse strand, counting down.
ATACAACAATAGAAATCCATATTTTAACAACCAAATTCACAAAAACATCACAGAGAGAAAAAATTGAAGGAGGGATTATCAGAATTGTGATACTTGAAGTAACCTTCAAGGTCATCATCTTCCATGACCATATTGGCTGCACTTGGATCTCTGATAAATCTCCATAAGAAAAACTACTTTAGATCAAGCAGGGATTAATTAAACATAACATTTGGAAGCCTAATAAATTTCACTAATACCCTAGACCCAATTTAAGAATACCATACAACAAACCAACATACCTATCCCATTGTTAGAGCTCGAAGCTAGAGATCAACATTAGGGAAGTAGGGGTTTAGGTTCTTGAAATCCTTTGTAATAAGTCTCACTGAAAGCGTTACGGTAGAAAATTAGAAAGGCCAAAAAAATAAGGATACTGTGTGTAAAATCAAGTGGGTGGGTGTGGCTGTGGGGAAGTTTCGACAATGACAGCGAGAGAGAGGGTAGCGGCTGGGAGTGTGTATGCGTGCACAAAGAGTTGTGGTGCACAGAAGTTAGGGGCATTTGGTTACCTATTTGGCATTTGGTAGAACACCTCCCGGGCGTTGTGTTGAAGACCTTCGATATAGAAGCAAGAGAGAGAGAGAGAGAGAGAGAGAGAGAGATAAGAAGTGTGTGCCTGTGTGGGATGATGCTTGTGGATGAGCAGTGGAGAGAAAGAAGCTGCAAGGGAGAGAGGGCTAAGGACATTAACGAATGCTCACATAAACGCACACACATGAACACGAACACGAACACGAACACAAACACATATACACAAAAAACACGAATTCAAATTGGTGGTTTGTGTTAACAGTGCGTGTGTGTGTGTGTGTGAGAGAGAGAGAGAGAGAGAGAGAGAGAAATAGGGAAAGATATCAATTGCATTGGAAGAGAGAGGAGAAATAGGTAAAGATCGCCTGATAATGATCAAAGATCACAGAGAAATTATGAGAAGGAAAGAAGATAAAAAATCCCCGGATTTGAAAAGAGAGAGAGAGAGAGAGAGAAAGAGAGAGAGAGAGAGAGACAATGTTGTTGGCAGGAGAACAAAATTCAGTACTTACTGTAGATCGTTGGATTAATATTTATGAGATGATTTAAATCGTCTTTTATGTTGGAATTACGTTGTCCATTGGGTATGTTTATGTTTTGTCTCAAAACGATTTGAACATCTCTTTGCCTCCAAAAGGCCCGCCCAATTCGGATTTGAGTATGATACGGAAAAAAAATCAGTGTCATACCTCAATTTATTACATTTGTAGTCACTTTTATTATATTTATGGGACTTTTTACCACTATTGTGGTACTCCAAAAAATGGTAAAAATAGTTACCATAACAATGACAAAAAATCCACAAATGTGGTAAAAACACCAATAAATATGATAATTTTTTTTTGTACCAAAGACAAGTGGTAAAATTAGTTACCATAAAAGTGGTAAAAACACAAACAACAATAAAAATACCTATAAAAGTGATAAATCACCCACAAAATTGATAAACTTTATAGTTATAAAATGACCCACAAAAATTATAAAACCACCCATTAAAATGGTAAAAATTGAAAGTGCGGTACCAAATTTATTTCTTGAGTACCATAGTCCAGTCTGTCCAATTCCTAATTTTCCAAATGTAAGCTGTTGTCAATTTGATTTTAATTCATGCAATTTGAGAACCATGGAGTAGTGGTCAAAGAACAAGTTGGCAAAGAACGAGTTGACAGATTATCCTATGGTAATTTCATTATTATAGCCTTAATTTTCACTCAGCACATGGCCAAACAGTGACTACATATTGTAGGTTACTAATTGCTTTATTATGATTTTAATAATTATTACCACATGAAAGTGTCACATCATGGTTTTACTCACTAATTTCCGGTTTTACCACACAACTAGCAACTATCATGAGTTTTTAATATCCAATATTGTTGACAAAAGGAACTTTTATTTCTTACCCATTCAAAGTACCGAATTTATAAACTTAATTACAGTGAACAGTGTGTCTTAATATTAGTTAGGATTTGCCGCCAATCAAATGATTGTGACGGTTTACGATGACAAATTAGGTGCATATAATATTATTTTTAAGATTTGAATCATGATCCTTAACTTCCTTATTTTTAGGATTCTTGTACATTACCCTCTTAGCTAGAGTGTAGGATGAGAGCACAAAGAATAATTAGGTTAACAATATGAGATAAAATGACAATAATTTTTTTTACGTTCGTAGAAATATTTTGGATTTTTGACCTTTAAAATTTTTTTGCCACTTGAAAAACATTTTTAATGCATGGAAAAAGAAGAGAAAGAAAGAGAATATTTTGCTTTAGATAGGAAGAGAAAAAAAGATAATTTGACATTATTTGATAAAATAATTTTGAGTTTTGTTGTTGAACTTTCAATTTCGTAGACATGACACTGGAGACATTTTCGTCAAAACCTATTAGGAAATAATTCGAATAAGAGGAATATCCGAATATGCGTAATTGAAAATTCGACTAGTCCAGGAATGAGATTTTTGTCACCGCAAAGTCAAGTGAGAGTATAATGTAAGCAATTTTATTTCATGTAGGAGAGTTCATTTTCATGGCTCAAACTAGTGATTACCTGGTTGTTAGGGTGTGAATAGAAAAGCGATTGACTAGCTAAAAACAATTAACTATTTTAGTAATTAATAACAAAGCCTATATGAGACCCTAGCTTCTTGCTTCCTCTTGAACTTTTCTAACAATGGTTTCAAGTTCATAACATGGTGAAAAGGATAACACACCAAATAAAAAAATGGGATTCTTATCGGTGTAAAGCGTAGAAATAGTAAGATTAAATCAATCTAAATCAACACATGGAAAGATAATTTTTGTGATTCAAACCCGTGATTCCCTAATTATTTTCATGAGGATAAAAGGTACATGACTAACTAAAAATTTACCAAATGGTAGTAGTAACAAAGCCTAAATGTGAGCCTAGTCCCATGCTTCCTCAAGACTTTTTCTTGATTAATGTTCCATAAAAAATGGTTTCAAGTTCATAGGATGGTGACAAAGGAAAGAACATGCACATATATAGATGTGATAATGCTAATGATGAGGTTATTGTCTCCTCCAAAATTCAAAGGGACCAGACCAGCGGCTGCATGACAAATCCTATGGACTGAGGGAGAATTTAGGGTGCAAATATTTTTCTAGCTTCTTAATCAAACCGCGTTAAAACCAAATACAGCTGTCTTGATGTGATAATTCTATCCTTGTCCACCAAAAGGACAAGTGTATGAGAGAAAAAGTGATGAAAATGGAAGAAAAATTTCTGTTGAAGTGTCCATCGAGTTGTCACAAATTATATTCACGTCACAAAAAAAAGCAGTAATTTGGGCCATATGACTTGGCACTGATCCGACTTATGTATTAATCATGTTGTTGTCAAATTAGCTTACATAACCCAAAAATGATGTCCAACTAATTAATCTAGATGGTAGTAAAATTTAACAAAAAGTTCTCTAATTGTACAAGAATCCTAGCAACAAAGGCCACTAATGAAAAAAAAAAACTGAAAATATCAGACATCTTTTTCATATAACACCAGTTAAATAAAATTTTCCTATCACAATCAAGTTTATAATTTTTTATTGCAACCTGTTTGATTATTTTTTATGGTAGTGGTTCCTATTACTTGGTGAATTGGAAAAAGGGAAAAAGGTTAATGACCAGGATTCACTTTTCAAAGAAAACCAATTTAGCTAGGTCCTCAGTTTCATGAAGTATGAAGTGAGTTTGAATTGATCTGATTAGCTAGAAGTTTCCTTTCGTTATCGTTTTAAGGTTTACTGTTGATTCTCTTTATGGTATGTACATCATAATAGATGGTATGTATCATCCTAAGGGGTTGTTTGGTAAGGAGGTATGGGTGGAGGGTTTGGCAAGATGGATTTGGGAAAAATAATCAAATGGACTCCCAAGTTTCATATTTGGATTGAAAATTCAATCCTAGGTTTCCAATCTTGACCCGTAACTGACCCGATTGTTACGACTATGATTATAAATTTCAGCAAACCTAAGGGGTGAGTTTGGGAAGATGAGTTAAGGGGTTAAGGATGCAAAAAATAATTGTACCCCTTAACATGAGTATGAATTGGATTGATTAAGGGTAAAATAGATTGAGTTTTACATGTGTGTGTTGCATATTAAACATGAGTATGAACTAGATTCAATGTTGAATTCCATTTTTGTAAAGAGGGGTTTAAGTTTGAACAGGTTTAGGAAAACCAATCCAAACCGTGTCCAAAAATTCATCCAACACAAGCCCCAAGGGGCTGTTTGGTAAAAAGGTATGAGGGGACTTGACAAGATGGGTTTGAGAAAGATAGTTCAAAGGACTCTCAAATCCCATGTTTGGATTGAAAGTTCAGTCTTAGGTTCCCAAACTTGACCTGTAGCTAATCCGAAAATTAAACCTATGATCATGGGTTTCGTCAAACTGGGGGGAGGGGTGAGTTTGGAAAGATAGGTACGAGATTAAGGATACAAAATATAATTGTACCCCTTAACATGTATATGAATTGTATAGATCAAGGGTAAAATAGTCATTTATAGGATAAATAGTTGTTTATAATTATGATATATCCATGAGTTTTACATGTGTATGTGTTACATACCAAATATGAGTATGAATCGAATTGAACGTTGAATCTTATCTTTATAAAAAATGATTTGATTTTAGAAGAATTTGGAAAAACCAATCAAAACATCTTCCCAAAATTTATCAAAACAAGCCATTAGAGTCAAAGAAATTGAATGATATGTCGTACATTGGTATTACATATGGTATGCATCATCCTAAGAGACCATGCCGCATGCTTACTTTCTAAGCAAATATGAATATTTTCCAATATAAACTTGATTGAGGTACAAATGCAAAATCTCATGTAATATCTTCTTGATTTTACAGTCATAGAAACTGAAATAAAAACTTTTTCTTCTGTTGTTATCATCTCATCTTCAATGAATTGGAATGTTATAAAACAGTATTTCACATTTTATTACTCATTGATAATTTTTTTGAAAAATAAATGGAAAAAATTTGTTGATTAATTATGACCAATATGCTGGGTATCTCGATACTGAACCTTGGTGCAATCTTTTTTTTTTTTTAGGGTCGGACTCGTGGGTAACCTGATCCACAAGGACCGACCCGACGAGGGAAAAGGCCAAACTAGCCTAGCTTGGCCAATAATCGGCCGAATAGACGGCCATTCTTCATCCATACATATATTATGTGCATAAATATATTTATACTATATACTAAAAGAATCAATTTAAGAGGGAGAATGCTTCAAAATAGTAATTTTGAATTATTTAATTAGTCTTCTCCAATTGAGTTCGACCTATGTAACCATTTTCAACTTTTTTGATAACTACTTCACATTTGAAAATTTTATCATCTTTTTTAATTAATTTACATTAAATTTTTAATAAATTATCAATTTAATACATTAATAAATATTTTTATAATAATGTTAGGAGGAATGAGAGTATGGTTGGCAGTCAAGTGAGAGTAGGGGCGGAGTTAGATATTTTTTCTGGTGGAGGCAACCTAAACCATATGAATATTAAAATTATGAATTTTACAAAAACATAGTTCCATTAATAGTACGTCAATTAAAGTCGTAACTCATATACATGAGCGCTATACAGAAAGAGCCAACAAAAAAAGCTCAATAAATTTATCTATAAGATCTAATCACGACCTAACAAATTGAACCACAAAATTGGACTCAATCATATATAATTGAGTTTTAACAAACAATTAAAACAAGCGTAAACTATGACTATTTTATTAAAGTTGTGTATTGGAATTACTTAACCAATCACCGCAAAACTATTTAAACCACCTAATCAAAACAATTTAATCAAACACATATGGGAGACATTTAGCCTTTTAAAGGGACTTTTTTGACATTTATAAGTGAGACTCATATATTTGTCAAAATATCATAACTACCAATAAATCTTTAAAAAAAAATTAATTGGGGGCAAATTTCTAATAAATTTTAATTTTTTTTGAAATGATACTTTTCAAAAGTTTTTAAAATTCCAGTGGAAATAATTGCCCTCACTGTAGATCCGCCACTGGGTGAGAGTAGGGGTGGCCGTAACAGTAATGAAGAAAAGATATTCTAAATTTTGTGCATCGCGCCAAATAGTCGAGAGTTGATATAAGATAGATGACTGCATGAGGCATTCGAATAGGTGGGTGACAGTATGGTAGGGTATGGTATGTAATGTGATTGATGGAGATACCGCATGTTCTTATTCCAACATAATTTCTAAACTTTTCTTCTTTGTTCAATGCATTCCCTGGATTTTGTAGAGAGAGACATATGCAATAGCATAGATTATGCTTTGTTTGTGACTTAGCGAAGCGTAAGGAGCGCCGTGATATAGACTGTACCGCGTCACAACATCAAACCTTGGGAGCCTCTTTAGACTTGACGCAGCCCTTCATTACCCAACCCCCACCCATGTTAGATTTTGGGTCCCACTTCACGCGTCTCCGTCTCTCTCTCTCTCTCTCAAAATATTAGCTGTAAACCAGAACAGCAAAAGGAGACTATTTTTATGAATTTTCCAATCCATGAACATACATGTTTGTTCCCTTGTCCTCTTTTTCTGCTAAAACTATGACCATTTGTTACAGTTTCATAATCATTTAAATGGAACTATATAGTTTATATATGCTGAATCCTCCATAGGTTAGACATCCTTAACATCATAAAGGGAATCTGACTTTAACCTTAGGGGTACAATTAATTAGTGGAGCATGATAACAATTAAAATCATGAATTCATCGGTGTATTTTGGATGGAAAGATTTCTCGTATTAATCTCTCAATATCCTTACTTCAATTTTCATTAGAAAGACTTGGTTTAATTGGTCAATGTTTCAGGTTGGGTTGGTCTAACGGACATTTAACGAGTTACACATCGAGCCGATTCTAATGGGCCTACTTTTTCAATTTTTGTAGTGAGTAGATAGGATCCTTCCAACTTCTTTCAGCGGGTATATGGGCCGTGCTGTGGGTCTACCTATCAAGTTGCCTTGGTTGGCCTTGATCATGTCAAGCTATTTTTAGGGTTGGATCGCGCAACTCCCTGGTTGAACCTGTGCCCCGTGAAGCTTAGTTACATCTCTTCTGTCTCACCCTACTAGAGCTTCTATCAAGTTCATTCAATAATATCTCCTAAACTAGTATATGACGTTCTCCAACTCATCACTCACTTTCAATTCATTTATTTTGATAAATATTATAAATTTATTTAGAGTTTGATACTTTTACAATATATTAGTTGGACTTTGTTACGTTTTACAAGATTCTCTATTTATTTATTTTTGTAGATTTGGTAATGTGTTTGTCTTAGGCTTGTGCCATGATCTCACAACTTATTAGTTGTCGTATTCTTTTCATTTGTCTGTTTGTGCACCTCTATAACGGGGATATATACATGCATGTCTATATAATAATAATAATAGCTCCCAAACTAGTATATACATTTTGTAGACGATATCATACAATAATATGGGTCGTCTTTTGGAATACCATATGATGGGCAATAGGCAATTACATGGAAAGAGTTAGAAGTTTTATCATCTGCCAGGGGGAGTCCACACAAATTTTAGTAATTTAAAGTGGGTTGCTGCCAAAGCCAAAGCCAAAGCCACAGCATAAGTTATGTTTTTCTGGAAGGTCCATAACTTCTCATAGCAATGAGAATATGCATGTTAGTGCAGACGAAACCATTCACATGTGCAAATGTCTTCTACTGGTGATTGAAATTTACATTTGTATCATATATTTATATTAGGAGGAGTCTTGTGAAGCATAAATATATATGACTATTAACCTCTCTTTCTCTCTCTTTCTCTTTCTCTCTAACATAACATGGGGGATGCACTCTCTGCACGTGGGTGCACATTAGATTAAGGGCATGATCTTCCAAAACAAGAGACTATTTTTTGTCTTCGCTATTATCTGGCATATGGGTATGTTTTCTTTTTCAGCAACCATGACAAGAGCCATGTACATGTGCATTCAAAGATCAACAACACCTAGCTAGAGAATACCTTCACTACATGACATGAGATTACCACCTTGTTTAGTTGCATGAAAATGAAAGCAATACAGAATACCACTGGTAAAAGCAGCCCACCTTATTCTGTAGACAGGTCCATTCAGACATATTACATCATTCCCCAATCCCATACTTCCTATTGTTGTTGTATTAATTCCTCTTACCAGACACCCTAGCTTCCATAATGATGAGGTTAAGATTGTTTACTAATTATTTCTCTTAGGTTTCATTAGAGACATGAGTTTTATGTATCGAGTAGAACACTTTATCTTTTATTTCTATTAACAAAAATAAAAAACAAAAAATTTCACCATATTTCATAATTTGTCGTATTTATTTCATCGATAATCAACATCAATCTAATTGGCTCGCCAATGTGCAATCAAGCCAGTAATAGTGAAAGGTATTAGACTAAATGATTGGGTTCATTACCCTTATTATTATGGTCTAAGATCTTTATTCTCTGTGTCCCAACCTAGGATTGACTCAATCATAGTTGTACCCTCGGATGTTAAGACTATTCATTTGTTTTGTTACCCTGGTGATTTTTGTATATGATTTGCTATATATTGTACGTCATAGTTTTGGAGGTTTCAAAACAATATTATAGTTAAACTGGAACATAACATAGGACATCAACTAGGCAGTTGCATTGTTCAACTTTTTTCCTTGCCAATCAAAACATCATCCTGGTTGTTAGAGGGAGAAAGAGTGTAATAAATTAAATATGTATCTAACGTATAACTCTCTCACATATTTTGTCAATAGTCGAGTCATAAAAATAGCCTTCTCAAACACAATAAAAGTATGAGCACATAAAGTTCACACGAGACAAAAATAGTGAAAGTCTTATGCAGTAGATTGATCTTTTGTGTTACCTATGTAAATTCGTGTTCAAAACTTTGATTGAGTCGTGATCCATTCCATAGTCACATGAAGGATCTAGGAGACTATGACCCTAGATTTTGTTGCACAATGAAGGGCAATAATATAAAAGCACAAGTTTGAGATTTTTTAGCATCAAAAGGTATTATAATAGTCATGTCTATTGAATTTGGCCCCTTTTATTTTGTTTGACATATTTTTTCAATTATCATGTCATTTTCAACGGAAGTTATACGGTATTGTCAGTGGTACTGGTACAAAAAAATTACAATTATTTAAGGTTAAGCTATAATTTTTTGATATGTAAATTATAATTTCAAAGAAAATGATCGATCATAGATTGTTGAGATCGATACGATATTTTTCATGACCGATCATATGTGTCTGTGATTGATTATAACATCTTTTAAATAATTATAACTTCTCATTTCAAAGTTATAATTTTATTATATAAAATAATAATTGACGATACCAATCCCAAAATTGTTTTTGAGGGGTATCGTATGGTTTCCCCACTATCAATTAGCCAACTGGAAACTAGAAGAAAAAGATAAGAAGGTCCAAGACCCCCACACCCCATGGGACCCATTTTCATAAATTGGTGCCAGAAGGCCAAGGAAAAAAAGCACTTCTCTGTCCCCCATGTCCCTTAACAAACGCAACTACAAAAACCCCCTCATTCCCTTTCCCTTCCTTGGCACCACTCTCCCTCCTGCATCATTCTCATTCAGACATTTTCACAAACACCTATATTCTCTCATTCAGGCATTTAACAAACACTTTGACACAGGAAACGTTTCAACAAATGGCTAGGCCACAACAGCGATACCGAGGTGTTCGACAAAGGCATTGGGGCTCTTGGGTCTCTGAAATTCGCCATCCTTTGCTGTAAGTTGGTCTCAGTTTTTAAACAATGCACCCTTTTTTCCGTGACATTCAGTGTTACTGACTAAAAGAAACGTTTCGTTTGTGCAGTAAGACTAGAATTTGGTTAGGGACATTTGAAACGGCAGAGGACGCTGCCCGAGCCTACGATGAAGCTGCGAGACTAATGTGTGGTCCAAGGGCTAGAACCAACTTCCCTTACAACCCGAATGCACCACAGTCATCATCGTCGAAACTCCTCTCAGCTACTTTGACAGCCAAATTGCATAGATGCTATATGGCTTCACTTCAAATGACCAAAGCATCAATGCAAGAGCCTCAAAGAGTTCCTTCTTTGCATCATGTTGCTGCCAATGGCATTGTGGGAAATGTCAACGAGACAAGTACATTGTCGCCTGAGAAGATACCAATGGTGGTGCCTCAACAAGAGGGCAATTGGGTTGCCAGGAAAGTTGAAGTGCAGACCACCCAACAATTCAAGCCACTTGAAGATGATCACATAGAGCAAATGATTGAGGAGCTGGTTCATTATGGGTCTATTGAGCTCTGCTCTGTTGTGCCTTCCCAGGCAATGTGAACTAGTCCAAAACATCTCCTCTCTCTCTCTCTCTCCACATGCCAATGCCACTCATTTGCTAATTTAACCCATTTTTCACAACCTCCTAGAACCTCTTCAAGTGTATTAGGTCCCCTGTAGTACCCAGAATTCTCTTAGGGTTCCCATTAAGGATGCACCATGTACAGTGTACTATGCTATGATATATGATAATTGTCGGATCATTAAGCTAATGGTCTTGGGCTGCTAATCAAGGCTGAATTCTCCCAATAGTGCACTCTTGCAAGCTGGAAAATTCTCTCTTGTTCAATGAAGTGGCTGAAGAAAAGAGGTCATTGATCTGTTTTTCCCTAAAGAAATAAAATGCAATCAATGATTTGTTGTTCATTTCTTCTCTGATCAATGAGTTTTTATATACTATTAATATGCTAGGTTTACTCGTGCAATACACGACATGCGTGTTTTTTTTACTGTGAATAAAATATAAATTAGTCGTTACAATGTAAATAAATAAATTTACTGTAGTAAAAAGGTTAACAACTAAATAAGTAGATTTACGGTCGTTAATTGTGATAAAAATATAGGTGGGTGGTTAAAATGTGAGTAGGTAGATTTACTAAGGTTAAAATATTATATTATAAATAGATAAATTTACAAACAATCTGATTTGTCATCATACTTTGTGTTTAGGGCATCCCTGCTACTAAATGTTGACAACATAACAATTAAAATAACATGCAGTTTGGTAGCATAAAGTTGCACTGAACTAATTAACAATGTCTTACTGAAAATAATAAATAAAAATATCAACAATGTTGAGATGAATTGGCAGAGTAACAACCTGCATTTTGTAATGCTGTTTTTAAAAGTAAGACCAAGTGAAACACTATAATATCCTGTCTCGTATTTTCCTCAATCAACTGCTACTAAGGTGCCAATGACAAACTGCACTAGGGTGGAACATTATTCTAAGTTGGAATAGTTTCTTTTGAGAAGGAAATTGCCGAAAAGAAAATCGGACCCAAGACGAATTGGTCTCTGAGGGATGTTAAGGTTCAAACTACATGACGTTCGTTCAATTATAATATTAATAACAATAAAATACACGTAATACATAAAATGTTGCGAGAAAATTAAATCATAGAATTGAAAATGCATGTGCATAAATATAAATTTTGCTATTATTGTCAACTATCTAACGCAAATTTATATTTTGTTGCAGCTTTGAGCTGATTGCTGAAATATGATAAACCCAACACCGCACATGTAGATTAAATGCATCATTTTCCTAAATTTTTCAAAACTCCAATGAAAATGAGCACTCTACAACACTGTTCATAGTCAATAAGGAGGAAATTAATTTGTATATGATATGTAACATAGTGAAAAGATATTTTTCTCATCTCCTTGCAGTAGAGTACAGTAAGCATAACTTCCTCATGACATGACAAGGGAACAAGTGATTAATTTTCCTTGGGTTGGGTGGGGATTTTTTGGTAAGAGAAAACCTTTTTGAATTGTTGTGTTTGAAAGTGCCTTTGGATTCATTTTAGCAAATGAAGTCTTTTGCTCTGGGATTGCTGCTGTTAAAGAAAAGGGACACTGAATGTGATTGAGTGAGAGTTGTTGCAATGATTTTATTGGCCCATCTCTCTCTCTCTCTCTCATGTTTTTTGTTATATGGAGGAATATAAAGTCATCTTGTATTTAATGCCACATGCAGTTTCACAGAAGAAAATGGACTTGATAAAGATGTTTATTTGTCTCTGTAGTTATGCAGATTTTAATCATCTTTTTGCGTTCCAAGAACGATGATAAGTACCCATTTTGTCCATCCACGCTGCAGGTTCAAGTTTAGAAATCAACCTCACTTACTTGACATGAAATTTAACTGACAGTTAAAAACAGAGACTAGCAAGTGTTATATCATATGATTTAACTCATCAAATAAAGTCATTTCGACTATACACTACTTATTAGCATGTAATAATTTGGTTTTCTAGTATGAGTTATCCAATAAGACTTTCCGAATTAAGATACGAGCCTTGAGGCCACTTGACTCATTATCAATTGGTTTTGAAATGAATTTTTCAGTATTTTGACATAATCAAGCTTCGAAAGATTATAGATACGTATCTCGATTTTGGTTTATACTTTCTTTGCCTCATCCATAAAGTTTTATCTAACCACCAGTGCAGTGTGAAATTCAAAGCAAAAATGTCACTTTCTCCCCATTATGTCTTGATTATGCAGTGATCAGAAATGACATTACTTTTTTTTTTTTTTTACCTCTTTTACTACTTTTTCAGTTTCATGTGCATGTTTGGTTAATTTCATTTTACCTGTTATGGTATTACTTTTTAAGAGAGGGAGATTGAGATCTCAGCCTGAATGCACATCGTTTTCATTTTGATGTTTGGATTTTTGAAAGTGCAGACATAATAATTAGGCAAGGATGTCACGGGCAATGGTTTAGATGTAAAAATGACAATTCCTTGAACGACCCTCAACACGATACAAAACATGCACAAAGTTTGTACAAAATTTAATAAATAAGTCGATATGAATCTAACAATCAATGATTTATATATTTGACATGATCTGACTTAGATACTATTCTAATAAGACATGGTGCCATCTTTTTCCCTTTCTTTGATGGAAGATGAAATCCTTTGAGAGAAGAGTTTGTTCAGATGAAACTTCACTGAAACTTCATGATTGTTGGCCTGTTTGGAAATTGATTTTGTTTCTCACAACCATCAACAACAAAAGTTGTTTAGTCTCATTATTTTGTTTTACTTTTCTTTCAGCAAAGGTGAACAAATCATAGCATGCTAGTGAGTTTACCATCATTATTATTTTGAATTTTGTGACCTTGGAGGGGCCTCAAGTTTCACATGACCAACCAACTTCCATAATATCACCACCCCAAAAAATTTATAGGATTACTAATCACAGTTGTAATCAAAAGAGTGGTCAACGACCGGGACAGGGAGGGAGGGAGGGAGGGAGAGAGAGAGCGCAAAAATATCACTTAATTACTTAAACAACTTTACTCACTGATCAACTGGTCACTTGATAAGATATCATATCAAATCACGTCGAGTATTTCCCATAATATCAAACATTATCGTACCTAGTGCACAAAACTCCTATCTATTACGCGATCTTAAAGTGGTATATATTAAGAAGTCTAGACATATTCTAAACAACCTCGACCAAACAAATTTCTTTCATTTTCTTCATTCATTTAACAATTACAATTTGTCTGTTTTCTTTTTCCTTTTCTTCGCCCTCCATCCAAATTCAAATTTTCAATTATTTCAGTTACTTTAAAACTGTGGATTTTACAGCTAAAAGTGATAGATTTTACAATTATTTTTTCTAAATGAAGTCATGATCATGAAAATAGAATAAATTCTCTGGTTTTCCTCACCTCATGACTTTATTTTCTCCTTCATTTCTATTCTCAAAGTGAGCAAGTGCTGAAGGCATGGATATTGAGAAGTTATTTTTTTGGTACTACACCAAAGTTACTATAAACTAAGGGCAAGAGGCTCAACACTGCATAAAGTGATACCTCAATAAAACTCTTATCCACCAGATTTTCCGTGAAAGCATTATAAATTTTTAATTGTACAAATACTTAATGTTGTTATAGCCAAAGTAAATACCAGACTGTTGCCTGAGCATGTTCTCCCAAACTTAATGTTGCCGCCTATTAATCATCGAATTCAACACAAAATCGACCCAAAATTAGTAGGCTTAGTTTTAGCATGAGCGGGTTTAATGATAAATGAGTAGACCAATTAGACCCGTCAAATAAATAGGTCGACGTGAATTTGACTAAAAATTACACAAATATGCTAAAAACAACTTATACATAACACGGACATGAAACAACACAAAATCAATTATACACAATTAACAATGGGTCGTAAGGGAGTTGACTAGAATTTAACATAATACTATTTAAAAATAAAATGAACCTAACATACTATCACCACTATTTGTGTGTGAATCTGCAAGGGTGTTTGGCAGCTTTGAGTCTGAAACAGTAGTAGGGCAACTTGCACCGAAGCATTGTACAAATTAAGCTCATGGAAACCACAGATGGTAAAAAGCTGTGCTCTATTGAATTCATGCCAACTGATAAAAGAGATAGAAATCACAGAGTCAAATGTGAGATCTACCTCAGATCAAATAAAGTGGTCAAACCAATCATGGTGTGCCCACTTGTGGTGTATAGAATCTCATGAGGAAAAGTGGGAACAGGAACAATCATTTGCCCTTGATCCTTTTCAGTTTTCATACTACAGTGTAAGACAACCTTTAGTAACTCTTTTTTTTTAAGTACTTCATTTTTTTTTTTACTTTTTAAAGTGCTTTTAGTAAGTTACATGTGTTTTTTTATATTTACTTTTTTTGTTTTTTCTTTATTTAGACTTACTCCTATATTCCAAGCTTAATCTCATATACAATGCTATGCATATATATATATATATATATATATATATACTATGAGTAACTAATGTCTAAAGGCACGGTATAACGTAAGTGAGAAGTGATGAATTTGTGAGGGAGATGGAAAAAATTCAATGTGAATGATTTTGAAATAGGTGTTGGTGATCATTGCATGAGTCTATTTGAGACCGTCAGATAGACTTATTGATGATTTCCCTATTTTATATCATAGATATATACAAGTGTGTTACTGATATACTAACATTCATATAGATCACTTTTATTAGATAATAATTTTTTGACTTAAAAATTATCTTAAAGAAAGGGTTGCCTAATGTTTTTTGTATATTCTTTGTATGAGTAATGCAAAATTCCAAAAGGCAAAAGCCTTTGTTTACGAAAGAAGGAAGGGTTGGTGGCCTACTCCCTGAAAAGCGAAAATATATTTTCAAAGTGTGTTGAAGCACAAAAAAGTTTTTCTTTGTATGAGTGATCCGAGGTATGCGGTTACAATATATTACCGTAATAAGTGGAGTTTGAAAAAAATTATGGTAGTAACAATCCGTCTCAAATAATATTTACGACAGTAAATAAATCTTTTATGATAACTTTACTACAATAAGAAATTTTTTTCTATCCAAAACAATTTTTTTTTAT
>CM042186.1:35818359-35830300 GCA_023539305.1 Ilex asprella | reverse complement strand
TTTTTTTTTTTTTGGGGTTAAGATGTGTGTACGGGGGGGGGTTTAAGACAAAACCTGAACCAGATTATTCCTATACGTTAAGATCTTAGAGTTCATGGGATGTCTCCGACACTGCGCTTCTCTTTCATGCCCATCACCTTTCATGTGACAACATGTGCATGTTAACACCCACATGGCCCCAAGAACCCCTTCTTCTAAACTGGATTGAGGACAAAACTTGGATGACATCCATGTGATGTGCCTCTCTCTCTCTCCTCTTCTTCTTCTTCTTCTTTAAAGTCCTATGTCCATCAAATAATTTGGTTAAATGTGACATTACACCGAAGGGAAGTGAAAAGTCTGCATTCAAAAAATATTTTAGCCCACTCCCGTTGCTAAAGTTGTTTTTTTTTTTTTTCATTTTTCATGCAAAATTATATATTTAGATTGCTCTTAGGAGAGAATATTGAATGTCGGAAATCACTATTGTCACATGATATTATTAACCAATAATAATCCAACATGTAAATAAGTAGACCTTATTTAATTTAGTAATTATCATGTTTATGTAGAAAAATAACTATTATATGTGTAAAAAAAATAGAGTTCACTTTGTCTGTCTGTAAATTTGTTATTGGATCATAACATCAAGTGACAATGGTGACGTAGTGTCACCGTTACACCCAATATTTACTTGTTACCACTAGTAATTAGACTCAAACTTCCAACCTCTTAGTGACGTTAAGTGTTTAGGCTATCTGAAATAATTCTAGGAAAATTTGGAAGTTGGTACAAAAATTTAGACTTAATTGAGTTAAACAACATTAGGGAAACTTATTTGGCTCTAAGGACATTTTTTTATAAAAGGATTAAATGACCATTCATTATTCCATTACTCTCTCTTTCTCCATTGCTCTTTCACTCTCTCTTCCCTTTTTTTGATTTCTCTCTCTCTCTCTTTATTTCTTCCCCTATTTTTTCTCACTGTTACTCGTTGTCTGCTTACTCTCTCTCTCTCTCTCTCCCTCCTTATATCAACGTTACAACAACACAATTACACCAATCAACTACAATTACTCTATAATACACCAAACAGTTACTCATGTGTTTTAATAAACCAAAACATTACACCAAACATTTACACGAAATTACAACACCAATCTAATTTTTCATTTTGTTGTTTACATAAACCAAAGAGTTATACCATTTAATATCACGATATAATTACACCAATTATATATATCTGTAATACCTCACCCTTCACATGACATAATATTGTCCGCTTTGGGCCCACTGGTCCTCACGGTTTTGTTTCTCCCAATACCCCTGGGAAAATGTCTTGTGTCATGTAAGGTGAGAGGCTTACTTATAAACCCAACAACTTTCCTCTCGCTAACCGATGTGGAATACCAGGATCTCACAATCCACCCCCCTTAGGGCTGTACGTCCCCGTGCAGTAGCCTGCCAGTTACCTGCCCGCCCACTACACGCGAGAACGGAAGGGATCCACACTCGGTCCAAGCGAGAGTCGGCTCTGATATCATTTTGTAACACCCCCACCCTCCACATGACATAATATTGTCCGCTTTGGGCCCACTGACCCTCATGATTTTGTTTCTCCCAATACCCCTAGGAAAATACCTTATATCATGTAAGGTGATGAGCTTACTTATAAACTCAGTAACTTTCCTCTCTCTAACCGGTGTGGGATACCAGGATCTCACAATCCACCCCCCTCAGGGCTGCACGTCCCCGTGCAGCACAGGCATACTTACCAGTAACCTCCCGCCCACACGCGAGCACGACAGGGCCCCACACTCGATTCAGGTGAGAGTTGGCTCTAATACCATTTGTAACACCCCACCCTCCACATGACATAATATTATCCGCTTTGGGCTCACTGGCCCACACGATTTTGTTTCTCCCAATACGCCTGGGAAAAGGCCTTATATCATATAAGGTGAGGGACTTACTTATAAACCGAATAATTTTCTTCTCCCTAACCGATGTAGGATATCAGGATCTTACAATATCAAATTGAGTTTATAATTACACAAAAGAGTTTACTAGTAACACCAAATTTTATGTATATAATTGGTGTAACTATATCATGATACTAAATTGTGTAACTCTTTAGTTTATGTAAACAACTGAATGACATATTGGGTTGATATCATAATTTTGTGTAATTATTTGATATATTTGTTTAGTTTATGAGAACACATGAGTAACTGTTTGATATATTATAAGTCAATTGTAACTGATTGGTGTAATTGTATTGTTATAACGTTAATATAACGAGAGAAAATAAGGAGAGAGAGTAACTGTGAGAGAAAATTAGGGGAGAGAGATGAAAAAATTAAATTCAATCTTTACATATTTTTAAAAAATAAATTATTAATGGGAGAGAAAGAAAAAAAATAGGGGAGAGATAAAGAGAGAGAGAGAGAGAGAGAAATAGGGTGAGAGAGTAATGAAGAGAGTAGGAAAGAGTAATGGTGTAATAAATAGGAGGAGAGACAAAGTGAAAGAATAATAATTATACATAATTCAAGGAAAGGAAAGGTAAGTAAAAAAATTTATATGTCATTTGAATTTTGTGTCTGATCACAAGATGTTTTTATAAAAATAGAACTCAATAAGGTAAAATATTTAGGATTTTTTAGGTGTGGGTACAATTTTTTAAACTTATTTGAGCATAAGTGTATGGATAAATTTTTTATTCTATTAAGTACAATTTTTATAAAAAAAAATTTGTGTTTAGGTACAAATTCAAATGAATTAAAATATTTTTTACTTAAACACCCTTCCTTAATTTATGCAGTTATCATTGACAGTTATTTAAGGAAATAAATACGTAAAGATTCCATATTTATTATCATCCCTTTTTGAATTTTGAATGAGCAGTTTTTGTGGTATATCTGCAGTAAAAATGTGTCTTCAACGGATGAGAATTTTTTTCGATATATCTGTGTAGTAAAAATCTTCTTCAACGATCGATTTCATTGCAATTTCTTTTAACGTACGACTTGACAATTTACTTCTCCGGTTGAGGTATATTATTACTTTATTTTCATTTGCTTTCAAAGTCTACTTTTCATAATGAATAGAGAATTTCTTCGAAAAAATGATTTTCAAATACCAATCACCATCA
This sequence comes from Ilex asprella, assembly GCA_023539305.1. Lineage (NCBI taxonomy): Eukaryota > Viridiplantae > Streptophyta > Magnoliopsida > Aquifoliales > Aquifoliaceae > Ilex > Ilex asprella. The sequence continues at coordinate 35,827,167 of CM042186.1, read as the reverse complement.
TCGGCTTGTAGGTAAGTTGTTAATAATTTTATTTATTCTTTTATTCGGTCATTTTTTTTTTAGGAAATTCCTATGTTCGATTTTGTTTTATGTTTGTACGTAGTTGGGATGAAAGAAAAAAAGATGCTTTGGTTTTTAATGGGTGTAACTATTTTTTCGTATAAATAGTAATGTACGTTTTTTTTTACTGTGTCTGTATGTGTGTAAAATTATATTAGTGTTTGGTTGTATATACTTTTTTTTTTATATTAGTTTTGATTTTGTCATGTGTCTTCTGATTTTTTGCTTTATGTAACTATGTTCATAAAAACAGAGTTGCGTTTTAGTGTAACTGTTATTGTATGCAAGTTTTCAACCAATATCTATTTTGGTAGATATTGTATATTGTAACTATTTTTTATTTTATGTTTTTCTTCAAATATGTGAGTAATTTAATTCAGTCATTTGTATTAATGTTTTTTTATGTTGTTTTGTGTAACTATTTTTTTTTTTGTTTTTGAATTGATACATTGTCATTTGTTTTTTTAATGTCTTAATCAGGGAATGGATGGAATAGTGTTGCTTGTATGCAAATAAATGTTGACACCTTTATTATTAGATGTTTTGTTCGTTCAACATTCGATTTCATTTATGGTAGACTTTGCGAAAAATAAGAGGAATTGAGAAATTTGTGTATTATCATGTCCTATTGTATTCCAGGTTACCTAAAATGTTGTTTGCAAAATGATGAGGACTTGCGTAATATGTTTGATATAATGCATTTGATAAATTTCAGTCATGCTGAGGTCATGTTAACTGAGCAAGATAAAGAGTCACGTGTATTGGTTGATGATAATTTGCTTGAAGATGTTCATATTTGCAATGATGGTGTCGAGTCTGATGATGATTTGCTTCCTCGCTTTTGCACACACTGCAGAGTATTGTTGACAACTGGATGGTCAAATAAAATACGACATGTAGGCCAAAAGTTTGAAGGTGTTGTCACACAATTTCGAAAAGCTTTGTGCAAATACTTAATCGAGTTTGGGTTCAAATTTAATTATGTGAGGAATTGTAGGGATATGGTTATTGTTGAGTGCCCGTCGAAGTATGATAAAGGATGTAGATGGCATGACAATGCTACTATTCATAATCTTAATGGTTTTTTTTACATACGAAAAATGAATAATGATACATGTGGAGTAACATTGCGTGCATACCACAAAGAACAAGAGATTGTCTTGCAATATAATTGCAGATTTGATTGTTGATAATATCTGTGACAAAACGTCCACTAGTACAGTCGACGTGATTAGTGATTTTCTTACATCTTATGGTCTTGACATATCTTATCAGCAAGTATGGATGGGGGTGGAAAAAACAAAGGGTATACTTTTTGGGGATTATACATTGTCGTACAAACAGTCACGTTGGTATGTGGATGCTGCGAATAATACAAACCTCGGAAACCATATAGTTTTGCATTGTGATGATGAGACTAACTATTTCCATAGATTGTTTGTGTCATTCAAGGCTTGCATCGAATGTTTCAATTACTGTCATTTAATTTTATTCATTGATGGGACATTCATTAAAGGAAAGTACAAAAAAAACATTCTTTTGGCAATTGGAAAGGATGGTAATCAAGGTATAAGTCTTTTATCACCTTTTTATATGTGTGTGTTGATTTTGTATTTTCTTTGTCGTATTTGGTCATTTTAATTTTTGTTAGTGTTTGATTTTTCATAGGTAATGTATGCTATGGTTTGTATTTTCATTGTTATGCTAAATGAAAATGGTGTTTATGCATATATTTTTTTTGGTAACTATATATTGTAATTGTAAATTGTCTCTATTATGTAATACTTAAGTGGTGTAGCTGTATGTGTTTATTGTAACTATTTTAATATAACAATATGTTGTTTTATTATTGTTATGATATTAATTTGTAGCTAATGTTTTAATATTTTACTTAACTATATACATACATTTAGCTTTTTGTTTCAGGATTATATCTACTAGTGTTTGCAATTGTTGACTTCGAAAATGAGGCAAATTGGTTATGGTTCTTACAACAACTGTATGAGATTTTGGATACGAATAGAGAAATTATATTTGTCTCTAATCGTAATGTTGATTTGTTGGAAGCCATGCCAAAGGTTTTTTTCAAGGTGTCACCACACTTTATGTTTGCAACACCTGAAGGCGAACTTGATAGACAAGTTCAGCAATAGTCGGTATTCAAGTGGATTTCAGGAGCATATGGTGGTGGTGTTGTGCGAGTGTGCTTATGCCCCCAACATTTCATTGTTTACCCAAAAAAATGAAGCTTTCTGACGTGAGCGTGGATACATTGTCGAACGTTTTTTTGGATAATCTTTCATACGAGCGTTGGACAAATGCATACTTTAGATGCAGACATTACGACAAGATGAACTCTAGCATAGTAGAGTCGTTCAATGCGTGATTTATGAAAGCATGACTTTTACCGATTACGAGCATGGTTGACACTATTAGGTGTCAAATTATGAATCAAATGGGTGCTACGATTAACCCTGCGTGTACATGGAATGAAAATTTATGTCTTGAGATGGATTCAAGATTACAAGTTGCATTTGTCGAAAACAAGTCTTGGTCTGTTAGTGTTTCGAACAATGATATGTATGAAGTTAATTCAAATCCTTCTATTTCAATCGACATTCAGAATGACATGTGTTCATGCTTTCTGTGACAAATTATTGGGTTCCTTTATTCTCATGTTGTAGCGGCGATACATAAGAGTGAGAGAAATATGAACGAGTTTGTTGATTGTTATTATCACATTAGTTCATACAAGAAATCATACACTCAATCTATACTCCAAATTATGACTCTTGGTCGTTCGGACTTCCAAGTTGACGAAACTGAGATTTTGCCACCATCAACAAAGAAGCAGTCGGACAGACCCAAAAACTGTAGAATTAGGTCAATGAGAGAACTTATTAGACGAATTCAATGTGGTTGTTGCGGACAGTTAGGTAGTTACAACAAGAAAACTTGTAAACAACCTTTAGGATTGAATTACTATTTTTAATTAATAAATTTATTTACATTTTCATGTTATAATTATTTGAATTTTATTTTTTGTCATTTGCTATTTTATTTAGTATTCGTTCTTTTATGGATATGTTAATATGAAGTTTATAATCTGAGTGCAACTTTTTGTCTGATGAGTAATTTTTGGGGATGAGTGAACATTTCAGCAAAACATGAACATATCCATAAGTTTGGGTTATACAATTGGGGTGAAAGGAACGTTTTTTTTATACAATTGGAGTGAAGGAAATACAATTGGGGTGAAGGAAATGTTCACTCATTTTTTGGGATAAGGAAACATTTCAGTAGAACATGAACGTTTTTTATACGTTGACTACTCGTTGTTTGCATCAAGTTCATGCAACATATCTCTCCAACAATCTATAATCTGTTACAATGTGTAAAACGACATCCAAAACAGAGTGAGTAAGGTTTTGAAATGCAACATATGTGGACTTAATATTTACGCATACAAACCAATGTTGTAGCATGGGAAAATTAAAAAAATAGGAAGTAGTTACACATAACAGTTGCAAATGAATTAGATATTAATTTTTTTAAATCTGATGCAAGATGCAAACTATACTTTGTGCTATCAAACAAATTATAGGAAAACACTTTAAGTCATACAATATTGTGATGTGGATAAAAAAAAATATTTAAGTATAGTACGTTCACTATTGTACAGTTTACATTCTCCTATTAGTTTCAATATGTCTTCAACATTTATTAACTTCCAATTGAAACACTAGACCAAATGGGTGTCCTACATGGTCAGAGCATACTCATACAAGGTAAATTCGTAATTTGTATAAAAGTAGAGTGAGTAAATCCACAAATTTAAACGAAATAACTATAACATAATACGTAAAAATTATAATATATAATATATTTATGTAAGTCCTTCTGTATCATTGATTTGTTTTAATTGATCAGAGATAGACAGATTCAATGAGTAACAAATCTTCCACTCCCTTTTAATTTCCTTATAGGATTCCTTTTTTTTTCGCTGCATTGATCTTTTCTGGTTGATCCCCAAGGGTGATAATTGAATTTGAAGTCTCAATGTGTTCCTTATCCCTTTTCTTATTACTATACATGTAATCCTCGTATTTTTTTTTCTATTCCTCTCCTTATTCTTCAGCTTTCAAACGCTTGACGTTTGAGCAATATCTGCACTGTCATAAGGCTGGGTGGTATGCAAATTCTGAGTGATGCTGTGAATTGTTAACTCGTTTATTTGATCTACTAATTTTGCATTTTTAGCTTTTAAGATTTGGACATTCTCTTTTAATGTCACATTTTCAGCCACAATTGCGTCTTTTTCATTCTGCATTGTATGAACCAATGTATCAAGTTGCACGATTTTTGTATCTCTATCAACAATTTGCAACATGAAATCCGTCACCTGTGATATTTGAACATTATCATCGGATGGGATGTCCCGTTGCACTTCTACATGCTGTATGCACATAACATGAAATCCTTGTTAACCCATAATATAAACAATAATCAAACCAGTTGCATCAAAAAGTTACACAAAAACAGTTACAACATAGTACAGAGTACAAGTGTTACCACAACAAAACCCATCAAGAATAACAAACAATTAATCAAATATGTACTACAAGGATTACACCACACAGTTAACCATATGTATAAAAAAGTTACATCCAATAGGTACCAAAAGTGTTGACCCATACAATTAACATGTTAAAACAAAAAACAGTTACACAAATCAGTGTTGAAATAGTTACACAAGCATAAGTCCCAAATAGATGCACCAAATAGGTAACTAACTACATAGAAATAGTTATACCAATCAGGTATAATATAGTTACACATAACAGGAATCAAAGAACTATGCAACAAATTCCCATAGAGTTACAACAAGAAAGGTATGAATATTAAAAAAATATATTATAATACTTAATTTTATATATACCTTGCGATGCCCCATGTCAACAGTGTTTTGCATGCGTTTTTTCAACGTTTCATTCTCATTGGACAACTTGACAATCTTTTCTTGGTTGAATCAGAAACAATCATTTGAGCTTCATATCTCTCTCTCTCTCTCTCTCTCTGTCTTATAATTTTCTCCTTTTCACTATTATTCCAAATATCATCTTCCTTTGATTGCCTTTCTTTTGGTTGGGTAACATTCACTTCAACTAAATCAATCAATTGTCTTATTTTAGTTGACCATTGATGATCACCACTTGATAGTTTGCCAACAACATTTTTTTCTGTGTCAAGTTGTTCATTGTCATTGAACTCCTTTTCCATTGCTTTTTTCATTTTTTTTCTGCATTCTTCTTTGATGTGATATACATCCTTTCTTCCTTAGTTATCTTCAGTGTTTGCTTCATAATCTGAGGATAAAATAAATTAAATAACAAACAGTGACATAGTAACCTTTTTCAAAATAGTTACAAGTTATAGGGACTACAAGATATAAATTGAGACTTACATCTTTTGCATTGATGTTTGCCAAACATTTTTGCTTAATTACCCTATTCAGACTTGGTAAGTTCCATTTCAGGAACCGAGAAAATGGTCTTTCAGTGTTGGGAGTTATCATGGAGGTGTGTTCACACAACCACTACTGCAACATATAAGCTTACGATAATCAAAGCATATTGGGTTATAGTAAAGTAATTTAAATTATCAAATTAACATATTTCTTTTATTAAAACACTAACAGGTATTAGGAGGACGTATCGATTGATTGTCGTCGAAGTTTCCTTCTTCTTCTTCAAGGATGAAAGTAGAGTATTAGTTATAGCTTCGTACCAATTTAATTTTCTACATGCATCCAAATTTTCAATATATGGTACAAACCCCCAACTCATTGTGTTTTCCGTTATTATGAAAAAAATGTTGTCAACAAATACATACACAATAATCTAGCCAAGTCATCATAACCAATATCACTATCTCCTTCGGACGCTTGTTTTAGTTTGCTTCTTATTAATGTTGTTGTCAACCTCCGATCCTTTTTGAACCAGCGCTAAGTAAAAGGTGTAAACAATTTTTCATGTATTGTACAATCAATCTTTTCACACCCATCTTGTATCCCAAATATCAGAGTCACATCACTAGGCCTTAACCTCAAATTTTCGCTTCCGATATTGAATGTTAATGTATTGGAATTAAAACATAATAGTATTTCAAGAATGTTGTTTCTTTTACAACACCGCGTTTTGTTCATAGTTTGGTCAATGATACATTCAAAAAAAACAATCAGAATGGAGTCTTTTTCAATGCTGTCTTGTGATACTCATTCAACTGAAGTTCTTCATTTGCCTTGATAATGGCAAGCATATTTAAATTGTATTGAGGTTTGTACCTTGCACCAATGATGTATAATTCACTTTGATTGTCTTTTATCTCAACATTTGTTTTTGTATCTTGTGACTCCTGACGTCAAATTTCTTTGCTACATCTAATAGCAGGTTTTTTTTTTAAGATTGTTTCGTCGCTATGACCTGTTTAATGCATCAACGATGGTGGAGTATCATACCGTAATATATTGTGTATCTATATTAACCTAACTATTAGTCTACACATTGGTAACTGTTTAATTCGTTAAAATGGGATTAACCTAAATTTTTAGGAGCATTATAACTCAATTGTACATAGTAATTATTTTTAGGGACACAATAACTAATGTTTTCATACCATGAATATATACATGTAACATACAATTCGACATAACAGATATTCAACACAGTTACTCAACAGATACTCAATACAGTTACCAATAACAGATATATGAATGAAATGTTTAAAATCACAAAATAGTTACTCAATACAGTTATAACCATTAAATTTCCGAATATTAACTATTTATAATTTGTGATCAAATAATTCCAACTCTTGAATTGTTCATTTAATACAAAAAGACTTCAAGTTATTTAGTTTCATCCCTAAAATTATGGTTTTATAATTATGTTTTTGGTTTTACAAACTACAGTAATATATTGTGTATCTATATTAACCTAATCATTAATCAATATATTGGTAACTGTTTAATTCATTAGAATGAGATTCATTTAAATTTTTATGAGCATTGTAACTCAATTGTACATAGTAATTATTTTAGGGACACAAGTAGTGGTTATGAATCACTGTAGGCTATAACAAAGTTTTATATTATAAATATATACATGTAGCAGACCATTCGACTTAGCAAACACTCAACACAGTTAACACTATTTAGTAAAATATACTCAACACAACTACTCAATAGATATTTAATACAGTTACCAATAACATATATAAGATTGAAATACTTAAAATCACAAAATAGTTACACAATACAATTAAACCCATTAATTTTTTAATATGAACTGGTTATAATTTGAATCACAAATATTTACTTAAAATAGTTACGTAACATGTGTCAATAAAAAAAATAAAAATGTTGAATGGAAGTAAACTACAACTATCACACGTCTAATAGATAACATATAATAAACAAAACTGGGTATGAAGTATGCAATCATATACGAACAAGAGTTGTTACAATAATGAACTTATCAACCTGTCCTAAAGTGCGTTAACAATTACCAAGTTATAAAAATGGTACTATTCGAATACTGGCTGAATCACAAATAATTACTAAAAACAGTTATATAACTATTTTTAATCAAAAAATTCTTGTTTCAAAGTGTTTTTTCATTTGCATATGCTTTAACTTTTGTAATTAGGTCACTCAATTGTTAATTACTAATTTACAATTTTTTACTATCATTTCACGAAAATAGGGTTTTATAATTTTGATTTTTTATCAAAATCAAATTATACAGTTTTGCGGAAAAAAAAAACTAAATAATTAATGAATGATAAAAAAAAACATGAATGTCACTTGCAATTTCCAGTATAGAAGTGGCCGAAGACGATGATCATGTACTAGACACCATAAGCGACGATGAACAGTCAGATGATAACTATCGTATTCCTCCCTTTTTTTTGGACGATGAACAATCACAATTATGGCATTTAATCGAATCCTATGACCATAGAATCCCTTTTGCCGAAGAAGAGGGATTAGATAATTAAAGCCCCTATTTTTTTAACTCCCATTACTTGATTGTAGCCAAAATTTTCGGTAAGAATACAAATGGTTTCTACCCATCAACATTTTACCGAATGACAATAGGGTCTTTTTTTTTAAAATATGTATTTTACCCTAAATAAGTTTGTGCTGTATTTTTGCTTAAATAAATCTAAAAAATTATATTGACTTCCAAATTTCTCAAATAGTTATTCATATACTTTCCACGAAATAAGTGTAATGTATCGACACCCAAAAATCCCATAACTATAATTGGAGTAGATCCAGTTAATAGCCAGGTTGACGCCCAAAACTTGAGGCCTCAGACTTGCCAAATTTGCAAAATTTTTGGACTGGACAGGTTGGGCTTATGGGCCCAAGTATACAAATTAGAGTACTAAGCACATGCAAACTATGTCCTTTTCGGGTGTTTATTTTGTTAAGGGTGATTTGGAAATCGATATAATTTTTTAGACTTATTTAGGAAAAAGTACAAGTCAAAAACTTATTTAGAATAAAGTGTATATTTTTTAGAAATGTCACTATTGCCATCGGTAGACAATATATGGATGAAAACTCTTTTATATTCTATCCCTTTTTTTAAGCTACAATCAAGTAATGAGAGGTAAAATATGAGTATATTTTTTCTAACAATTTCTATCTCTTTCTCTCTCTCTCTCCACCTATTTTCTCTT
>CM042186.1:35727153-35793359 GCA_023539305.1 Ilex asprella | reverse complement strand
AAAATTTATAAATATTAAAAAAAAATTAAAAGTCATTCAAATTACACCCTTAGGAACCTATTTTTTCTATTAAATTTGTAGTGTTAATATTAGCCATCAGATTAAATTTAAAGTAAAATTAAAAAAGATCTCAACCGCGAATAGCAAAAGTCATTTTGTTTATCTTTTGATATTTGAATTATATTGAACTTTATTATATAGATTGTTGATTTTATTTGTTGATCTAATCACTTTCTATTATTGGATTGACAGTAAATTTCACTATTAATTAGGACCCGTTAATAATTCAATGATTAAAACGTATATAATTAATAAATTAATAAGATCAATAAATTAAATTTAAAAAACATTTCCAAAAAATTTTTTTGTGTTATTGTGCGATAAAAGGTAGTGGGCAAACAAGAGCAAGATTTTTATTTTCTAAGTTAGGAGGAGTCATTTTGTACAACTACGAGTAATATGAAAAGAAAGCTATGTACATGTATATATATGACATGGCTCTAGGGTCAAATATGAAGTAGCTCAATGCAAATCATGCAAAATTCAATGTTGAAACCGAAAGCTTAAAAACAAGATTATTAGCAATACAGGAGATAATCCGAGCCTATAGTTGATGCCTAGGGCACTATGAGAAACTGCTTCTATAGTATCCTCATTGCGAGATGTAAGAGGTATCATATGTGCGTAAGGTCAAAGATATACGATCTTACTCTCAGTATACATAGATAGTATTTTTGTGAAAAGAACTCACAACACAGAAGCAATTAGCAATGTGACAACCTTTCCAGTTATAGGATCAGTGCCCCCTACATAAAAAATTAAAAATAAATTATTTTTTTTAAAAATAATATTAAAAATAAAAAAGTCTCTATTTAATGTTTCCGCTTTAAGCCTCAAATTGACTTGACCCACCCCTATATAAATCCAAGTAAAATCTATTGTATTTTAGCATGTCCTCTCCGGCTCTACAAAACACTAACAAGGCGCAAATTGAGTTACTCTATTGTCGAATTGAATCTGAATCTAGCTATAATTACATATGTATAACAATTAATTAGGTGTGAATAATTGTAAAGAGCACAAAGCAGTGTAAGTTTCCATGAAACACTGCTTCTTCTTTCAATGCAAAAGTACTGAAGTTTCCATTGGAGAAGTCTCTAACAATGGTCAGAACAGAAGCATATTCAAATAAGCAGAAATCTTAAAAATGGACGGAGACGATGCATCTCTAAACATAGTCAAAATTTAGATAAGTTTCAAACATTACTTGTACCATGGGCTAACCTCTCAGGTGATGTATATGTTTGACTAGCTACATATACTTTGAATTGTACAACAAATTCTAGGAATTGAGTGGTTGATGGGTTATTAGGTCTTCATCACAGCTGGCAGGTAATATATGACTTTGGTTTGGCTCAGGTTCATTAGCTTGACCTTCCAATCATATTGATGGTTGTTTCTTTTGCTATTTATATGGGTGCCAATATAGCTATGTTTAGCCCTCATGTTTTGGGCAATTTGAAGGATGTTTCCTTTGAACAAATAATTCCACTCACTAATTGTTGATAGATTGGTAAAGGGTCATTGTCTGACGCAATGGTAAAGGTGTCGGACTAACAATCGTAAGACTTTATAATTTTGAAGAAGAAGTCTAGGTTTTTTTTTCTTTGTAGTTAGATACTCGAGAGATCATCATTACAATTGTTATTTAACTACTCTAACTTAAAATCATGCATATATGTAACATAATAGAAAACATTCACAGAAGAATAAAGATAAACTCGAATGAATGAACAATAAAAACCCATAGAGAGGAATGTAAGAATCAAACAAATGATCATTACCTGTGGCTAGGTTTGACTGATATTCACCCACTAGTTAACAGAATCTTCGAAAAATCAAGGGTGACTAACTAAATTAGAGTCAGTTGGTTCACTTTATTACAAAGTGTCAACAACTCGGTATATAAACAAATATTCATCCATCCCAATAACCTCGATTATTAAGCTTAGTCCATGTCAATCATTAGTATTGAGACTGGTGGTCTGCTTTAGGCTTGAACCCTTGGGTGTTATTTACAGGGAGTAGTTGCTTCATTATTATTTGTACGAGATTCTTATCACGACGTTAGGCATATGATCATATATCATATGTTTATGGGTAGGTACAAAAGTCGAACCTAATTTGTATAACTTGTCATATTATATTGAGCAATGATAGTTGCATTGTGTCCATCCTGCTTTATATATGAATTTTTAGGGGTTGATCCATGCTACTACTTTTTCATAGGTCAAGCTTAATTGACTTCAACTAGTAGAAATTAAGCATCAACACCACTTGTATATTTAGAGGAAGGGAAGCAAATGAACCAAATTGAGCTTGTATAGCTTTGCTTATTTTTTATAAAAGATGGTACCAAGTGTACAAAACTCTTGTCTGATTTAAGGAGAAATAAGAAAAAAACTAGTATTATCTCTCTGCTAGCCCTATATTATGGCCATACAAAATGATTGTGATGTAATTCATCTACCAAATGTCTTCAAACCCTCAAAGTTCAATATTAGAAGCTGAGTTGGAAGATGCTGGGAATATCATGGCGCCCATTGACTTAAGAAGAAGATTGGGGCTAATTTACTGTATATGTTGTGATTTTGAAGTACATCACACAATAATGAGATCTAAATTTGTGCAACTAAAGTTGGACTTGGGGTTAGCGGTTGGCTCAATGGTCTCGCTGCTGGACTTTAAGATTGCAGGTTTGGATTTCGCCGTATTCCTCATTGTAATAGTTTTGACCAAAAACGAAAAAATTAAAGAACAATTGGGCTTTATATAGATAAGGTCTTGATTGTTTAACTATCAGCCCAATTCCTACACTAAATTGTGACTTCAACCGAGCCTGGCACCTTATGGGTCAGGCCCACTGAGAGCCTTGACAACAAAGCCTTCGGCATTCTGGCCCAAAATTCCTACTTTAACTAAGTTGTCATGGGTCGAACTGTTAACAGCTCCGTATACGGTTTTATGTCGGAGGCTGGGCCACTTTGCGGACTTATTGATAATAAGTCCATCAAAAAATTTATTTAATATTAAGTTGATTGCCCAAAAAATTCCTAGGGGTTATGTGTAATTAAAATAAATCTGAAAACTAATAACTCTTAAATTTTAAAAATTTGACTAACATTAAAATTCTTTTTGTCTCTCTCATATCTATCTATATCAAAATAATCAAGTAGATAGAAAAGTTTGTTTTGGGCTTTTCGTAATTTAGATCGCTCGACGATTATTGATCTGACGGTGCTCGTGCAAATTTTTTTATTCTAAAACTTCTATCTCTTATCTAACTCTCTTTCTCTATCTCATACCAACTGATACAACTTTTTCTCCCTAATTAGACTTTCATACTTTTTACAATTTTAAGACTCTCATATAACTCTTTCTCTTATCTCTCACACGTTTTAAACACACACACACACACTCTCTCTTGGACGACTATATATACTTGATAATAACAAAATATATCTAATACCCATTAAAACTCTAATAACAATGATTATCTCTAACAAATTATAGGTTCATTAACATGTGTTATCCTATATATAATAACATTCAAAATCGAAAACAATAACATATATATATATAGTTAGAAAAAGTTTGTTTTGAGCTTTTGCAACGCGGATCATTTGAAGATTATTGATCTAACGATCCTCTTGTAAAAATTTTCTAAGACTCCTATCTCTCCTTATCTCATACTAACTGACACAACTCTTTCTCTCTCTCTCTCATACTCTCTCTCTCTCATTTCTCACACGTTTTAAACATACACTCTCTCATATCTTGAACTGCTATATATATCTAATAATAATAAAAATATATTTAATACCCATTAAAAATCTAATAACAAGGATTATTTCTAACAAATTATAGTTTTTGTTTTTTTTTTTTTGCAATTATAGGTTCATTAACATATGTCATGAGGTAGAAATTTTATTTATAGTGAACACTTTAATTGTTTTCCTCCAAACCAAGCACATTACATAACATATTTATATTTATTATATCATATTTGATACATGGAGTCTATTTAACAAAAAAGGCCAAAAAAAATGTATAGCCCATAGGGCTCGTTTGGTAGACGTATTATGAGAGGATTAAATATTGGATTGTACTATTTTTTATTTAATCGGGCCTAATACTTTGTTTGGTAAGCAAATTTGATACCGTATTAATTTCAAAAACGTATACTTATCGTATATTTTTTATACGCTATACCTGTATTATGGAGGTATTTTAATACCACCAAAAGAGGTGGTATGATAATCCAACTCAAACGTATTATTTTACACATTTACTATTATAACCCCCCAACTGATAAAATCAAAATATCATCAATATAACAAACACTGATTAAGGTTATTTTTGTTAATTTAACATTAGTACGATCAAATAATTCTCTAACCAAACAACGTATTAGACTAAATAATTATTATCCAACACTTATATTATGTATATCAAACACTAGATAAAATTACGTATTATTCTAATACCCCATTTAATCTTGTATTTTATCCATCTATATTGTATTAGCCTGTATTATTTTATTTAATCCGTCCATCTCTAATACGGCAACCAAACGAGCCCTATATGTATACAAAATTGACTAATTATCACCATTGTAAAAAAGTGAAGTTAATTGTCATTTTTATAATTAAAAAATATCAATTATTCACTAAAAATCTATTAAATTTATTCAATAAACAATGTTCTAAATATTATCACTAAAATATTAGCATAGTAAAACTATTAAACGAAAATTTAAGAGGTAAACATATTAAAAAAATAAAAATTCATTGACTCATAATAAAGACTATAATCAATACTCGAATAAAAATAAAAGACAATTTTCGTAGAAAAAATAAAATCAAATAAAGATCAATTAAAAGAAGTTTTACGTGCAAAAACTCATAATAAAATGGAGGTCATATGAAGAAAGTCTTATTATAATAAAAAAAGTAAATAATTGAAATAAAAAACTACTATTGAATAAGCACAAGTAAAAAATGTGTAGAATATATAAATATAAATATACAAATCACATTTTTCAAAAATATTTGAGGGTGAGCCCGTGTCTACTCTTGCCCTTGTGTAGTTCTGTCCATGTATGTCATTTTATATCTATTTATCTATCTATATCTATATTTATATGATCCTAATTGAATTTTTATTCCTTTTACATCCCTCCCTCTCTCATATCTTTCATACGTTTTATACACACTCACACTCATCTATCTTAACTCTATCTTTCTATCTACCTTAAACTCTCTCTCTCTCTCTCTCTCTCTCTCTCTCTCTCTCTCTCTCTCTCTCTCCTAAACATATATAATAATAACGTAATAGGAGTTAGAGAGTTTGGCCTAAATGACTATATATATCTAACAATAACAAAATACATCTAATACACATTAAAATTATAATTTCTCTTTTTATATCATACTCTCATCTCTCATATAACTCTATAGCTCTCTCTATACACTTGTCAACACACACACACTAATATCGACTCCTACCAAAAAAAAAATTAAAGATACTTTTTAGGTATAATGATTGAATATATAAATTGTGTACATATTAATATTTTTTAGGGGTCGTGTTTTTAGAGAACTTTGTTCAAAATTTTAGAAAATAGTGTTTTTAAATTGATTTTGAATTGTGTAATTAAAGAAAATAAAAAAAAAACTATTGTTTGAAAATGTTTATATTGCATAACCAGTGCTCGAGTTTTTTTGGGTTATTTAGTGTCTTTAGACACGAGTTACTACTGGTATATATATAAAGAGAAAGAGACTATCAATTGTTCTTTGAATTTGGATTTCAAATTTATGTAAAAAAATTTATTGGTATATCTTCATTGATAGTGAATTAAGGGATAATAATTCTCAAGTTAGGAAACTAATTTAAAGTTGCTGTTAAAAAAGCATATTTTGGAGTTTTAAAAAAATAGAGGATTTAATTACTTATTAGAAAGATTTAAAACGTACTTATCCCTAAATAAATTTCCTTGACGGACTAAAATCATTATAAGTACCTTAAAGATGTCTCAACCCAAATTTTCATTTTTATTAACCGGTTGTCTAGTTTAAACAGTAAGATTGCAGTATCAAAAATTATATTTTTTGGGGTCTAATTTATAAATTTTAGGAATCAAATAATAGTGAAATTGATGTCAACTTAAAGATCAATTCTAAAATGTGAACATAAGAGTTTGAGATTAGTTCTAAAATGTACGTACCAATCCCAAACAAATTCATTTTGATTTAGCTTCACCAAATTAAGTTATAACCACATTCCTTATTTTCTCCTAACTTCAAAACAATCACCAACTCTACAATCAAAAGGGGATGAATCACTAACTCGACAATCAAAAGAAAAAGATTGCTGTTGAATGCTTTGGGAGTCATGTAATTGGGCTCTGATACAATGGTATACCTAGAGCTGAATCCATCACATGGAAGAAGACCTGATAATCAGAGTGGGACCTTATTTGGGTGGCTGGGACCTTATTTAAAACACCAAAGGATCCTTTTTTTTCCACTCTCTTCATTATGATAAAGCAACCATGAGGGGGCCACACCAACCATACTGGCCGTGTCTATCAAATTAACACCATCCCTTATTTTTTTGATCAAAAACACCATCCCTTATTTTGAATCCACATCCTACTACAAGAACCTTTGAAGAACGTATGTAACCGTATAAAATTTTCTTATGTAACCGTATAAAATTTTCTTATGTAACCGTATAAAATTTACACTAATCAGACCAGCTTACAACACAATAGAGTTGATTGAAGAACGATCCAATCTCAACTTTTAGAATCGATCCCAAATTTTTAGAATCAATTCATGGGTCGCAACTTCTTTTTTTTTTTGCACTGTACTACATTGATGGAGTAGATCTATCCTAATCTGTTACCATCCGTCAGTAAAATTTATCTTTGCCAAGAAGAAGACGCGGGTTTGATTCCCGCTATCCGCAACACTTAAAAAGTAGCCTTATTATGTTTATATCTAACCCTCTTCTTACAATGTGGGAATTTTAGGATTTTGAGATAAAATAGCAAGAAAATATAATTCATTTAGGAGAATATCGAAAACCCTTTACAAAAAACAGAAACACTGCAACATTTTCCAAGCAGTTGTTCCAATTTGTAGCTTGACAAAACAAATCAAAGCAAAACAAAAGAAAGAAAATATTTGCAAAATCAGATAAGAAGGTGAAAATATTGATGCTATTCAATTTTGTCACACCTTTTGTTTAAGTTCCTTCTTGATTCTGTAACAATCTGAAGTCTTGAAATCCAACTGCTACTAAAGCTTCATAGATGGTGGTGAAGTCAAATGAGTCAATGATGAAGAGGAAGGAGTGTGACATTTTTGTTTACTACCTCTTGTTGCAGAACCTGGAGGGAGAGGGTTAGAAGAAGAAAAGAACCTAGTTGAATGGCTTCTCAGTTTTTTCTTCTCATAAACTCTATCTTCTGCTGTTATATGACGTACAGTGGTCTCATTCAAACCCGCCGGCAGAACGCAGTTGCAGAGGAAACCTTCAATATTCATCACAAAAACACATTACTTCAACAATTAAAGTATATAACTTAAAATTGTATTTCATAATTCCAAATCGAATTCTCTGGTTAGATTTAGGTCTCTACTAAAAACCTGTCATCCATTAAAAACTTTTCAAACAATGTTAGCCAAACAGATTTCAGCTTCCTACCTACTTTTGTCACTATTGTTTTTTTTTTTTAGTGTAGTTTTCAAGTTGCAAGCACCTTTCTTACGTTGAGTGCTTGTTAAGTAAGGCTGACTTTCTTCACATGTTTGAGCGCATTTTCTCATATCGATCAAGGCGAAACTTGAGTTTTCAATAAGGGACAACCAATGTCATTGCTTTTTAGCCATAGGTCACAGGTTGGTTTCAAATCAAGTGAATTCAGCCTGCCAGATCCATGGTCTGTGTTAGATAATCCGTAAATTTCAGACTTTATTATCAGAGACCACCTAATTTTGATGGGTTGAGACTCAACGAACCACCTAAGTGTGTATATTTTGAAGTATGGGCATAACAAACTTCCTATACATTGGCGGAAGTGCTTTGGTCAACTCTAATCTTTTCTCGATTTTGTGAATAGTACCAAGAAAATCATACTCAATGAACCCTATTCTCAACTCCACTTTGCCACACCCACCCAGAAGATGAAGGAAAAGCAAAGCAACGAAAAGAAAAACCACCCTAAAGCACAGGGTGACTCCTCAACCTCTTCCACTTATGTCCAACAAAAGGTTTGGATTAATTAAATGATGGGTAAGAAGCAAGGATCCTGAAGATTATAAACAAATAGAACATTACAGAAAATATCAATGCCCATTATTTCTAACTGAAGTTGTTCGTAACTTTTGTGGCAAGTTAAAGGAGCTCTTATGAAATTCAAGAAACTTTGGAACCCACCAACATGGTTCCGAAATAAATACTGCATTCATGGCTTCACGCGGGTGGAGCTACGAGGTGTAAACCATAAAAGCCACAATTGAAAAGCAAGAAAATGTATGTAATATATTACTAGTGTTCTGACCAAGTTCTTACCAAGTCGAGCAAGTCGATTGATCCAGCTAGGTATTGGCTTCCCTGTTAGCCGGAGACAAGCATCATTACAGAAGTGATTGCAGTTCTTAGTGATGAGATTGTAGGTGTTTCCTGAGTACCCCTCCGCTAATTTTTCCATGAAAGTGCGGACTTCTTTTGGACCCATATCAGTTTTTCCAATCAAGATCGATTTTCTGAATGTGAAACCTGGACATTGCTTTGGTTCCACTTCAAATATCCCTGTTGTTGGATGCTCATGTGCACCAAAAGCGTACTCCACTCCATGAACTACCAAAGTGAAAATTGAAGAAAGTATTTTGAGATATCCAAAGTTTGGCAAAAAAACACCAAAACTAACAGGCTTTCATAGATCTGATTTCTGATCAGTTTCCTCTTGTTTGCTTACTGAGAAAATTTAGAATGGCTAATGGAAATCACTATGTAAACATCCAGATTCCACACCAGTCATGATTTACTAGGCTACAGTAGGATTTTATAGCAGGGTAATGAAAGAAAATGAATAAAAATGGCTTCTTTTCTACAGGAGTTTTAAGCACTTTCTTTCATTGACCTCCGTTTTTCTGAACACAAGTCATTACAGTTTTAATTGAGTTTGCGCCAATCCTAACTGATTACAATAGACTCTATAAAATACTTGGTTCAATGCAAGTATTCCAAATTTTACTTTAACAAAGCAAGTCACTAGAGCAAATTCATCAAAATAACATGTTGGGAAATTAGATGTTCCTGTTTTCTGGCAGGGAAAACATAGTAAAGAAAAAGGAGTTCAAAACTTCAAATTAGATGTTCCATATCCAAGCTTCGTGGCTAGGCTTTGCTCTTTGGATTTTTCAAACTTAGTGAACTAAAACATCTAAGTAGCTAAAAAAGGGGAAATCAACCTAGACCCCATTAGTAGTAGCGAGCAACAGCAGATTGGGGGTTTGAAAAAATAAACAAACACGAAGCTTTGTTCTTCAACAAAGTGTTCAATTCTTTTTCGTCAGGTTTCATTCGATTTGTTGTGGATTGGGTGCAGGGCCGGCCCAACATTGGAGGAAATGAAGCGGTAGCTTTAGGCCCCAAAATTTAAAAAGTCAACAAATATAGGCCAAATCAATTTTAGAAAAAATATAGTAGAAAAACTTCAATACGAATACCAAACAAATAATTTGCATTTGAAAAGGCAAAAAAAAAAATTAAACATTGAAAAATTTACACTATTATTATAAGAATTATATAAAAAAAAAAACTTACTTAAATTTACCTCTTTAGGCCCCAAAACATATCAAGCCGCCCAAGATTGGATGATGGAAAAACCAGTAAGCCACTTTACTAGGAAGTAAAGGGCGCAGTGAATTGCAATTGTGAAAAGGTTGGAAGATCTGGCCAAAGAAGGTAATAGCCGGTAGATTCATTCCCATGGTTCAATCCTTCCTAGTAAAACGCGGCGTTTACGAATTCTAGTCCTTTTACGCGAGAAAAGGGACTACCCTCTAAGCCTAAGTATTCCTCAATGACCAATAGCGTACAAGTACCATGAGGAAAGGTAAAAAGAACCCTATTTAGGGATTGCAATAGAGAACCTGAGATCCAATGCGAACAATCAGTCGAAGGAGTGGAGCTTAGAGCCTTTACTCTATAAAACTTCAAATGTCACATTTCCCATTACTTGTTCAGTCAGTTTGTTCAAAATTCGTTTCATTTAATGTTATTTTAGTCGAAGAAAAGTATCAGCATAAATTACAAAATATTGTTTTCTTCCATTTTCCCCCGTTTTCTCACTAACCAGAGAATGGAAGCTCTACTACCCATTCAAGTCTGCGGAACATAAATGAATTTCAAACCAACAAAGAAGGAAAAAAACCAGCAACTCAAATGTAATAAAGCAAAACCCATCCAGAGCAGTTTACTTTCTTCCAAACTAAGTTTCATGTTTGGTTGCTTAGAATCGATAAATGGGAGAGTAGAAGGTTCAATGTTTTCAACTATCATTTCTTGCCTCAATTTTTTCAGCAACCAAACAGATCTAATCTCATTCACGTTACACACAAGCAAAACTCATCCAAAACAAAGTGGGTTGTTGCAAAAACAATCTATTTTTAACTCAGGACAATAATCTTGAAATACACATTCAAATTTTATTTGTTTTTTCAACTTTCACGCCCTTCCCTCATATTTTCTTAGGAACCAAACGGCTCACAACTCTATTTATAAACCAAGATAAGAATTAAAAAGCAGAGGTACCTTGAACACCGGAGTGGTAGACGCCGAGGCCGACCCAGTAAGCGTAGCCATTCATGGGAGTCAGATCGTATACGTTCAGGTACACCGGTACTTTCCCAGTCTTCCTCTTCCTAGGAATCATTTTACACAACATTCTCTAATCTCTTCCCCAAAACACAGCCACCTCTCTCTCTCTCTCTCTCAGAGAATGATTAAAGAAAATCAGGGAATTTCAGGGGCATTTAGGGATTCGGAAATAGGAATTCTTTATTTCTTTGGACTCAGAAATTGAATACCCTTTTGAATTTTCTATCCATTTGTTTTATGGTGGTGAATAATAATACATTGAAAGGAAAGAGGGATTTGAAGAATCAAAAAGCTTGGGAAGTGCCGAGCACCGTCGTTTATCCACGGGGAACACCAATGATGGCATGTACTAAGCATTGTCTAACGAAATGCCCTTGCTGTCTGCGAAAACGACAACGACAGCCATTTTACCCAAAGTTGATCCATTGATTTTTCCGAGTCAAAAACCTCAACTCCATTGCTTTAATGCTCTTTGAGCTAGGGGTAATTCGCACGGCTAAAACAGGATGAGAGGTCGATTTTAATTTAACGTTAAGTATATAATTTTAAATTTTAATTCTAATTTAAATTTTATTTTAATTCGAGGTACTCAATCCAAATACTGTTGAATTTAATTTAGACGGATTCGGGTTAAATTCGAATTACTTAATTTAGACTGATTTCGGGTTAAAAATTGGGTTATACTTGAATTACTTAATTCGAGTTAATTTTTTGAAGTGTAGATCTAATTTTTTTAAGTGATTTAAAATGAAGAGCGAGACGCAGATGAAAGAGAGAGACTGAGATAGGGACGAGTGATGTGTGAGGGAGGAGTGAGACAAGGACTCAGACGAGTGAGGCAGGGAGGTTAAAAGTTTGAGACGACTCAGACGAGTGACGATTGAGAGAGAGAAGAGTAACAAGTGAGAGAAGGATCTGAAAGTGATGGAAGCGCATGGGTGAAGACTTAAAGTTATGTAAAAGTCTAGGCTTTAAAGAATGAAGATAAATATTAATCCTAGTTAAATATATTTATATATTTATGTATATTCGGATTCAACTCGATTATTAAATTGAAGTTCAACCCGATTTTAATATTCAGGTTGAATTCGACAATCCGAGACCTCAACCCAAACACCTTAACCCAAAGCTTGCCTAAATTCAATTTGGGTTGAAATTTTTTTGCTTAGCCCAACCCAAGTATTTAAAATTATATCCAAACCTTATTTTTTCGGGTTGAATTCGAGTTGACCCGCCCAAATTGCACCTCTATTTTGGAGGACTTGATTTTTTTTGGGTTCGCACTGATAAATTTTATTATTTTAATTAGTTTTTTTTATATTTTTTGTGCATTATTTAAAAAAAAAAATAACTATTTTTTGAATATTTTTATCACTGTTTTGGTAGTTGCTATCGATATTAAATAATAAAAATGATAAAAATAATTATCATACTAGTAATAAAACACACCCACAAAAGTGATAAATATTCATATGGTATCTATTTTTTTTTTAGGTACCGTAGACAAGTCCGTCTTTGGATATTAATAATACTCATTAATGTGTATTACATTCTTCTTAAAAAGTGTCGGATATATATAAAGATCAAATGTACAAAATTTTATATTGTATGTTAAAAAATTATTTTTGTGACTTGTGATGGGTCAGGTCCAAAGACCCAACTTATGTTATAAATCCAGTTTGGATAAAGAGCCCAACTTAAAGAGATCCAATGAGTTTAGCCCAAAGGCGTCCACGCTCATTCAAACTCATCAGGGTTCATGGAAGTACATCATAAAGGGAGGCAGGGTCATCTCAAGAGTCTCATCCTAGCCACCTTGGAGTAAGAGTCATCCAAGAGTACCATCGTAGCCACCTTGGAGTAAGGGTCATTCAAGAGCCTTATCCTAGCCACCTTGGAGTGAGGGTCATCCAAGAGCACCATCCTAGCTATCTTAGAGTAAGGATTATCGAAGAGCCTCATCCTAGCCACCTTGGAGTAAGGGTCATCCAAGAGCCTCATTTTAGTCACCTTGGAATAAGAGTCATTTAAAAGCCTCATCCAACCCACCTTGGAATAAGGGTCATCCAAGAGTCTTATCCTCGCCGCCTTGGAAAAGGTCAACTCCCACATCATCATTTGACCGAATCTCATGGAGAACATTGTAACCACCTCAATTATTGAGAGGAGGTCGCCAGATCCACCAAATTAGTTACTAATAACTCTCCCCAATTTGTTAAAAGGTGATTTTAAATTGTAAGTTCTACCAACAATGGGGGGACAGATCACACTCAGTCGAGCACAACTCTCTTTTATCTCTCTAAGCTTGTGACTCACTGCTCTTCCTACTCACTTGAAGTAATAAAATACCCCGGTGACTTTAGCCCTTCAAAGTGGACATAGGTCACGTTGATCAAACCACTATAAATCCTCGGTCTTAAAAAGTGCAGCTTTCTCACAAGCAATCCTCAAATTTTGCCTCTGTTCTCATGCGAGCAATCCTCAGACTCAGTCACTGCTCTCACGCAATTTAGCGACTCTCTCACAAGTCAGCCTACCTCCAATTTAGCGACTCTTTCACAAGTTGTCAAACGCTCGATCTGAAGAGATGTAGCTTTCTCACGAGTAATCCTCAGACTCAATCACTGCTCTCACGCAAGCAGCACGCCTCTCTCTTTAGATAATCATGTTAGATGTTATGATGTTGGAATAACATTATTTTTGTCCTCTCTATGCACACTTTTGAAACTCACCTTCATTTGGTTATGAGTTTTTGATATACCGTAGGCATTGTCACGATGTATGCTTGAATGCTCACCTCCATCTCGTCCTTAGCTGGCCATGAATCAATCGTTCATCTATAAACCCTCAGAGGAAGCTTTCGATTTGAGTTAGAATTTCCATTGGAATGACCTCTTTGGATTAGCCAACACTTATTTTTATTGTATTTTCATTTACAAACTTCAAACACCAAAACTCAAACAAAAGATTTTACACTTTTCTCTTTTTCTTTTGTACACAAAATCACCTTCACACACTTGAACTTTCTTTCCCTAAGGAGACGACCTTGGAATATTCTTCCAAGTAAAACACCGACATTGTAAGATTCTCTCTATGCTTGTGGAGCAATTTTGCACATGCATTTCATTCCACATATTTTGTACATTTCATTTATCCCCCATTTTCTTGGCATTTATTTTGACATCATCCCAAGGGAGAGTGACACTTCCCGTTATCCATACACTACACATGCTAAATGGTGATTTTTAGAGGTTAGGAAACAACAAGGTTTTTCATCAAGCATTTTTTGTGCCGTTGTCGGGAAAGGTTAAGCGTCGAGTTTAAAAGGTGATTTTGAGCGACATAGGTAAGTCTCGTGATTTTTATCATGGGCCAAGGTATGTTGTCTCTTTTGTAAATAGTTTGTAAATAGCTTGCATTTTATGTAATGTTTTATAATTTTTATGAAAATGTATCAAATGTCCCTTATTTTGAAAATGTGTATGAGAGTTGTGATGAGTATGGGATCATCAATTGTGTGTGCCCAATAAATTATCCTGTTCAAGACTTTGCATGCATGCGAAGGTTCAAATTCATTTTTGGCCTTCGAAAATTTTTATCCCGACCACTATGATACGCCAAGTTATCCGAGTTATGGTTGGGAGAACGAAGATTATAATTTTTCATTTGATCTCACACCACCAAATGAATTTTGCCACTATCCAACATATGGGGACTCAACCGAAGAAGAATTGAAAAATTTTTTGTGCGATTTTATGCAATACCAAATGAAATTCAATGCCCAAATAACCCAACAAGTTGATACATTGACTAATACTATAATTGTTATGCATGAAAAACAACATCTTGAGCATAGTCAATGCATTGAGGATGATCATACCAATAGAATGCATATTGATGTTGAATCTCTCACCACTCTAGAATGTGAAAAATTTGATAAGTTATTATCCCACATGAGGCTAATGAGCCCAAGGTCATTTTGCCTTCTATGAGTGCTGTTGAGATTCACATTTATCAACTTGGGGAGGGCATTGAAATAGAGTTAAGTGTAGAAACTTTTAAAGAAAAATTATATACTCCATTGTTGGGATTGCATAAACTTGCATACACCCCCATTTGGTTGAGATTTTTGAATCATAATCCTTTGTATTGTTGGATAGATTGGATAGAAAGGACATTTATACAACCAAAAAATTTTAAAATCAAAAAAAAAAATGGGGCAAGCTAGTATCCGAATTGAAGCCGGATTGACATGAGCCCTTTTTGTTTTGTTTACATGTACATATTAATTAGATTTCTTTTATTGTTATGTTTTTATTTTCATAATGTTGTAGTGTAGATTTAGCATGAAGGTTGCTTACCCCTTCCTAATTTGGGCTCATTTCACTTAAGCATCATTGTAGAAAATCTTATTAGGTATCATGTTCTAGTCTAAGTTGGGGGGAGTAAACAAGTTTTTTTGTGTTTTATTTTTTCAGTCAAAAAAAAAAACGAGAGAAAAAAAAAGAAAAAGGTATCACATTTCTCATCTTACTTTCATTTTTCTCATTCCGTGATTCATTGTGCATTGAGGACAATGCATAGTTCAAGTTGGGGGGTGAGGTGCACCATTTACATATTCCACCACTTTTTGTATAGAATAATAGAAAATGTGAAAATTTTAAAAATTTTGGTTCCAATATTGAACTATATTCCTCTATCCTAATTGTTGTGGGAGTTGTGAATGCTTGATCATCATTTTGAACTTTGAATACATGAGCATCATATAGAAGTTTATCACATACTTGTTTGCTTTTGAACTCAACCATAAGTGCACCATGAACTTGTAATTTTGATAATTTACGGATTTAGTTCACATTTTAGAGCTTGACATGAATAGTTGAGATGAGTAAGAACTCATGTGAGCTTTAGTGTCAATCATTCTTGGAGGGAACTTACATTTACTCAAGGAACAATTTTTTAAATTCTAAATTTGTTCAATAATCTCATTATACTTGTTTTGGTTAGGTACATTTGGGTAGTTAATTGACTTTGTCTTGATATGTACAATGTTCCCCTATGCTTATCTAGCGATGATCTTAGGCCATTTTTGATATGCTTTGAGCCTTAACCATTTTCTTGAAAATTTTTATCCCTAGTGTCGTGATTGAGCCTTAATTGTAAATTCGTTTGCATGCCACACATTTGGCCAAGCCAATGCAAAATGAAAAAATTCTATCTTACCTTGGTTGTTCCTTGTGTTGAGTATGAATGATAATAAAAGATGACGTATGGTGTGAAAACTCAAACAAAATGGATGAATGATGTTGAATTCAAAGAGTTGAATGAAAATTCAAGAAAATGAGAAAAAGAGGTGGAAGAAGGAAAAGAAAGAGAAAAAGAAAAGGAAAATGTTAAGGAAAGGAAATTAAAGAAACAAAGAGTGTGGTGATGGTGCTAGCCTAGAAATCCCATAAAAAGGGAGATCTTTCTGCAATAAAGGTCATTCACTCGAAACAACACTCTTTGTTATCATATACCCTTCATTTCATTTGCCTCAATATCACCCTAGGCCCCATTATAACCTGTAAAAGTCCTAAATGATCTAGGGAAGCATGGGGATGCATACTTTTGAAGAAAAAGAGAAGTTGATTTTGTTATCTAATGCCCTAGCATTCCTTTCATGAGATTATGCCAAGGTTGCTTCATTTTCATGTATGAACTTTATTTTTTGATTATATGTGAGTATATTTCGTTTTGAGTACAAGATTCTATCTCACATATAAACATGAAGAGCATACCAGGATAACCAATGTGTGATTCATTGTTGAGAGACATCCTTGGTGAGTTTGTATCGAAGCTGAATTTGGATAGCCCATGTGAATGTAAACTCTTTTGTGTAAATGTTTAAATTACATGTCCATTTCACACGCACACGAGTTTGAAAATGAATGTGTGTGTGGATATTCTAGAATAGCATTTAAGGCTATAATGTATCTCATGTTAGATTAGTTCGAGTGTGTTGAGAAAGCTATTTTGACATCCCAAAGCTAGTTAAGATAAGAGAATATGTTTTAAATATTGGATACTAGGAAAAGAAGTTTGTAGGTACCTTCACTGGAAACCTTCACAAGACAAAACTCGTCTACTAGGGATCACCTAGGGGTTTAAAGGCTTGTTGCATGTGCTTAATGCAACAGTGGAATTAATATAGGTTTATTTTGGTATTCTTAAATTTTACATTTTGTTTGCTAGGAACTAGCAAATCCTAAGTTGGGGGGTGTGATGAGCACAAAATATTTCATATTTGAAGGCCTCATTACATGCATTTTAACTCAACTTTTGCGTCTAAGTACTTAGAGTTAGCCGAAATTAAGAATAATGTTGAATTTTCGATGTTACAGATAATTATAGCTTAAATGATTGGATTTATAACCTTGAAACTATTTTTGAATGTGTGGTGAAGATATGGACACTTTAGATGAGGTTTGGGAGGCTTGTAAGGTGAAGAATTCAAGGAAAAATGCATTCGGAAGATTTTGCCCACTGGAGTGAAGGATTTTGACACAGTATCACTGTCTTCCCCATTTTTTACCATGATCCACTTCGAATCTTAAAAAGTTCAAAACATAATAGTTGTAGATCTGAATGTCTTCTATATTATGTCAAAATTTCAGCTCCATCGGACTTTTGGATCAAACGTTATGTGGATTCTACAAAAATTGGTCCAGAGCAGAAAAGAGTACTTGTACTGCATACCGATACCCCAAACTCCAGAAGGCTTATAGTACCGGTACGCTCCCCAGAAGTGCCCAGAACGACTTTTTTCATCCTTCACTTTCTTGGGAGTCCCACAAATGCTTCTCCCACTTATTCCCTGACATTTCTTACACAAGAACATGCCTCTTATACCCTATTAGAAGACTTTGGAGACTTGACATTCAAGGAGGATCGGAGAGAAGTGGCCTGCCAGGGAGTTGCAGGCTAGCCTTCTCCTAGCCTGTCAAGACCCATCCATTCAGCCTCCCATTGATGGGAGGCCTATGCACACCTTAGGGGGACCCCCATGGACGAAATTTCAAGGCACACATTCTATATATTCAGCTTTCAACAAGCTTTGAAGGGGTGACTACCTATGCTAGGAGTAGTTCAATGTAGAAGATGATGAATAGTGATTAGAAAGCTTATGTTTTTATATTTTCCTCTCCATTCCAGTTGTAGTAAGCTTTTAATCTCTTATAATCTTTAACTCTTGCACCTTAATGTCATTTACTTCAAGTTTATTCCAAGTTTAGTTACATGTATTTTATTTCACCATTGTTGTTTTAAGTTTTCTTCATTTTCATGCTTTAAAATGGGTATTGAATATTTTTCTTCATAGCTTAAGATTTCTTACTTTAAGTTAAGTTCCATGTTCCCTTTCTTCATTATGTCCATTTACATTATATATCTCCTTCTTTTTTCATGAGTAGCTAGATTTTAGTTGACTAATCTAAGGGAGATTTCCTCTTTGATGTGCTACTTCAACTCATTTTCTTTCCTCCCCTCAGTGTACGATGGTTCGGTTTGACTAGGTTGAGAGTGGACGTGGTTGTGAGTATTTGATATCCCGTAAGCTTAGTCACGGATTATGCTTGGATCATCACCTCCATTTGTTTATGAGTTCTTGATACATCGTAGCCATTGTCACGGTGTATGCTTGAATCCTCACATCCATCTCGTCTTTAGCTTCCTACGAATCAATCGTTCATCTATAAACCCTAGGATGAAGCTTTCAAGTTGAGTTGGGATTCCCATTGGAATGACCTCTTTGGATTAGCCAACACTTGTTTTTATTGTATTTTCATTTACAAACTTCAAACACCAAAACTCAAACAAAACATTTTACACTTTTTTCTTTTTTTTTTTGTTCACAAAATCACCTTCACACACTTGAACTTTCTTTCCCTAAGGAGACGACCTTGGAATACTCTTCTAAGTAAAACACCGACATTGTAAGATTCTCTCTACGCTTGGGGAGCAATTTTGCACACGCATTTTATTCCACACATTTTGTACATTTTATTTATCCCCCATTTCCTTGGCCTTTCTTTTGACATCATCTCAAGGGAGAGTGACACTCCCCGTTATCCATACACTACACATGCTAAAGGGTGATTTTTAGAGGTTAGGAAACAACAAGATTTTCCATTAAGCATTTTTGCTTAGGGAAAGAAAGTTCAAGTGTGTGAAGGTGATTTTGTGAACAAAAGAAAAAAAGAAAAGTGTAAAATCTTTTGTTTGAGTTTTGGTCTTTGATGTTTGTAAATGAAAATACAATAAAAACAAGTGTTACCTAATCCAAAGAGGTCATTCCAATTGGAATCCCAACTCAACTCGAAACCTTCCTCTGAGAGTTTATAAATGAACGATTGATTTGTAGGAAGCTAGGGATGAAATGGTGAGGATCCAAGCATAAACCATGACTAGGCTTATGGAATATCAAAAACTCACCACCACATCCACTCTCAACCCACTCAAATTGAACCACCGTACTACAAGAGGAGGAAAGAAAATGAGTTAAAATAAAAAATCCGAGAGGAGGTCTCCCTTGAGTTAACCAACTAGAAATCTAGCTACTCATGAATAAAAGAAAAGACAATGCATAATGTAAAGAGACATAATTGAAATGGAGCATGAAACTTAACTTAAAGCAAAAAAACTTGAACTATTAAGAAAAATATGTAATACCCATTTTAAACTTGAAATGAAGAAAAACTTAATACAACAAAGGTAGATTCAAGAATATGTAACTAAACTTGCAATAAACTTGAAAGGAATGAGATTAAAGTGCAAGAAATTTAAATTACAAGAAGATTAAAGCTTACATGGATGAAAATGGTGAAGAAATTGCAAAAACATAACTACTATTCATCATCTTATAAATTGAACTACTCCTAACTTAGGTAGCCACCCCTTCAAAACTTGTTGAAATCTGAATATATTGAGTGTGTGCCTTGAAATTTCGTCTATGGTGGTCCCCCAAGGTGTGCACAAGCCTCCCATCAATGGGAGGCTGAATGGATGGGTCTTGACAGGCTAGGAGAAAGTTAGCCAGCAACTCCCTGGCAGCCTACTTCTCTTCCATCCTTCTTGAATGCCAAGCCTCCAAAGTCTTCAAATAGGGTGTAGGAGGCATGTTCTTGTGTAAGGAATGTTTGGGAACAAGTGAGAGAAGTATTTGTGGGACCCTAAGCAAGTGGAGGATGAAACAAGTCGTTCTAGGCACTTCTGGGCAGCGTACCGGTGCTATAAGCCTTTTGGAGTTCGGGGTACCGATATGTAGTACCGGTACTCTTTTCTGTTCTGGACCAGTTTTCGTAGAATTGCTATAACTTTTTATCTAATTGATTGAGTTGAAATTTTGACATAATACAAAAGACATCAAGATCTACAACTTTCATGGTTTACACTTTTTTACGATTCGAAGTGGATCATGGTCAAAAATGGGGAAGACAGTGGTACTATGTCAAAATCCTTCACTCTAGTGGTTAAAATCTTCCGAATGCATTTTTCCTTGAATTCTTCACCTTCCAAACCTCCTAAACCTCATCTAAAGTGTCCATATCTTCACCACACATTCACACATAGTTGCAAGGCTATAAATCAATCACTTAAGCTATAATTACCTGCAACATCAAAATTCAGCATTATTCATAACTTCGGTTAACTCTAAGTACTTAGATGCAAAAGTTGAGTTAAAATGCATGTAATGAAGCATTCAAATATGCAATATTTTATCCTCATCAGTTGCCACCATCACCACCACCATTGTATCATTGCCACCACCACTACCACTGCAATTGCCACCACCCCCACCACTATCATTATCGCCACAATTACAATTATGCCACCGCCGCCAGTACCACTACCATTGTCGTCATCACCACCATTGTCTCACCACTATCACCACAATCATTGTGTCGTTGTCACCATTACTACCATTAAGTCATCGTCACCACCACCATTGTGCCACCGTTACCACCACTATTGTTATCTCTGTCACAATCATTGTATTGCCGCCGCCACCACCAGTGTTGTCGTCGCCACTATCATCGTTGTCGCTAAAACCACCATTGTGACACCACCACCATTGTGTTGCCATCACCACCATCACCGTCATGGCCACCACTACCACCACCATTGTGATAGTAGTGATAGGAACAAAACAGTTGCAGAGAGATAGTTAAAGAGAAGGGAAAATTTAGAATAATAATAATTTTCAGACTTCAGCTTCTTATATTTGTCAAACAATTTGATTAAATTTAATATTTCAGTTAATACAAAACAATCTGTGAATAAAAAAATTTAGCATTCAACACTTAAAATTTAGCATTCAGTTTTCAATATTCAACTTTCAATTTTATCAAACATCACCTTAATTGGATAAAAATAATATTAACAAAGGATTCCAAGTGTTGAAACCCTGTCGGATAAGTGATTTAAGGTGTTTTGGGGTTAAGATGCATATTTTGGAAAATTTAGGTAAGAAAAAAAATAGAAAATACCTCAGTGTGTTGGCGAATTTTTTTTACTTAGAACTCCAATTTATCTAATTCTTGTAGCAATAGAAAGTAGATTTCAAGAGTTACAAAAGTGTATTTTATATAAATTTCATGAATCGACTTCTAACTGAATCAAAACGGAGTTGAAAATTTGAGTTAGGTTGTAGAATCTACGAATTAGTGGCAAACTTCATGGCATAGATGGATCGTTGAAGCTTACAAACTTTATGCTCGTCCATTGCCACAAAACCCTCAGGTTGATCCATGTAGATCTCCTTATCCAATTCTCCATTAAAAATGCAGTTTTAACATCCATTTGATATAGTTCAAAATACAAATGTGCAACAATTGCTAGAATCATAGGAATTGAGACAAAGCTCACAGGTGGAGAGAAGGTTTCCTCGTATTTGACACTCTCTCATTGGGTCATTCAGCCACTAACCAAGCCTTATACCTTTCTATGGATCCATCCGCCTTGCACAAAATTTTGAGAATCCATTTGTTCTAAATGGACTTGAGCCCAGGTACTAAGTCAATTAAGTCCCTGACTTCATTAGCTTTCATTGACTCCATC
Organism: Ilex asprella; assembly: GCA_023539305.1. Taxonomy (NCBI): domain Eukaryota; kingdom Viridiplantae; phylum Streptophyta; class Magnoliopsida; order Aquifoliales; family Aquifoliaceae; genus Ilex; species Ilex asprella. Next base: position 35,771,306 of record CM042186.1, on the reverse strand, counting down.
TTTTTATTCATTGCAACAATCCACTCATTACCAGCAGGTGATGATAGTGTCTCCTTAACTTTTTTAGGTTCTACATAATCACATGGAATAATCATGAAAACTTCCCTTTAAATCTCGAAACGACATCAAGGAATATTTTGATGTTTGCTTCTACGCAACTCTGTATCATATGGATCTATATCCATCAAAACAAATCTACTATTGAGTATGTCGTTCCCACTATCCCAATGAGGTGACAAAACTATTTTCTCAATCTCTACCTGGCTAGTGGGTATATCTCCTTTTAGAATATCTAACTCATATTGTTCTATTCCTTTAGACACATCTCATCTACTAGGAAAATCATCTTCAACAAAAATTGCATCCCATAACTCAATTTCAGTTATCTTTCCCTCAAGTTGTTCACCTATAAAAACATAGCCCTTAAAGTGCTTAGGATAGTGGATAAAGATACACTTCTTCCCTTTAGGATCTAACTGCCCATATTTATGAGAAGTATTGTGTAAATAAGCCGTAGAACTCCATGGATATAAATTACTTATTCTAAGTTTTGTGCTTGTCCATAACTCATACGGGATAGAAGTAACTAATTTAGAAGGCACTCAATTAAAGATACATGCAAAAATCAACAAAACATCTCCATAGTATGAAGTCGGAAGATTAGTCTACGCCATCATTGACCAAACCATGTCAAGTAAGGTCATTTTTATTCATATAGTTCTTTAAACTGTTCAAATAGATACTCATGACCTCGATTGGTTATAAGAGTCTAAATTCTCTTGTCTAGCTGATTCTCAAGTTTTTTAATGTGAAATTTGAACCAATCAAAATGCTTCAGACTTATGAGAAATCAGATAGATATGACCGAAGCGCGTAAAGTCGTCTATAAAAATGATAAAATTGGATGCCCATGTCTGGCCTTCTCATTCATTGGGCCACATATATCCAAGTGTATTAATTGCAATGAAATCGATGCTCCTTTAGCCTTACCAAATAGTTTTCTAGTTGTTTGGCCTGCAAGACAATTTTCACATATAGGCAAGTTTACTTTAGCAAGTGGGCCCAAAAGTCCTTCTCTAGCTGATAAGTTCATTTTATCTTGTCAAATGTGACCTAATCCAACATGTCATCTAATAAAGTTAACATCATCCATAGATGTAACATATGGATATGATTCATCACTAGAATCGTCAATATCTAATACAATAAAACCATCTGTTATATAACCAGAGCCATAAAATATGGTTCCCTTATAAATGTCTTCATGATAGCCTTAATGCTTTTTTGTCTCGCTTGTGCTTCTTAAAGCTAGGTGATGTGATACATTCTCGAATGTTTAAACATTCTCATTATGCGTCATGTTTTGTGTTATATGATCCCATGATGGTGGAAGGGAGCGAAGTACAGCGTAAACCTATTGTTCATTATTCAACACATGACAAACAGGGCCTAGATTGCATATCATAGATGTCATAACCCTCAAATGTTGTTTCATTGTATATCATGACTTCTTTTGATATGAGTCAAACTTCTTGTTTAAGCCACGAAGTCTAACTAGAGAAGTAACACCAAACTTCTCTTTAAGGGTCTTCCACATGGCGTAAGCAGTGAGGTAATTCTCAAACTCGGGAATAAGGTCACATTTCATGCTCAGTTGCATAATATAGCACACAAGTCGATCCTTATTCTGTCAAGACTGATAACTCTCTTGGTCATGGCGACTTTAAGGCGGCTCAGGATCTAACATTACAAATTCAAGTGTTTCCAAAACTTGTTGCTCATATAAGATAAATTGAGTCTTGCAGCATTATTTATCGTAGTTATCCCCATTTACTTTGTCACCCTTAGTTAATTCAGTCACTATGCTTTTGGTAGTCATTATCATTTAGTCTACATGCATAGACAATGTGTAGGGCATATTATCACAAAAACATTCTTGAATTTTTTCGTAAAAATATAAATTCACGTATTAACAACTTTCACAAGTCATGCAATCGAAAGTTCACAAAGTTTCCAATCATCTTCTGCACCACTTGTGATTATTGTTAACACTCAATTTAATTAATGCGCAAAAATTTAGTTTCTTAATACCGAACAAAATAAATCGCTCACTTGATCTAGTATCTCTGGGCAATACCGATCACTAATATTCTCATTTTGAATAAAATAGACATGCAATTTAAACAAAAGATATAAAATTCTAATTTAAATCATGCTTAAACAATGACACAAATGCCACTAGTATATCAAGCATGCTACTATTATTCTATTTAGAATATTAGTAGGACAAAAAAAAATTAGCATAATTTCACTTTTTAGAATTTTAAACAATTAAATTCTATCACATAAGTTGTAGGTATGCTTTTAAGATATATGAAAAACGACACCACACGGACCAATCATGTAGAAAAATGATTTTTGGAGTAATATAAACCAAATCCTAGCCCAAACGGACCCACATTTGCCCCCCACTTATGCGAGTAATGTTCAATTTCCCTATTTTCTTTTTTATTTTGAGGAAAAATAAAAAAAAACATAATTTTTTATTTTTCCAAAAAAAAATTACAAAAAAAATTATAAAATAGAAAAATAAATTTAAAGCATGCTAAAAGAAATAGGGAGTCAAAACTCCTAGTGAATAACCCATACGAGCCAAAATAAGTTTCATATCATGCGTAATTGAGCCATTAAAATGGTAAATGATAACTACGGGAATTTAGAAAAACAATAACTTGAAAAGATAAAGATAATCTGCATCTTTATCTTATTAACCTTGTGCTTAGAATTTGAATTGAAACTACCACATACGTTGCTGGTACATTACCAGCCCACCTCAAGCTCATGGGGGGACTCGACCAGTGACCATGAACTTGTTTCGCTAGAATAGGAATCGAGTTTTTTTTTTTTTTGGTACTTCGGAAAATAAATTAAACTTTAAACAGGGTTTCTAGCAAAAGCAACATTTGCCATATCTGCTAACAAAAAATTAGCTAATTGGGAAGGGAGATCCTCCAGTTCAACAAAACTATAAGATTGATGGACGCCTAAATTCGCCAAAAGATCAGCACACTGATTGTCTTCTCTACAGGTATACTAGGACATTGATCATTAGTAGAAATATATAGAGCAACAAGATCTTGTTCAATGTCTTCTCATGGATGAAGTGGTAGTCCACTTAAATGTGATTTGTCCGAGCATGAAAAATAGGATTAGAAGCTAATGCAAGAGCACCTATGTTATCGCACAAAGGCTAGGGAGCGGTTGGAAGTGGAATATGTAATTCCTTGAAGAACATCCTTAACCAGTACAATTCGGCAGTTGTGAAATCCATAAAGTGATATTCAACTTCCGTACTCCGCTGTAAGACTACAGGTTGCTTCTTAGCTTGCCACGAAATCAAAGAATTTCCAAGAAACACACCATAGCCACTTATGGATCTTTGGTCAATTGGATCCCCAACCTAATCAGAGTCACAAAAATCATTCAAATGCAAAGATCCCGAAGTAAACAACAGCCTATAGTCAGCAGTAGCCTTTAGATATTAGAGTTGAAATGAGTAGTTGTAGGGCAATGTAAGAATTGGCAGAGTTGATATACCAAATAGGAGAAATCTGGCCTTGTAAGAGTACAATATTGCAAAGCTCCAATGATGTGTCGGTAAAGGGATGGATGCAATAATTGATCACCATAAAATTTTGTCAACTTCTTTCTAGAAGTACATGGTGCAGCAAACGGCTTTGCGCCCAGCATGTGCACTCTCTGAAGCAAGTTAACAAAATACTTTGCATGATTCAAATGTAACCCATGAGCAGTTCTATGAACATGAACACTCAAGAAGTAGGATAACTGGCCAAGATCTTTCAATTTAAATTCTTTTTGCATGGAAATATGTGTACTAGCAACAATAATATCATCGACGTAGAGTAAAACAAATAAATGGACTGGTGGCTTGTGAAGCATAAACAATGAAGTGTCAACTAAAGAACCTGTGAATCTGGAGAAAATTTTGGGTGAGTTTAACATACCACGTGGCACACTTATGTGGTGTGCAAAACGAATGAAAAAATTCCACATCATCTCTTTTGTCAGGGAAAGCCATGTCATCAAATAAACATATTTGGCCTTGACAGAAGTTAACGTTGGCCAAGACTATAAAATGACAAGACAATTGTCAACTATTTTTTTTTATCAGACAATTGTCAGCTCAAGAAAAATGCAGAGTATGCTTCATTATTACTAGTTCAAATTTTAAAAATCAAATTGTTAGACAAATGAGTTCTTCTGCTCTTGAACGAGTTCTTCTATGCTGCATTTTCTAGAAGCCCAATGTCCTGAAACAAAAAACCTCTCTATGGCTACAACAATCTTTCAACCACCTCCACAAACTCCTTCGTTTCATTGATGCCATTGTTGTCGACTCTTTGTCTATTGCACCTGCCCAACCTCCTCACACAAAGAGGTAATCTTAGAGAATTTATGGGGTCTTAGTTTCCCAACCTCCAATCGTTGCGAGACACAATATCGGGTTGAGTAGAAATGAGAAGACTTTGTGTTTGAATGTATATATATTCGCATAGTTGTTTAATTTTTTTTTTAAACAAAGTGTGTTTATTTGTTGTTAATAGACAGGGTAATGTGGATACGGATACTGCCAAATGCAATTCAAGCACCGGAGGTTTGACACGCGAGACTTGTCTAAACTCACCCAAGAAATGTTGAGTGAGAGTGACAAACTGGATTTTTGGGTAAAAAGAGTTGCACACCAGCTGCTTGACGTAGTGTTTGACTCAAATTACGAGTAGGTATCTTATTTGAATTTGGATTCATAGCAAGGAAAAGTTGATGATGATTTTGGATTGTTGTCAGATTGGCTTAAGGATGCGGCAAATGCGTCGTTGCCAAATTGGCTTAAGGATGCGGCAAATACCAGTGACTTGGTTCTTCCATGGCTTGCTAGAACCCTTTATAGATTAAATTTGAGAATGTCATTTAGTAGTAGTGGTGAAAATGAAGATTCATTGATTAAAATTGAAGAGGATAAAAGTTTAAGCAAAAAGCAAAGTTTGAAGATGACTTTGTGTTTGAATGTATATATATTCACAAAGTTGGTGGTGACAAGTTCTTGAATAAACTTAAATATTAGGTGTAATTACAAAAAATATGTCTACATTGACTAAAATCACGCAGAGAAAGATGGAAAGAATTTAGGTTGAAATCGATTATTTGCGGAGTTTTTTTTTCTTTTTTTGCTATTCTTTCCTTATATTTGATGATTCTTTCTTCCATTCCATAAAATCTTTCAAAAAAAATGGATTATGAAAGCATCCATTAATTATGCTAAAAAATCTCATGGACTATAGAACTTCAAGAAGGAATAATAGCCCAGCGATACCCTTGGAGCAGTTAATTTATTCTTCAAAATTCTAGGAACTTCAATTTTTTATTTCAATTGCTTTCTTGGTTGGTATGAGCCGAATACCTGCAATTTAATTTGTAGTTTCAAATAGTTCAAGCAAGGGTTACAATAAAAACTGACTTTCTTTGGAGTTTAAAAAAAGGGCAAACCATTAGCTTTGAAGCTAATGCCATGGAAGAACTAAGTCACTGGTATTTGCCGCATCCATTAGTCAATCTGGCAACGACCCAAAATCATCATCCACTTTTCCTTACAATGAATCCAAATTTAAATAAGATACCCACCCAAAATTTGAGTCAAGCACTATGTCAAGCAGCTGGTGTGCAGCTCTCTTTACCTGAAAATCTAGTTCATAACTCTCACTCAACATTTCTTGGGCGATTTTAGACAGGTCTTGCGTGCAAACTCTAGTACTCGATTGCAAGAAACGATAGGATTCGTAAAGAACCCACACTACCAAACCTTCACCACGAAATCTCCAACACCCATTGAATTCATAAAGAACCCACACTGCCAAACCTTCACCACCATTGGGTAGTACCAACTCCATCTCAAAATCAATACAAAACTAGTTCATAATTTATAGTAAACACTTTAGCCGAAATCCTCCACCGTGACGATTTCTTACTAGCTCTTCATCCTCGATATTGTTTGTGTTAAGAAATATAGAGTTATTTTAATTATTAAGAGTAGAATAGTCTTTTATTTTATTCCTTTGTTTAGCATATATATAGTCTCTTTGTATTTAGGTTAAAACTCGTCTTTAATATTCAATTGAATTATGCAGTATCAATGAAACTCTAGCCTCCTCTTTTCCTATTTCTTGTATTTCTCTTGATTATTTAACATGGTATCAGAGCTAATTTTCATGGGACGAGGCTTAATCTCAAACACAACTTTTTTTTTTGGAGGATATTCGTTCCGATTTGGCAATCTGGTATTTCGTTTTTCCTTTTTTTGCGATCTAGTTTTCTTTGTTTGTTTGATTATGGCTACTGAAAGAAACGATTCGCTTTAGTCTGTGAGTGTGAGGTTGGATGGAAAGAATTATTTGTGTTGGAGTTATGTGATGAAATTTTTTTAAGGGCAAATATATGTGGGGATATGTTAGTGAAACTTCTGTGAAAACCTAAGAATACTGATGAGGGTTATGCTAAGTTCATAGATGCCTGGGAAGTAAACAATGCAAAAATTATTACTTGGATTAACAATTCTGTTGAGCATTCTATAGGTACACAGTTGGTAAAGTATAAGACAGCAAAGGAGATTTGGAATCATCTGCAAAGGTTATTCACTCAATCAAATTTTACAAAATCGTATCAATTAGAGAATGACATACGAGCTCTTCAACAGAAGAATATGAGTATTCATGAGTTGTATTCTGTTATGACAGATCTTTGGGATCAATTGACTCTTACCGAATCGGCAGAATCAAAGGCATGTGGTGTCTATATTGATCGTAGAGAGCAACAACGGTTGGTACAGTTTTTAACAGCACTTCGCAATGATTTTGAAGGACTTAGAGGTTCAATTCTGCATTGTTCTCCACTTCCTTCTGTTGACTCAGTTGTCAGTGTGTTATTGGCTGAAAAAATACGTCTTAAATCTTATTTTAAAATGGGAATTCTTTCTATTTCTAATCCTTCTGTGTTAACAGTACCTTCTAAGTCATTCTCTAATAATCAGAATAAGCCTTACACAAGAGTTGTCTTCGACTAGTGCAGTTTCTATAAGCAAAAAGGTCATTGAAAGACTCAATGTCCTAAGTTGAGATAGCATAATCAATCGCAATAGCAATCTCAAGCTTGGAAGCCTGGCAACCAGTTACAATCTAATGCTCATAGACCAGCTCAGGGTTATAGACCACCACAGTCTAATACTGTAGCAGTAGTTTCATCAGGTCCTTTCACCGATCTTAGTATTATGACTGAGCAATTTCAGAAGTTTCTCTCCTTACAGCCACAAGCTATGTCTGCTTCTTCTTCCGTAGGTCAGTTGCCTCAGAGTTCTTCAGGTATGTCACATTCTGTATGGGTCTTGGATTCTGGTGCTTCACATCATATGTCTCCAGATTCTTTATCTTTTGCTTATGTGTCTCCTTCATCTTCTATTCCTGTTATGACTGCTGATGAAACTCTTATGCCTTTAGCAGGTGTTAGTTCTGTTGTCACACCTCACTTGTCTCTCCCTAATGTTTATCATATTCCGAAACTTATATTAAATCTTGTTTCTATTGGTCAGTTATGTGATTCTGGTAATTTAGTCACCTTTTCCTCTTCTTCATATTATGTGCAGGATCTAAAGGCTCAGAAGCTGATTGGGACAGGCCGTAGGAAGGGGGGACTATATATTTTGGATGAGTTAAAAGTGTCAGTTGCTGCTGCTGCTAATAGTGTTGATTTATCTTCTTTTCGTTTGAGTTCTTCTTCTTATAGTTTTTATTTATGGCATTCTCGTCTAGGTCATGTTTTGTCTTCTCGTTTGAGATTTTTGGCATCCACATGGGTCTTAGGAAATTTATAAACTTGTGATATTTCTGATTGTAGTGGATGTAAACTGGGAAAATTTTCAGCTTTACCTTTTAATTGAAGTATTTCTGTTTCTTCTTCTCTATTTGATTTGATTCATTCTGATGTATGGGGACTTTCTCCTGTTGCCACAAAGGGAGGATCTCGATATTATGTATTTTTTATTGATGATCATACTCGTTATTGTTGGATTTATTTAATGAAACATTGTTATGAATTCTTTGGGATATATACAGCATTTCGAGCTTTTGTCAAAACTCAACATTCTATTGTTATAAAATGTTTTAGGTGTGATTTGGGTGGGGAATACATTTCTAATGAATTTTGTGAGTTTCTTGTCTTAGATGGAACTATTTACCTAACTTTGTGTACAGATACTCCTAAGCAAAAATGGTATTGCTGAAAGAAAACATAGGCACATTATTGAAACTGCTCGTTCTCTCTTGTTGTCTGCTTCTGTTCCTAGTATGTTTTGGGGTGAAGCTGTTCTTACTGTTGTATGTTTGATTAATACAATTCCATGTTCTCATATTTCAAGTGTTTCTCCATTTAAAAAGTTGTATGAGTATGCCCCTGATTATTCTTTCTTTAGAGTTTTTGGTTGTACTTGTTTCGTTCTTTATCCTCATGTAGAACGTAGTAAGTTGTCATCTCGATCTGTTATTTGTGTTTTTCTTGGTTATGGTGAAGGTAAAAAAGGGTATCGTTGTTTTGATCCAATAACTCAGAAACTTTATGTATCTCGTCATGTTATTTTTCTAGAGCATATACCTTTCTTTTCTATTCCATCCACTACTCATAGCTTGACTAGATCTGATCTTATTCGTATAGATCCTTTTATGAGGATTCTGATAGTTTGTCATCTCAGGTTTCTAGTACTTTAATTCGTACTGATTATTCTGCATGTACTGACACTTTACTCTCCAACACACCTGAAGCTCCCTCTTCTCCTATGGTCTCTCAAGCTCTGTCTGAGATTGTGGATCCACCTCTACGTCAATCCATACGCATTCGTAAGTCCACAAAGTTACCAGATTTTATTTATTCTTGTTATTCTTCATCTTTTACTTTCTTTTTAACTTCTATTCATTGTCTCTCTGAGCCTTCTTTCTATAAAGAGGCAATTCTTGATTCTCATTGGAAGCAAGCTATGGACGAGGAACTTTCTGCTTTGTATAAGACAGGTACTTGGGATTTGGTTCCTCTGCCTTCTGGTAAGAGTGTTGTTGGTTGTCGTTGGGTGTATAAGATCAAGACTAATTCTGATGGATTTGTTGAGCGATACAATGTTAGGTTGATTGTAAAATGGTACTCTCAACAATATGACATGGATTATGAGGAGACATTTGCTCTTGTTACAAAAATGACTACTATTCGTACTCTTATTGCAGTTGCTTCGGTTCGTCAGTGACATATCTCTCAGCTTGATGTTAAAAATGCCTTCTTGAATAGAGATCTTCAAGAAGAAGTTTATATGGCGCCCCCTCCTAGTGTTTCACATAATTCTGGATATGTTTGCAAGCTCAAGAAAGCGTTATATGGTCTCAAACAAGCACCTCGTGCTTGATTTGAGAAATTTTCTGTTGTGATCTCGTCCCTTGGTTTTGCTTCTAGTAGTCATGATTCTTCTCTTTTTGTTAAGTGCATTGATGCAGGTCGTATCATTCTGTCTTTATATGTTGATGATATGATTATTACCGGTGATGATATTAATGGTATTTCAGTTTTGAAGACAGAATTAGCTAGACAGTTTGAAATGAAGGATTTGGGTTGTCTACGATATTTCTTGGGCATTGAGGTAGCCCACTTACCCAGAGGTTATCTTCTTTCTCAGTCGAAATATGTGCAGATATTCTTGAGCGGGCTAGACTTACTGATAATAAGACTGTAGATACTCTCATTGAGGTTAACACAAAGTATTATTCTTTTGATGGTTTACCTTTGTCAGATCCTACTTTATATCGTACTATTGTTGGGAGCTTGGTACATCTCACTATTACGCATCCAGATATTGCATATGTTGTTCATGTTGTTAGTCAGTTTGTGGCTTCTCCTACTACAGTTCATTGGGCAGTTGTTCTTCGTATTTTGCAGTATCTTCGGAGTGTAGTCTTTCAGAGTCTTTTACTTTCATCCACCTCTTCCTTAGAGCTGCGTGCATACTCTGATGCTGATCATGGAAGTGATCCCACAGATCACAAGTCTGTTACTGATTTCTGTATTTTTTTGGGTGATTGTCTTATTTCTTGGAAGAGCAAGAAATAATCTATTGTTTCTTAATCTTCAACCGAAGCAGAATATCGTGCTATGACATCTACTATCAAAGAGATTGTTTGGTTACTTGCAGATATGGGAGTTTCTCTTTCTCATCCTATTCCTATGTATTGTGACAACAAGAGTTCTATTCAGATTGCTCACAACTCGGTTTTTCATAAATGCACTAAGCACATTGAGATCGACTGTCACCTTACTCGTCATTATCTCAAGTATGGCATCATTACTTTGCACTTTGTTTCTTCTTCTTTGCAGATTTTTTTACCAAGTCGCATTCTATTTTCCGTTTTCGTTTTCTAGTTGCAAACTCTCGATGCTTGTAGCTACCGCATCGTGAGTTTGAGGGAGATGTTAAGAAATATAGGGTTATTTTAATTATTAAGGGTAGAATAGTCTTTTATTTTATTCCTTTGTTTAGCCTATATATAGTCTTTTTGTATTTAGGTTAAAACTCTTATTTAATATTCAATTGAATTATGCAGTATCAATGAAACTCTAGCCTCCTCTTTTCCTATTTCTTGTATTTTTCTTGATTGTTTAACAGTTTGGTTTCCACCTAGCTTCACTGTTGATGTCCAGAGAGAGAGATATGCAAGAAGAGAACCAAATAGCAGGTGAGAAGTGTTGTGTGAGAGGGAGATGAAAGATTTACATAGAGAAAGAAATGGTAATGGAGAAATGGATTTTGAATTTTTTAAATTTTGAAAGAGTTAAAGGGGCAACAGACAAAATGGTTGACCCAGCCCCCCCAAAAAATGACGGACCTTTTCCTTGTAATTTGCCCCGTTAATTTTCCGTCCACGAGCAAAGCTTGGTTGATAAACTGGCATTTTTAAAATTTTCTCTGACAAATTGGTGACGGGGAAGACATTTATTGGTTGTGCACACCACGTGGGCAATGCCAGGTGGTGTGTAATATCCATCCAAAAATTTCTCGTGAATCTGAGATCAAGAAGTGCTTGTGTCAGACAATGAAACCATGCACGTGGCGTCTATTTAAGACCATAGAGTGCCTTACGTAACTTGCAAACATAATCGGGATGGCTCTTATGAATGAATTCCTTTGGCTGTTAAATAAAAACTTTTTCAGCAAGATGACCATGTAAAAAAGCATTCGGTTGAAATATGTGACTAAAATTTCTCGTAATTAGTTAAACAATGGTTGGTGATCAAATTCGGAATATATAAAACCCTAATCTGTTAATTAAAAATTATATTATTCATGACATATATCATATATGTATTTTTGTTTTTTTTGTGAAATTATTATATATTAAATATTATTTTATAAAGGTGCATGCATACATATATATTACATTGATAAAATTGGATGTTTAGATTGCATATTTTCTAGTCAGCATGGATGACTTGGCTAGAAGGACCATTAAGTAGTGAAAAACTAGTCAATCCTACTTTGAGTATATTTAGCCTTCTTTCACTGTAGAGAGTTGCGAAAAATTGGTGGAGTTGATATTGGGAAGTTGAGGATATTATGTTGAGTGGTAACGACTAGTTGAATGGCTAGCTGATATATTTTTTATTATAAATAAGGCTCCAAAGAGAATACACTAGAAAACACCCAATTTGATAGAAAACTCATTGAGAAAAAATCCCAACTCTACTGCTTTCGTACCAAAAGAGTTTTTAACTCTCAAATGCTAACTCTCAATTCATCAAATTTATCAAGTTCTATTCCCCAAATTTCCTACACATTTTAGACATCAAGTTGTTTAATTGGCTAATTATAATTCACTGCAAGTGCTAATAATAACTGAACAGTGGCTGGCTTAATAACGGGGCTAAACATCTTTTTATAGTACAATCCATCACATTATTCAAATCCCTTTCAAACACTGCATGCCTTGAGACATGAACTCTATGTGGCATAAGATCCAAGCATTTGTAGCCTTTTTTATTTGAGTTGCACCCTAAAAAGACACTTCTTGCTTCAATATTCTAATTTGTGTTTTGTGTATGGAGGCAACAAGGGGGTAACAAGCACATCCAAATACCTTAAAGGTAGAAGAGTCAGGTTCAGATTGGAACAATTTTGTAAAAAGGGTGGAGTACTGCAATGTAGAAGTGGGTAGTCTATTTATCAAATACACGGCAGTAAGAAAGTTCCAACCAATATTTTGACGAGAGATGTGACTGACCAAGTAGTGCAAGTCTTGTTACAATGATATGCTGAGGTTTTCTTTCGGCAGTGTCATTTTGTTCTGATGTATGTGGGCAGGTGAATCTATGGAAAATGCCGTGATCACCGAAATATTTTTTGTAACTGTGGTCCTCCACCATCAGTTCGGATTTGCTTTATTTTCAAAGAGAGCAGATTTTCAATTAGGAATTTAAATTTCACAAAGCAACCGAAGACATCAGATTTTTGCTTAAAAGGAAATATCCATGAATATCTGGAAAAATCATCTAAAAATATAGCATAAAATTTACATCCATTGATAGATAAGATTGGGGATGTCTGAACATCAAAATGAACTATTTATAAGGGAGAAGTGACAAGTTAAGACTCTTGGAAAGGAATTTTTCTACTCTTGGCCAACTGACATGGTACACACAAAGAAGAATTGGATTTGGAGCTGGGATGGGACACAAGAAGCTGCTGCAATTTGATCACTCGATGCAAGATTTGTGTATTTGGATGGCCAAAATGTTTATGCCATATAGACATAGAGGTTTTGACTCCAATCAATGCTACACATCCTCTTCTCTTATTCATGGAAAACTGCTTCAAATGCACAGGATAGAGACCATCTTCACTCGGCCCTTGCGAGAGAATTGCCCCTTGAGGTTGTCCTTGACAAGAAAATAGGTGTGGGTTAGTTTAAAGAAACAATTATTGTCCCAGCAGAATTTTTGTACAGATAGTAATTGTTGGTGCATTAGGACAATGCAAAACTTTATTTAAATAAAGAGCAGAATTAACAGTAGTAAAGGAGGTAGAACCAGTATTTGCAATTTGAAGACCACCACCATTGCCCACTGCTACAGTCTCAGACCCTTTATATGGTTGCTGGAAGGTGAGGTTTTCCAACTCTGCTGTAATATGGTTGTTGGCACCACTCAGGGCCGGCCCAACAGCATGTGCAAAAAAGTCTGGGCTTTAGGCCCCATCTCAAGAGAAGGCCCCAAATTTTTAAATATGATAAATAACCCATGTAAAAAAAAAACTTATAAAAATATAAGCCCAATCAATAGGCCCACAATTTAATCCAAACATTAAATATCTACAAAAATTAACACTATAATAAAAAAAAAAAAACTGAAAAGTCAAATCAGCCACCAAAAAAATCAAATCATATCTATCTTTTACTACACACAATCTCTCTCTCTCTCTCTCTCGGTAAACCAACCTACCCAACAAAACATTTCCTTTTAACACACACAATCTCCTTCTCTCTCTCTCTCTCTCTCGGTAAACTAACCACACCAACATTCAATTATTTTTCTTTCTCTCTCTCCCATTAAACCAAAACCAGGAAACAAAAAAAAAAACTCTTAGTTCCTTCTTTCCTTTCTTTCTCTCACTCTCACACAGTGTGCTTTGAAGCAGAAGCGGTCAAGCCTGGACAGATCACTTTTTTTTTTTTTTGCCAAGTCCCAAGTGCTACACACACAACACACACAGCAACAGTGAACAAGAACAACCACCGGTGACTGACCGGACTCGGCCTCCATTTGATTTCATCCTTCATCATCAACATCAACTCAAGTTTTCATTGCAACATTTGAGATCATTCAAGGCTTTCAAGCCAGGTTCTATTGTTTCATAATTTTAATTTTTTTTGTTATATATTTTTAACTATACTATATATTGTGAATTGTGTTTGTTTGTGTTTGTTTGATTGTTATATAGGTATAATATATTAATAATAATATGGCACCTAGAAGACAACTAAGTGGATACGAAAAATTAAAAAAAAAAAGAAAAATAGATCAACTAATAGAATCTCAAAAAGGATCTCTTGATAAATTTGTTACTAATAACAAAAATAATGTAACAAAAAATTTAGATGAAAAATTTGAAAATGAACAAGTAGATAATAAAATAGAAGAGAATAATATTGAAATAGAAAATATTGAAATAAAAGATAATGAAATAGAAGATAATGAAATAAAAAATATTGAAGTAGAAAATATTGAAATAAAAGATAATAAAATAGACGATAATGAAATAGAAAATAGTGAAATAAAAGATAATGACGTAGAAGACAATCAAAATCTTAAGGAAACAATTGATTATAGTCATATAAATATTTATGATCCAAGTCAATGGAAAAATATTGATACGAAATTAAGAGATTTATTAGTAGAAAATGGTCCAATTAGATATAATAATTTAGATTTTCCTCGAGATGAACACTCTAGATATTTTTTCACTACACATTATATTCGCAAATTAACAAATGGGGAAACACTTGATAGAAGATGGCTAGTATATTCAAAAGATTTGGATAAAATATTTTGTTTTTGTTGCAAGCTATTCAATATGAATTATTCTACAAGTAAACTAGCTAATGAAGGAACAAAAGATTGGAGAAATATTAGTGTTAAACTTAAAAATCATGAAATAACTAATGAGCATATAACTAATATGAATACTTGGATTGAATTAGAAACAAGATTGCAAGTAAATAAAACAATTGATAAAAGTATCCAAGAACAAATTAATAAAGAGAAAGAATATTGGCCAAATGTATTAGTAAGAATTATTGCCGTTGTAAAGAATCTTGGTAAAAATAATTTAGCTTTTCGGGGAAAAAATGAAAAGATATATCAAGAAAATAATGGCAATTTTTTAAGTTTAATTGAAATGATTGCGGAATTTGATCCGATAATGCAAGAACACGTTCGTCGTATTCAACAAGATAGAATTCATAATCATTATCTTGGACATAACATACAAAATGAATTGATAAGTTTGTTAGGAAATGAAGTAAGAAACAATATTATTAAAAAAGTTAAAGAAGTAAAATATTATTCAATTATACTTGATTGTACCCCCGATGTAAGTCATCAAGAACAAATGTCTCTCATATTACGGTGTGTAGATATTACAATAAGTCCAATAAAAATAGAAGAATATTTTTTAGAGTTTATTAAAGTAGATGATACAAGTGGAAAAGGTTTATTTGATAAACTTATACATGTAATAAGTAATCTTGAACTAGATATTAATGATGTACGAGGACAAGGATATGATAATGGGTCTAATATGAAAGGAAAACATCAAGGTGTACAAAAAAGGCTACTCAATATAAATCCTAGAGCATTTTACACACCATGTGGTTGTCATAATTTAAATCTAGTACTTTGTGATATGGCTAACTCTTGCCCCAAAGCTATATCATTTTTTGGAATAGTACAACGTATATATTCATTATTTTCTTCTTCCACAAAACGATGAAAAATTTTACAAGATAATATTCAAGGTTTAACTCTTAAGCCATTATCACAAACACGTTGGGAAAGTCGTGTTGAAAGTGTTAAAGAAATAAGATTTTAAGCTCCAAGAATAAGAGATGCATTATTACAATTAGCGGAAATTAGTGAAGATCCTAAAACAAGGAGTGAAGCTAATTGTTTAGCAACATATGAGATTGAGAATTTTGAATTCTTATTGGGCATGACTATTTGGTATGATATTTTATTTTCCGTCAACTTAGTTAGTAAATATTTAGAATCAAAAGACATGCATATTGATATTGCTATAAATCAATTAAAAGGTCTCATTTCTTTTTTTGAAAAATATAGGGAAAGTCGATTTACAAATGCTATGATTACATCTAAAGAGATTGCATGTGAAATGGGTATAGAACCTATATTTTGTAAAAAACGTAAAATTCGTAGAAAAAAATAATTTGATGAAAATGTTGATGAAGAGGTAACACGATCTATTGAAGAATCTTTTAGAATTGATTATTTTACATATATACTTGATCAAGCTATTTCTTCACTAAAAAATAGATTTGAACAATTACAAAAGTACGAAAATATTTTTGGTTTTTTATTTAACTTAGAAAAATTAAAATCATTGACCAATGATACTTTAAAACAATATTGTTTGGATCTCGAATGTTTCTTAAAACACGAAAATTTTTCTGATATTGATGGCTTAGATTTATTTTTAGAACTAAATGTTTTAAAAGAAATTTTACAAACGAAAGAAAATACTCCAATAGAGATATTAAATTATATAAAAAAAATAGATTCTTTTCCAAATGCATGCATTGCTTATAGAATATTATTAACAATTCCTGTAACAGTTGCTTCTGCGGAAAGAAGTTTTTCAAAATTAAAATTGATAAAATCTTACTTAAGATCGACTATGTCACAAGAAAGATTAACTGGATTAGCGATACTATCAATTGAAAAGATATGGTTACAAAACTTGAATATAAAACCTTAATTAATACTTTTGCAACTCAAAAATCAAGAAAAATTAATTTTAAATAAAAAATATTAACACTAAGCATAAAAGGCCTCATTTAAAAGTATCGCTTTAGGCCCCAAGTTGTCTTGAGCCACCCCTGGCACCACTGTCCGCAAGCCATTCATTTTCTTCACACAAAGCATTTGCCTGTGCTACCATAGCAGCAAGTTCACTCAGTGGGTGCCTCCCTTGTTATGCAAAAATCCATTCGATGAAAGCAGTCCAATGCTTGATGGTTATTCTTTCCACATATCTGACATGGAGCCCGATTCATATTGAAATTATCATTTCGAGAAGCATTATTTTTGCCTTGTGATGAAATTCCAGTAGGGTTGAATGATTTTTTCTTATTGGAATCCCCTTGGTGTATTTGAGAATTTTTATTGATTGCTTGAGTTGTTGCCAAACTTATGTTTGCTATTGGAATCATTTGGCCTTCGGGAATAGAGAACAAAGGCACCAATATCAAAATTGAAATTCTGATTTTCAAGCAATTGTTAATAACTTAAGTAGCTCGGACTAAATTTCTTTCAATGTCAGAGTCATCTCGAGTGGCGAACGAGAAGGAAGTCACAAACGGATTGTATTGTGGATTTAATCCACCCACAATATAAGAAATAAGGTCTGCATCTCCTACTGACTTTCCAACAATAGCCAGCTGTTCAGCTAGGGTCTTTGCAACATGAATAAATTCAGCGCAAGTTTTAGACCCTTGACGAATATTTTGCAATTGGCGCCGCAAATGATTCACGCAGGATCGAGATGACAAGGCATACTGATTAGCCAATGCAGTCCACACTTAACGTAAGCTGTTTAAGCTATAAAAAGTAGGGAGAACTTTCTCTGACAAAGTAGCAATGAACCAACTCAGAATGTACTGATCCTTTTTCTCCCAGAGAATAAATTTTGGGTTCAAAGTTTCAGTTTCTTTGCTGGCAGAATCTAACTTATACTTTGGGGGCCAAATCTCTGAGCCATCAAGAATGCTCAAAGGACCATTGGTCCTAAAGATAGGAAGAAACGGACAGACCCACATTAAGTAGTTATTGTCATCTAGCTTGATGGAAACCAGACGAGCAATATTGGGAATGGAAAAAGCAGAGGAAGAATTGATGCCAGTGTTTGATTCAGTCATTGGAAACAGAAAAATTCCATTGGTATTAGCCGTAGGTTCTGATACCATGTAAGAAAGATAAGTTGAGAAAGGTTTGGCAGGAATACCAAACTTTGTTTCATTGAATTCTCTTTAGAGAAGTTACATATATATGTTAATTACTAAATGATAACTAAGGGAATTTAATAAAATGAACCGAGCTCTCAAGCCTAATTTTAGAGTTCTTTAATAAACAAGTCGAGCTCAAACAATGTCTAAGTTATGTGAGCTTGATCCGAGTTTGAACATAGCTGAATCCACAAAATTGAGTACTTGGCTTGACTAGGTTCGTTTACGCTTCCCCCTAATAGTCCTTAAAACCGTATATGCCAAGATCAGGTCTTGAACAGTTGAACTAATGGGTTCAATTTTGATGCTGATCAGTCATATGACAGAACTATTGTAGCCACAATGATAAGGCAGTTACATGGCCTCATCGACGAGTCATTGGTTTAATAGTTCTGGTCCAATTGTTGTTAACAGGAAGGGAAAACAAGTGGATATTTGTACAAATCATGAAGTTCCACTTAAATTTGTAAACAAATCTTTTATTACTATTGAACCTCTTTTCATTAAGTATTATTAAGCCAAGTATAATATATTTAGGGAAAATTATACCCCTCAACTATGCCCTTTTTCACATTGCCCCGTCAACTATTTTTTTTTACATGCACCCTTAACTATGTGATTAGTTTCAGATTGTCATAATTATTAACGTATATTATATATTTGCGAAAAACAATTTCATTTTGTCTCCCAAGTTAAGTAATTTTTTTTTCACCTTGCCCCAATGCATCTACAATTTTTGTCCAAAAAAATGGGGGACGTTTGGGATTGAGGCCATGAAATTATTCGAGTAGTTGAGGGGGTAGTGTAAATAAGTTAATAGTTCAAGGGGCAAAGTGAGATCGAGTTTTTTTCTTTGTTTTTTTTTTCCTTGTTACGTCTCATGTTTATATCATGGAACATGGGATTCTGCATGGCTCATTGCATCAAGAATAGCTTGCTGGCTGTTCTTCAAAACTGCTATTGGTCCAAATCCAGACCTTGCGAGATAAACTTACCTCCGTCCGTCCATGACCTAAATTGGTTGGTAACAACCAAAGTGGCTTCCATGAGTTGCATTAACTTTAGTTTTTCTAAGGCTTAGTATTATTGGTTTAACATTGGTGTCTTCAATAGCACAAGTCCTAACCTTACGGGATGAAATGTTTTTGCTTTTGTTTTTGTTTTTTCAAAAATCATCAAATGAAAAACACATTCAAATAATTTGGAGCATTTTTTTTTTATTTGTGCAAGAGTCATGTTGACTTTCTCTCTATCGTTTTTATTTTATCGAGTCAAAAGACACCCAAAGGAACGAGAAATGGTGTTCATACACATATTCTTATTGCAACCTATTATACATGTTTACAACGACTCCATGATGCTGGTGTGTGACCTTGGTTTTATATAGTTTTTATCAATTTAGTCTTAATTTTATTAATTTTGTCCTTAAAATATTCAATTTGTGTCACTTTAGTCTCTAATCAGATAATCCGTTAAGTTTTATGATGAAGGTGACCATGTATCATTTTTTTAGACAGTATCGCGTGTCCAACACGTGATCATTCCGTCAAAAGCTTAACGGTCCGTCTGTGTAAGGATCAAATTGACAAAATTGATACAATAAAAACTAAATTGATAAATATATATATATATATATATATATATTAGGGACAAAAATATTAACACTTATATTATTATATATTGCTCTTGATCCGTATGAGTTAAAACATTTTTGTATTACTGAAGAAAATGAAGCTGGTAGAATCAAAACGAACAAACAGAACCAAGCTTGGGCTGTTTTGCTTGGGCTTTGTTTTCTCCTACACGTCGTTTGGGCCAAATTTTGCTATTGGTCAAACATTTAAATAGTGATTCATTGGGAATGTATAACATCAATTAGACTCATCAGTAGAGACAATGCTAACCATAGATGATCGTCCAAGCTATCAAAAAAAAAAAGATGATGGTCCAAGCTGCCAATCCACCTCTGCTCCTTCTTGGCCTATTATTTTGTTGTCACCTTTGAGATGGATAGGGCTGTTAATCAAGCTGAGTTTGAACACTATTTTAGGCTTGTTTATGAGTAAATAGTTAAACGAGTCACCTCGTTTATGTGTAAATTAGGCTCGACAAATACTTGACAAGGGCTCGATTAACACCCCTAACCATGAAGATCAGAACGAATTTTTGGATTGGATTTTCGATTCTTAATAGATTCAGATATGGGTCGTAAACATGAAACTCATCAGACAATTGGGTTGAATTTTGGTTGCAATTTTAGAACGAATATGAATTCAAATCAGACGAAATTTAATTCTCTGATAGGTCCACCAATAAGTCTGCATAAAAAGACATGCTTACCAGATTTAGTGAGCCTATTAGCTCCAGCTCCAGTCCATAAGTTTAACATGTAGCTAATTAACGAACCATTTGCCCAAATCTTCGGGCGGGGATAGCGTGGTTTGTCTCTCACAAATCTTTTCCTTCAGTCACACTTTTAAATTTGAGATAGTGTGTTAAATGAGCTAAGTGCTTCGAATTTGAATTGGCATTCGTTCATTCAAATTGAAAAAATCTGATCAGATTCTTAAAGTTACTTCATAAAATAAGTCGAATCTAAGAACCACGTGACTCTGGTCGAATTGGCATGGCTAGGCTAAAATAGGTTTTTTTATAAGTATTTCTAACTTTTACTAACAAAGAATTTATATTCTATACAACAATTACTCTAAAGTTATCTACAAATAATAGTTTCAGATCATAGATACTTCTCTCTCATCTTTTCTCTAATAGTTTTTTGAAAAACTTAAACTATAAGTGTTTGATTTTATGGTTGATTATAAAGTTCTGGGAAGATTTTTCTTAAGTGATTAATCATTCTGTGGTTGATTTTTAAGTTTTTTATTTTTTTGGCCAGGATTGATTATTAAGTTGAAGGGTTTAGTTTTTACAAATTTTTTAATAAGAAATTTAATTTAATCATAGTTCTATTCAAAAGTTCGCAAAGTTCTTCTAAGGTAAACTTATGCAAGAATCTAAACTCGATAATGCAGCTAAAGTCGAGATCAAACTCAGCAAGTCACAAGCAAACCAACAAATTTGGTCCGATTAACACTATAGTTGTAGCATGTCGGTGCATATATTATTTAATAAAGAAGAAAAGTGTTGAATATGCCTTGAGTAACGTTACCGAGTCATTTTCATTAAGACAATATTCGTCCCACCAATTATAGTAAATAGGTGTGCACTAGGTTATAGCAAATTTGCCTCTACAATACAATGAAGTCCAAAATCGAATGTGTTGTTTGATTGCATAATGCACAAATAAAGTCAAACTCGAATACGTTCAGATTTCTCTAGTTTGTCAAGACACTAGAACTCTATTTCTACAGAGAACATATTCCAAGAAGAAGAATATAAAAATAATAATGAGTAGAAAGAGTTTAAGCTTAAGGAGAGAAATATCGCAGGAAATTTAAAGTCCGTTCGAATAAAAGAATTCTGCGCAATTTCTAGGCCCTTTCGTATTTGTTTAGATAACCACTAAACATGTATGGTGACTGTTCAAGAACAAAAAGACATGTCTATTAATTTATGGAAACATGTATGGAGATTTGGAATATATAGTATTTTTCCTATTAATTTACAAACAGTTAAATGTTATGTATCCTAAATTTCTATCCCAAATTTTCATCCTAAATCAAGGAGGACCATTGGATCAGTGGGTCCCAATTAAAAAGTTGATGGGACCCATTCATCCAATGGTCTCGCTTCATTGGCGATAAAGATTTGAGATACATAGTGTTATTCTAAATGAGCACTCTCATCAACAGTCACATTTTAATAGACACTTTCAAATTTAAGTAATATAAACATTTGTTCACACACCTTAGCGATTTACAGTCCAGGTCTAGTTATCATGGCACGTAATTTGATCATGAATCGCAATCAGATGATCAGACATGAAACACAACATTCGATCGTATGTATACGTGAAATCGATTGTCCGATTAAAAATAATCACAAAGTCAATGATCATGATCTGATCGCTCCTCGCTAAAATGCTTATACACCAAGTGTCGAATGCGCCTCTAAAGCGCCACAACGAGCCATGCCATGCACATGTGCAGATGGTCTGAAATATCATCCTAGTGTGCACCTTCATGCATACTAGCATTTTTAGCACTAAAGTAATAAAATGCGATAAGCGTCTGTTAATAAATGCATTCGATTTTTTCTCACTTTCCAATGTAAGATTTACCTTCATGTAGTAAATGTTATTGTATATATAATGGATGACCCTTAACCTTCTAATTAGTACTCTAAGGAAATAAGAATTAGCAAGTGTTAGTGCATTAGATTATAACCCCCTACTCATTTATTAGGAACAGCAGTTCTCACAAACGGTGTCAACTGATAGGAGCTGTTTGGAATGAGGGTTTGGGAGGGGTTTGAATTGTGGGTTAGGGAATAAATTCCTTAAACCCATGTTTGGTAACTCATGTTTAGCCTAGGGTTTGAAAACTCAGCCCGTTGGATGGTCCGGTCATGAAACCCAAGGGAGGAGTGGGTTACATATGAGGTTAATGGGTTTAACATATAAATGACATTTATACCCTTATATATCATATATACCTCATATATACAAATTAGTTAAGGGGTAAAATAGTCATTTATATATAAATATATTATCATAATAATCATATATTTATGCGCATACCAAACATGGGTATGAACATCATTGAATGTTGAATCCCATCTTTGAATCTCATCTTTGGGTCAAACCCGAGTTTGAACAAGTCAATCCAAACCCTTCTCAAAAAACATACCAAACAGACCCATAATGTATATAACACAACAGAACACGACAAAGCAGTATTGGAGATTCAATGGACATTGAATGACTCATTCTGAGCTCCTAGGCTCTTCGAGAATTGGAATTAGGGATGGGATGATCACACAGTAAGTTTACAATGGTTCACCAGCTCGGGAGCTCGGCTAATCCACTCTCAAATGAGTCTCTTACTCCTGGGAAATATATTGATAAAAAGGAGATTTTACACTGAGTGTTTGAGTAAGCTAAGATTGCCTCTCTTTACTATTGTGGGTCATGTCCCCTATTTATAGTTGATCTTGCACTTCACTTGTTCTTCGGCGAGATCCTTGCTTCCCTCGTAACTGTTGCTTTTATTAGACTACGACTGCGGTAAGTGTTGGGGTGGTTACGAACCTTCTGCCTAGATAAGCGATTGTCGTTATCGTAGTGCTGCTTGGTGGGGGCCAACTGTCTTTTATGTTGCCATTCCTGAGATGCAAATGCAGGGAGCTTAAGGTTTGACCTCGAGGTCTATAGACAACTTAAATGAACTGAGTTCCCAACCTAAGAGAGCATGACTTGTGTTACCGAGCTCAACCTTAGGCGTATTCGAGATACCATCAGTTGCCTCCAGTCTTGGGATAGGAAGGGTAGTATGAGCTGGGACTGAGCTCTGTCCTGAGTGAGTGAGGTGGCCTTGAATCGTCCTCGAGATACGAATGATGAGATTTTTTTAGACTGTTATGGCGAACGTGCACTTATTTTCTCCTCGTTTCTCACGCACATCCCTTATCTTAAGGTTCCACGTGCCCATCCGTACGCTTAGCTTTAAATACATCGTCAGATAAAACTACATCCTTCATTATTTTGAACTCTCTTCGTCTTCTCTCTTTCTAATTTTTTCTCTCTTTCCTTTCTCTCTCGATTTCATCTTCCTCAATTCACTGGAGATCTAGGGTTTTGTAGAAGATTTTCCAAGTTTACTCCAAAGGTTCTGCGAGGCTGGCTTAATTTATTCCTTGGATTTATTATGGTTCCTAATTTTTCGATTATGCTTAGCTAGCTACGCCTTTCGCTCTGCTCCTTTCCTTTTTTTTTAAGCTTTCATTCATTTTGGATCCCTCAAATTCGAGGTGGTGATTTAACTTTTGGACTTTTCACTTCTGGTATTTTAAGAATCAAGGTCGCTCCTTATCCTTTCTACCTCTCTTTTTGGACCCTTATTCTACTGCTAGAATTTTTCTCTTAAGTCGTTGGTGTCTCGACCCTTTGGTTCTCAGGGATTTCCTTACTCGTGTTCTCTCGCTCTATACCTATTTCGATATTCCTTTTTCCTATCCAATCATGTATGTTTCCTCTAATGCCACTGCTTCATCAGTCTCCTTTGCCATGGGTGACAGGTCTCTTGAACTAGAAGAAGACGACATGGGGGATGTGGGTGATGAAATAGACAATTTTCCTGGTGTCCATTCCGTTGACGCTGGGGAAGAGGCAAAGGTCCCATGCCGTTATCCCATCCTCCTACAAGGTCTAAAAAGTTTCAGAAAGGGAAATCCAAGGTGAGCGATGCTGGGGTTTTCGACAGTGCTGGGGACATAGAGGTTGCCCCCAGAACCTCATACCTCGTGGGGTTCAGCGAGGTTACCCCTCCCTTTCTGAGTGTCCTTTCAGCTCAATTTGGTTTCCCAATGGGTATGCAATACTAGTCTCCAAATGTGGACATTCGGTATGACTCTAAGGTCCCAAAGAAATAGTGCTCTCCAACATTTCAATGTATGTCCTGTTCAACTCTCTCCCAATTTCTGGGGTATTCTGGTGGGCCTTTTGATTTTTTTTAGAAGAACAAGCTTGGTGTCCCCATCGTACCCTTACTCATGAAGTTCTTTAATGTCAATGTTACCCTTTCTGATGGATTTTTATACATTTCTAAATGGGTGAAGATCTAAGTTCTAATTATTAACCTCCCTAGCTCCCACAAGGGGTGGAACAAGCTTTTATTCTTCGTGTCAGGGAGAGAATGGGAATATAATCCCAGAGATGCAACTGATACACTCCCTGTACCTCGGGCTTGGTCTGCCCCTGATAATTTGGATAAGTCTTGCCTAGGAGGGTCTGGTCTAGCCTTACAGCTTGGTGTTTTATCCTGCTGACTTTGTCTCTGTTATCACTTTCAAGTATTCGACCCAATCTTAGCGATGAGGACAGAATAGTCTTGTTGAGCTCCTCAGGCCTGTGGTGCTTACTTAGTTCGGGTTGAGTCCCCCCGAAGTGAGAGTTGAGACACCCATTCCTATATTTGTGGTTAGTGTTGAAGATCCTGCTGGTAAGACTCCTTCTTCTTCATTTCTAATTCTTTCTTCTATCTCCTTCTCTTTTTTATATAATCAGCTTACTCTGATTTCTCAGGATCAAGCTCGATGGCTCCTGATGTTGAAACTGTGAGGGCTAAGGTGGCCCATCTTAGGAAGGATAGATCTGGGGGAAAGCGTACGGCCAAAGTCGGCTCTGAGGATGATCCAAGCTCTACTCAGAAAATGCCAAGAGTGAGCTCATCTTCTCATCCCCCTTTCTAGGTAGTTTCTACTCCTCCACTAGATTCTTAGAAGACTTCTTCATCGTATAGACTGCAATGGTCTCCACTTCTCAAGGGATCTATCTTCCTTTGATGACCCCAACAATGTCTTCTCCTCCCTTCATGGGGTCCTCTGGACAAGCTGGGACCTCATATTCTACTTCATCAACAGAGGTTGTTGGGGCTCTTGAAACCATAGCTTATTTCCCGCGAGAGCCTTTTCCTTTCCGTCCTATCGAGAAGGCTCCTTGCTTGCCTACGGAGAGCTTGTCCAGAAAGGCAACAAAAGGCAGGGGTTCGCTCATTGGAAACGTGAATCTTACTGTCAAGGCCATTGTCTCAGTCATCCCTGAGTCAGACATCCAAGAGGTCTCGATGTTCCCTTTGGCCACCTTTGCTACCACCGCTTTGTATGGAGCAGCTTTAGTAATTTCTGATTCACTCAAGTTCTTATTTTTGCTTTGAGTAGATAGTTTTTACTGACCTCAGCTTTTTCTTTTGCTTCTCTTAGTTGGCCATTCATGTAAGTGCCTTGGTAAGCCGAGTTCGGGCTTTGGAGAGCGCAGCTGAGATTTCTCAGAACTCTTCAATGGCTTTTGAGCTCAAAGTTGCTATTTTGGTCTTTACCAACGAGGCCCTCAAGGCCTAGGTTCATGACCTGAAGGGTCAGGTTGAGGATTTGACCTCAGCAAATACAGGTCTGGAGGTTGAGGCTAAAAAGGCTAAGGATGAGCTTAAGCTCAAAGTTGATAGCTTGGTTCAGGCACAGAAGGACGTCTTCAAGGCTCATGATTCTCTTCAGTCGATGAAGAACGAGTATAGTATGTTGGTTGAGGTCAACGTCACTTTGATGAAGGAGATCGAGGCTAAAATGGCCTTGACTCAAAAGAAGGATGTCGAGATTGCGGAGCTCAAAGATGAGGCTGCTACGAACTAGGATGTAGGGTACTTTGCCTTCCAGGAATGGGATATGGAAACGTATCCAAATCAGGACTTTGACTTTAATCCTCCTTTGGACAAGGAGAAAGACAAGTCAGCTGCTGATAAGGAAGTAGAGGTTCCAACTTTTG
Organism: Ilex asprella; assembly: GCA_023539305.1. Classification (NCBI taxonomy): domain Eukaryota; kingdom Viridiplantae; phylum Streptophyta; class Magnoliopsida; order Aquifoliales; family Aquifoliaceae; genus Ilex; species Ilex asprella. Next base: position 35,744,981 of record CM042186.1, on the reverse strand, counting down.
TTTTTCCTGGAGTGGAGGAGCCCTATACTAGTGATGATGCTGAAGCTTCTTAGGTTTAACCTACTAGATTGGTTCTTCTTGACATAGAGGTAGGAGTTTCTGAGGTTATCTTGCCCCCAACTCACCCTGCAAAGGTTGATACTTCAGCTCCTACTTCTTTTGAGGTTCTTTTTGACCTTACTACTGTCTTTTCTGAACTATCTGGGGATTCTTCTGGTCTTTCTTATGTTCCTTTGGAGCTGTCTGAGGCTACTACTAAACCATCCGTATAGACTTGGGGCTTTTTCTACTTTAAGATTTTTTGTAATATTTTGTGAGAAAATACCTCAATCTTGTACGCATAAAAAGATCTCCATCTTGTATCTTGAAAGTAATTTTATCTTGTATTCTATTTTGTATTTTGTTATTTCCCCCTTTGCCCCTTGCTTCGAGGAGAACTTTGTTCTTCTGCAAGTGAATTTGATTTTTTCAAGTATGAGGTCTTCGTCATGTCTGCTGAACTTAGCTGCTTGCTAAGAGCTCTTTGTGGTTTGGTGTGCCGAAGAGCTTATTGTTTTATGAGTTGCATGGCTCATTCCAACTTCTTGTGATTTGAAGAGCTCATCGAGTGTATATGAGTTGTAGAGCTCATCGTTTATTTATGAGATGAAGAGCTAATTATGTGTTTATGAGTTGTAGAGCTCATCATTTGTTTGTGAGCTGAAGAGTTCATTGTTTGTTTAGGAGGAAGAGCTCATCGTTTGTTCATGAGCTGAAAAGCTCATCGTTTGTTTATGAGCTGAGGAGCTCATCGTTTGTTTATGAGCTGAAGAGCTCATCGGCTATTCTCGCTAGTAATAGAAAGACAATTTGAGCTGAAACTTCATCATTTTATTGTTGATGATCTGTTACAAATATCTTGGTTATTGAAGAATCTTTTCAAATGGTCAGCATTCCAGGAATGAGGCAAGATTTTTCCTTCCTCTGTTTGTAACTCGTAATTCCCAAGTCTGATCACTTTGGATATGATGTACGAACCTTCCCAATTAGGTCCTAACTTTCCATGAGTGGGGTCCTTTCTTACAAGGAGGAATTTCTTGAGGACCAGATCTCCTACTTTGAAACTTCTGTGTCTAACTCTTCTATTGTAATATCTGACCGTCTTTCTATGATAATCCAGGATGTGCTGCAAGGCTCTGTCCCTCTTTTCATCTAAGAGATCGAGATTAAGCAAAAGTGGTTCATCGTTATGCTCGGGGTCTAAGAGCTCTGTTCTTGGATATGAGATGTCTATTTTCACAAGAGTCACTATTTCAGTCCCGTAAGCCAAGGCGAAGAGCGTCTCTTAAGTTGCCGATTTGGTTGTGGTTTTATAAGCCCATAATGCTTCTGGAAGATGTTCCACCTATCGTCCTTTCAAGGCCTCGAGTTTGGTCTTTAGAGCTTCTTTTATGGTTTGGATAGTTACTTCTACTTGCCCATTCGACTGAGAATGGCCTGATGCTGAGAAGTTATTTTTTATGTCTAGCTCAACACAAAACCCTTTAAATCTGGGATTGTCAAATTACCTCCTATTGTCTGAGACGATTGTTCTGGGTATTCCAAACCTACATATTATGGATTTTCAAGTGAAGTTTTGGACCTTCTGCTCTGTGATTTTTGCAAGAGGTTCCATTTTAACCCATTTAGTGAAGTAGTCCAGCCCAATTATAAAAAATTTGCATTGTCTAGTACTGATTGAAAGAGGTCCAAGTATGTCTAATCCCTATTGTTGGAATGGTCAGGGACTATACACTGAGGTGAGGAACTCTGGTGGGAAGTGTGGGATATTAGCGTGCAATTGGTAGGTTTTGCACCTTTTGACCAGTTTTACTGCGCCGTTGAGCATAGTGGGCCAAAATTATCCCTGTCTTAGAGTCTTTTCCAACCAAGGCTCGATCTCTGATGTGGTTGCCAGATATGCTTTCATGGATTTCTCTCAGAACATAGTTAGCTTCTTCATCCCCTACACACCTCAGGAGTGGTGCCAAGAAGTCTTGCTTGTACAGGTTCCCTTGCAGGAAAGTGAATCTAGATGACCTGACCCTTAGCTTTGCAACTTCTTTGGAATCCACTGGTAAAGTTCCATTCTGAATGTACTTTTTGATTAAGTCCATCCAGGTTAGATGAGTTTACACAGGGAACACATCTCCATGCTTAAAGCTCACTGATGGCTCAGCTAAGTGCTCAACTGGAATTAGTCTATCCAAGTTCTCTTGAGAGGCTGTGGCTAGTCTTGCCAAGGCGTCAGCTTGGGAGATTTTAGCTCTAGGGACATGCATGACTTTAACTTGTATAAATTTCTTCATTAGCTCTTGTACCTTCCTTAAGTATAGAATCATTCTCTCTCCCTCAGCTTCATACGTTTCCTCAATCTGTTTGACCAATAGTTGGGATTCGTTGTAGATCATGAGCTTCTCTACCTCCATGGAATGTGTCATGTTGAGCCCAGCAATGATGAATTCATACTCAATCTCCTTGTTTAAAGCCTTGAACTCCAACCTGAGGGTGGATTCGATGTTTATTCCATTGGGGGAGGTAGGATTAGCCCGACACTGCTGCCATGGGTGTTGGCAGCTCCGTCTACTGAAAGCTTCCTTGTTGGGAGGTCGGGTACCAGCTCAGTTACCTCAATGGATGCTCATGGCCTTGTTGTGAATTCTGTAATGAAATCCACTAGTATTTGCCCTTTGATTTTGGTCCTAAATTTGTACTTGATGTCAAACTCGCAGAGCTTTATCGCTCATTTGACCAGCCTCCCTGATGACTCTGGTTTGTGCAATACATGCTTTATTGGTTGGTCTGTAGGGACCTCAATCGTATGAGCCTGAAAATAAGGCCTGAGCCTTCTTGCTTCTATTACCAGAACTAAGACTAGCTTTTTCATCTTCAGATATCTCTCATCTGCCCCCTCAGAGCTTTGCTACAATAGTTGACTGGCTGCTGAACTCTGTCTCAATCTCTGACCAACGCTGCGCTAGTTGAGAAATATGAGATAATAAGGTATAGAATGAGCACCTCTCCCTCTCTAGGGATCACAAGGATTGGGGGAGAGCTAAGGTAATCCTTGAGAGCTTTGAACACTTCCTCGCACTATGAATCCCATTGGAATGCATTTTTCAACATTTGGAAGAAAGGTTGGCATTTGTCGCACAACCTGGAGACAAAGAGACTTAAGGCTACATTAGTCATTGAATCTCTCTTGTGTTTAAGGGTGATTGCATGTCTATTACCGCTCTGACCTTCTCTGGGTTAGTCTCTATTCCTCGGCTATTGACTATAAAACTCATGAACTTTTTGGTGAAGACCCCAAAGGCGCATTTAGCTGGGTGAGCTTCATCTAGTATTTCTTAAGGATTTGAAAAGATTCCTTGAGGTGTCTGATATGGAGCTCAGCTTTCAACGACTTGACTAGCATGTCATCAATGTACACCTCCATTGTTGTCCCGATTTGCTTCTAGAACATTTGGTTCACCAGACACTGGTAAGTGGCTATAGCGTTCTTCAACCCAAATGGCATAATCTGGTAGCAGTATGTCCCATGCTCAGTAAAAAATGACATATTTTCTTGGTCAAGGGGATCCATCCGGATCTGGTTGTATCTTAAAAAAACATCTATGAAGCTGAGTAACTCATACCCAGCTGTGGCATCCACAATCAGGTCGATCTGAGGTAAGGGGTAGCTATCCTTTAGGCAGACTCGATTTAGGTTGGTGAAATCGATGCAGAGACGCCACTATCGTTGGCCTTCTTTACAAGGACTACATTAGTCAGTCATGTCGAATAATCTACCTCCCTGGTGGCTTTTGGTTTGGAGGAGCTTAGAGACCTCCTCATTAATTGCCTGGGGCGAAACTCTTTCTTTTCTGCTTGATAGGCTTGAAGGTTGGGATCACGCTGATCTGGTGTGTGATGACTAAGGGGTCAATTCCCTGCATATCTTCTTGTTTCCAAGCGAATACCTCGATATTCCTCTTAAGGAATTGAATAAGGGGGTCTTTAACTTCTTTGACTAGCTTTAACCCTACATACACTAAATTTTCTGGTTCCTCGTTGAGCTGGATAGGCTCCTGTTCTTCTGAAGGTATGGGTCTTGTCTCCAACTCATCCCTCATGTCAAGTTTACCCAGTTGTATAGTCTTGACCTCTTTTTTTTCCATAAACATCATGTAGCATTTTTGTGCCACTCGTTGGTCTCCTCGAACCACTCCAACACCATTTTCGGTAAGAAACTTCATGACGAGGTGATAGGCAGAAGGGATGGACCTTATGGCATTGAAGAAAGACCTCCCCAACAAAATATTATATTCTAAGGGGCGTCAACCACCAGGAATCTTACTGTAGTGGTGGATTGCCAAGGTGGGTTTCTCATTGTAAGAACGATTTGGATTGAACCTAGAGGTAGCACTCTTTTCCCTGAGAATCCCAACAGGTGAGTCCTTACTGGTTCAAACTTTTATCAACCTATATCCATCTCGTTGAAGGCAATTGTAAAGATGATATCGGTAGAGCTCCCATTATCGATTAGAACCTAATAGATGGTTCTATTGGCGATGATGGCCCTCACCACTAATGGATCATTGTAGGGATGTTGGCAATCCTCTAAGTCTGCATCCGAAAAAGATACGTCCATGCGCAGCCGAGGTGCTCTAGACACAGCTTGCACCTCTAGTACTTCTTCAGTTCGAATCTTACTCATATGGGCTTTCCTGGCTGAGCTGTATTCCCCACCTCCAGCAAACCCTCCTGATATTACTCTAATCTCTCTCAAAGGTTGTTGGTGTTGTGTAGGAATTCGCTGCTGAGGTGCTGGTTGTGGGTGAGCTCGATTCTGATTATTTTGGACCACAAAGCAGCGCAGTTGCCCCTTTTGAATTAAGAATTTGATCTCCTTCTTTTAACTGAATACAATCGTCAGTAAGGTGACCATGGTCTCTATGATACTCACAGTATTTCATTGCATCATGTTTTGTGGGATCAGCCTTCATCCGAGGTGGCCACCTCAGAAACTTCTCGTTTGGTACTTCATATAGGACTTGAGACACTATGGGGGTGAGAGGAGTGAACTGGCGAGGTACAAATCTTGGTTGTAACTCCTGCGGTGGAGGACCTAGATGGTCTCTAATGTCTCATCTTCTTTTCAAATAGCGCTATCTATCTCTTTGTGGAGACCTGTCTTGACTTTTCTCTTTTCTAGGACTTTGGTCCCTTTTGTTCTACTTCTCATTGTGTGTGGTTGAGCTCTCTACCTTAGAAATGAGAGCTTCCTCGTAATTGATATATTTCTCTACTTTGGCAAGGATTTCTGGCATGCTGGCTTGTAATTTTTTGGAGATGGAGAACATTCAATCCTTTGACTGGACACCCAGCCCGACAATGAAGGCAGTGAGAGAAAATTTTTCATCACAAACATCTACTTTCAGAGATTCTAAGTTGAACCTCTGAACATAGTTTCGTAGGGTTTCATTGGGTCCCTACTTTATATTTAACAAGTGGTGGCTTGACTTTCGATAAGTCTGAGCTCCTATAAAATATGAAAATAATGAGACAGCGAGCTCTCTGAAGGAGGAGATGGATGTTGGGGTCAGCCTATTGAACCATGATAAGGCTAAGCCCTTTAATGTGATGACAAAAGCTCAGCACTGTACTAGGTCTTGATACCTATGGAGCTCCATCTGGTTTTTGTAGGTATTAAGATGGTCCCTGGGGTGTTTTGTCCCATCGAAGGTTCTATTTCGGGCATTCTGAACTTTGGTGAAAGGGAAAAATGCAGCACCTGCGATAAATGGAGATTCAGTCTGTTGAACTACGGCTTCCATAGTAATCGGGGTCTTACCTCTTACAACCTCCTTCATGTGGCTGAGCTCTTGCTGAATTTTCTTCAAACGTTGTTCCTAACACTATTATTTCCTCCCCTACTGATGTTAAGGAAATTCATTCTTGTAGGTTCCTCTATTCTGACTCTATACTTCCTCGTTGTCCTCGTTCCTACGAGCTCGAGGATGGACATTGTCCACTGTCTGGCTAAGTTCATCTCCCTTAGTAACGTCTCTTAGGGAGTTAATGTGTTGTTGTTCCCCCTGTGGGGAATCATCCTTGGCTAGTTGTACCCTTTAGGAATGTTGGAGAAGATTCAGCAACTCTTTATTCTGTTGGAGGAGGCGTTGATTGGCTAGGCGAAGGGCTTCTAGTTTGTTGTTTGGGAGGGGGTCCACCATGGGAGAATTGACCTTAGGCGTCGGCAAAAAATCACGAATATTTTCTTGCTATCTTCTGGCAGCTGTTTCTGGTTGGTTCTGTAACCGAAGGGGGTTCATCTGACTTTTGCTTATGTTGCGCGTAGAAACAATCAATTACTGAAGAATGTCAGTAAATTTTTATCAGGAACAGTCGTTCCCACAGACGGCGCCAAATGATGATGCATATAACACGATAGAGCAGTATTGGAGATTCAATGGACACTAAATGACTCAGTCTGAGCTGCTAGGCTCTTTGAGAATTGGAATCAGGGATAGGATGATCGCACAGTAGGTTTATAGTTGTTCACTAGCTCGGGAGCTGGCTAATCCACTCTCAAATGAGTCTCTTACTCCTGGGGAATGTATTGATAAAAAAAAGATTTTACACTGAGTGTTTGAGTAAGCTAAGATTGCCTCTCTTTACTTTTGGGGGTCTTGTCCCCTATTTATAGTTGATCTTGCTTCCCTCGTAACAGTTGCTTTTATTAGACTACGATTACGGTGAGTGTTGGGGCGGTTACGAACCTTCTACCTTGATAAGCGATTGTCGTTATCGTGGTGATGCTTGGTGGGGTCCAGTTGTCTTTTATGCTGCCTTTCCTGAGATGCAGATACAGGAAGCTCGAGGTCTAACGCCCGACCTAAGAGAGCTTGACTTGCGTTACTAAGCTCATATACCCATGTGTATTTATTAAGAAATCTGAATTTGTCATCATTGTAATATATGTTGATGATATAAATTTGATTAGAACTCCTGAAGAGTTGTTAAAAGCTATTGAATATTTGAAAATTTAATTTCAAATTAAGGATTTCGAAAAAAACAAAATACTGTCTCAGCCCGCAGATCTAGTATACGTTAAACATATTTTTTATCCATCAAATAACCTATATTGAAAAGGTCCTAAAGCGATTTAACAGGGATAAAGCATATCCATTAAGGATTCCAATAGTCGTTTGATCTTTTGATGTCAATAAGGACCATTTTCGTACTAAGGAGAAAAAATAAAATGTTTTTTGGTCCTCAAGTACTAGGCCTAAGTGCAATTGGTGTTTTGTTATACTTAGCACAATGTACTAGGCATGATATAGTATTTGCAGTCAACTTGTTGACAAGATTTAGTTCTACACCAACGCAACGACATTAGAATAACGTAAAACATATCCTATGCTACCATCGTGGAACTACAAATTTGAGCTGGTCATACTCAAATCCATTAGTCAATGGTTCATATTTAGTCAGTTATGTAGATTCTGGATATCTATCAGATCCCCACAAAGCTCGTTTACAAATTTGATGGTCATTATGTTTGGAGGCCTATAAAAAAAAGTTTTTGGTACATTAACAAATATAATTTGTGAAGCTCTTTCTCTATCATATCTATATTTTCTTTAGTTTTATAATACTTTTTACAACTTTCTATAAAAACTATCACTTCTCCATTGAAAACCCCACTAAAATATATACCAACTATACATATCATTTTGAAAATTTTACAACATAGCACACCTTTGACTTGGAAATATCCATTTCAGTTGCCGCTGTGGCGCTGTCTAGGAAAAAAAATAATCCATCTCAGTTGCTATTAAGAGTTTGGTTCAATGCACTCAAAACACCAAGAATAATTTACTGATTTTCAAGTCCTACTTTAAAGCTCTCAAAGTTCGTTCATCTGTGAGACTCCCAATTTAAACAGATTTAAGTTAAGTGCGAGGGGGTGCTTTTTTTTTGGTATTGTTTGGATTGGAGTGGGGTGGGGGGGTGGGGGTTCTATAGCTGGGAATAAACAAACATATATAAAGATAGGGTGAGAAATAAACTTTTGTCATCCTGCACTAACAATAACCCTTATTTCCAGGGCTAGGGATGCATAATTAAATCCCACCAACTGTAAACAATAAACTACTTTATGGAATTAATTAGAGGGCAAACCATACTTTGCATCCTTAGCATGTGATCGTCCTCTAATTTCTCCCCTCGACAATCTACGACTGGATTTTTCATATTGCCCCCAAAAAACTTTTTGAATTGGTTCTATATTGTCACAAATCAAACTTTGACGATGCTTTGGACTAAAATTGTCAACCTAACATTAGATTTTTAAGCAAAGTGAAATACATTCAGACAGTTCAGATGACAAAGTAACAAACTTTACTTCTAATATATAACAGAAATCTGCAATTGTGTCAGTATAAAACGAATAGCTATAGTTGTAGATGTAATATAACAAACATCATGACAGTTAAGAAGCTATTTACGATATAGTTGATGGGGTCAAAGTATAATTTTCTTAATAAAAAATATGTTGCAATTGAGACTGACTATCAGATTAGACTTTAACAATTCAACCAAATCTTCCTAGATTTAGTGCTCAAATAATTAATGGGTCGCCGTACACTGTCTTGAAAGAAAACAAGCATAAGCTCAATTAGTTTAACATAAACTAGAACATTTCCTGCTTAAAAAGTCCGCACGGGAACAAAGTAACAGTCTTTTTTCCTCTTTTATTTTTCTCTAAGAGATGCATCAAATGTTTATCCAAATCATTCTATTGGTTTTCATAATACGTTTGTAGTTGACAGCTTCACATGTTCCATGTTATGTCTTTTGTTTATAGTGTTTTGGTGTTTATTTAAACAAGGGAGTTACCGACAACTTCCTAAAATTAATTTGAGCTGTCATAAGGCCTATATGGCTTGATTACAATATTTTTTTTCTCAATATATTGCTAACACCAACCAACTTTTTTCTAAATAAATCTCTCTTCCCAACTCAAATTGCCATTAGGTAATAGGTCATATTAGATTCTACTGACATATGAGGGTTGCAGTTGCACTATGTCAAAGGTTAAAGAAAGTTGGTAACAAAAGTTGATTAGAGAAGTATTATTGTTTACTTCGTGAATTTTCATGATATTGGTTGGTTGAATCTATAGGACTTTGTTCATATTTATTTGGATGGAATTTGTTATCAAAAATGATTGAGGTCCTCCATACAACTATTGGTTGATATTCAACTTCGTTTGCAGTTGTTATCTCTTCTTTTAATTAAAGTCTTCCTAAATGTAGGTTTATGTCACTTCGATCGACCGAAGATGGTTCATTATTATTTTGCATACGTGACTTTTACACTATTTTAATGTATGAATAACATGCTTATATACATAGATATGCATGACTATTCATGCAATTAATCTTGAAGAAAGAGAGCTAGTCCGGGCACAGGAAAAAAAAGCTTTTACCTTAACTCATGCTTTTGTTTTAAACTTATATAAAAAAGAGAGCCGTTTTCAAATTATTTTTCAAACACAAACACTTTTAAAAATGTTAGTTGGATTAACGTTTTTATACCAAAGAAATGTTATTTGAAATAACCGTTTTTTAAAAACGTCACTTCTACCGACGTTTTAGAAAAACTTTTATTTTTTAAAAAAATCAAAAAATTGTTGGTTAAACCAACGTCATTTTATACATTCAGACAAAAGTTGTCTTCAATTTCTTAAAAACGTTGGTTAAATCAACGTTTTCATGCTTGCTTTTTAGATAATTACACTCTGACTTCCTGAAATTTGTCACTTAATTACTCAAACCCCATAGAATTTAAAATGTTACACATAGACCTTCTACAGTTTGTACGCGTGTAACACTTAGACTCCTACTGTAAATATATTTGTTAATAAATTATACTTAGATCCCCTAATTTTTGTACGTATTTAATACTTAAAATCTTGAAGTTTAAAATGTTATACTTAGACCAAAAAAACTCGAATCAAATATAGAATGTCAAATATTTTAAATTTCACAACCAAAATTAATGATCTATTGTATCATTTATTGAAATAAAATCAAAAATAAATTATTTTCCCTTAACATTGAAACTGATATTTACAAACATAATATTACAACAAACTAGAGCACCATAACCTTTACATTCTAGATAAAACAACAAAAGACTATTTACAATTATATTACATATCATTTTGTACATTCAGACAACAACTCCTCTAAATCAAACTAAACCGCCCAGTGGACCACCTTTAACATCTGGTGAGTCCTAAAAAGAAAGAACTGTGGAGGGAGTGAAGCTACTGCACAATTCTTCCCTGTCATAAACATTTAGATTAGGGGTGAGAGAGAGAGTTTAATCTTTAGCTGTTGGGCTGGTAAATTTTAAAACATTGCCTTCATATACAATAACAGAAATGTGCTCTAGAGGGTGAAGGGACTCTACAATGTTTCCATTAGTCATCTTCACATTTAGAGAGATAATTGAATATATCTAATAGGGTAAGCTGAATAGTTCCAAATCAAGAACAAACTAATTTTTTTTGTACTTTTCAATGATCAAGTATACACAAAAATATTCCAAGAAGAACTCTTCACAAAAATTCAACCAGGCTGAAGGAAAGATCACATATATAAAATTCGATCAAACTGAGAAAAATGGCACTAAATTATAGCTTGAGAGATAAATCAAGATTCTGCTTTTCATCCTGATTACTCTTCAAATGTCCTCTATCAGCACACCAACGACCATCGATCACTTCATCGGTAGGAGAAGCCATTATCGTCCTTACCATGTCAAATTTCCCTGTAGCGCCTCGGGAGGAAAGGCCTGTTGATACACTTGAATGATAATTCTCTACTGCTAGCTTTCCAATAGCCGGTTGTTGATCTATTGAAGGCCTTAACCATCCACCATGTCCATAAAAACTCTTATGCCCACTTGATATATAGGAAGGCTTATGGATCATTGAGTGTGCTTGGATTCCAAAAGACTTGTACTGATAAGCACCATGAAGAGGAAGAGAGGCTATGTTTGAGTAATTCTGGTGGTGGTGGTGGTGGTGGTTGTTCAGATAGGAGTGCCCAAAAACTGCCGATGCAGCCAAAAAGGATGCCCCAATTTTCTGTCCTCTTTTTGCTAGATTCCTCTCTCTCTTGTGGGCATTTTGGTGTCCCCCTAGTGCTTGTGAACTATAAAATTTTCTTTGACAATAGTTACATGAGAAAACTCTTGGATGAGGATCAGATTCTTGTGGAGTTTCTGATGAAGTTTTCAACGAGGCCATGTTCAAACAATCAATAAGATTGAGCTCTGGATTGAACCTGTGAATGTGATTGCAGGCCTCGTGGGCGTGCTCGATATTTGGTTGAAGATCAGTCTGTGATTCTTGCCGTTGATCTGCTTCTCTTTGTTCTTGGATGTTCTCCTTCGGGCTTTGCATGGATGAATCTGGGCATAGGGAGGCCCCTGGTGCAGAGATGGTGCTTGAGGTCTCAAAAGCACATAACAGTTTCCTTGGTGACTCCATGAGATAGTATTTTTTTGAGTCTCTCCTCGGTGGAATAGGGAAATTAATATGCCTTGGTAGAAAAAAATTGATAGGAAGTAACTGATTTATTCTATATCCGGAAGGATACTGTTTTCATAGTCATGACTCTGAGAGAGAGAGAGAGAGTATTTGGCAGGTACACATGATTGGAGCTGCACTATTATTCCAATGTCTATCTATTCATGGAGATTAACATAGGACACTATGAAAATCAGTCGAGTTGTACTTTGGTATTTCAATAAGGAGGTGAAGTAACTTCCTTATTAGGTTTTCTTTCTTTAGCACAAGTCACCCCTCTTGTGTTTTTTTTTGGGTTCACGATCGAGAGTGTTTGGATCAGTTTTTGCACACCTCCATTAATCCCCTCCTAGGTCAAAGGCAGACCATTTACACTGGGACTAGAGTATTCACGAGAGATAAATCTCTCATGACCTGGTCTCATGAAATTGTCAAAATTCGAATTCAAAACATCTGAGTTTCCAGATCGTTCATATTACTACTTGAGCTATCCCTTGGGTTACCCCTCATTTTTCTAGTTATACCGGACAGTGGTCTCAACCACACATTACTACAATTTTTGGATGTCATGCACCAACCATGCATACCGAGCAAATTGAGATTCTCTTCATAAGAGTCAAACTGAGAAGCACGACAAAGAAATCAATGTATTAAGTCCATTACTTTCACCAAAAAAGATATATTTTTATTTTGGTATTACGGTTAGGGATATCTGAATCACTTTACGTGTATTTCAACTAATTCTCTTCCCGATCCGGTCAAAAATAAGTTATTCATATCGAGACTGGTGAATTCATCAAAAACAAATTGCTCATAGTCTAGCCCTAAGAGAATTGCCAAGTTTTAGTTTCTAGATGTCTAGATTTACAACTCATTTCTGTCTCCACTAGGCTACCCTTGGAGTTTTAAAAAAAAAAAGTATCTATTCGTCTCAATTATGCAAAATGTGACTATCCACGAAATTGTCACCTAAGCAGTGGGAAACCAATGCATGTTGCTGCGGAGAAAAAGACACAAACTTGGACCATCAAATGTTGCACAGCAAGTGCTAAGATGAATAGTAGACAGAAGAAACAAGTCATTGCGCTTCATGGCTCAATGTCATAGTATTCACAATTGACTCAAAAGACACTAAGACATATCTGTCGAAGTGTCGAGAACACTATCAAATGATGCACACGAAATGATAGATGAAAAAATTCAAAACATGACAAGAGATTCAGATTTAAGGTGTATACCACAACATTAAAGAATATTATCAGCCAAATTCTATGGCAGCGACTTGAACAACTCATATGTCTGAGATGACTCGGCCGAATCGCACATTTTAAAAGGATACTTGGTGGTATCAGTTTAGGCAGCGAACAAGACACAGTAATCTTGTCATGTGGCCTACATAACCCTCCTTTGTACTTGAAGGCCTATTCTTTAGGGGCAGCATTGTCCCCTACTACTTTGGAGAGCGTTTTTTGGCACCTTTTGTGGGGGCATAACTTCTCTCGGATGCTTCCTAGTACTTTTTTGAGACATTAGACTGATAAAAGTTAGATTATTCGTGCATAAAGTAGAAAGCAGTATTTCTCTTGTGGTCTTTTTAACCAGCTGTGGAAAAGGCTAACATTTACAAGCAAGAAACTTAAGAGAAACAAAGGGTGAACTACTGTTGCATAGGATGGTTAGAAACCTGGTCTGCAACAAGATAATCCTCGGCAGCAAAGGTTTTAGTCGTAAAAAGAATCTCTCACCATTTTGAGTAAAGTGTGTACATCTGACCTTCTCCAAACTCTACAATTAAGGTTGTTAAAATTCGACACGACACGATTAATCGACACGAATCAACATGAATTAAGTGAGTTTGGGTGAAATCTTAACGGGTTTGGGTGATAAATGGGTTAACACGCTAAACACGTTTAATAAACGGATCGTATTTTGGTGAGACTTGTCAAATCGTTTATCACACGTTTACCCGTTTAAATAAAATTTATATAATAATAAAATAATAATTATTTTGAAAAAATTAGCAAGAAAAAAGAAGTAAATAAATCAATACAAAAATAAAGTAAAGTAATAGTTCAAAGACAAAGGAGGAGAGATGAAGAGCACTTGAAAGACAAAGACAAACCAATATTTTTTGTTTTTGTCCCACATTGGAAAATGAGAGAAGAGAGGGAGGGTTGAGTTGTCTATAAAAAGGCAATGGTCTCTTGCCTTTTTTTTTAAGCCTTCAAGTCTAATTTTTTATGAGATTTGACTAAAATTCTTCTTTTTTGAGGTAAGTACACTTGGAAATAAAAAAAAATAGAGTATTAAAATTTATTGATATAATTATTTTAAAATTAAATGAGTTAAACAAGCCATTGTATTACTCGTTTATTAAATGAGTCGTATTTGTGTTAAGATTTTTTACCTGTTTATTAAACGTGTCGTGTATACATATATTTTTCACTGTAACAAAAAAACTATTCTAGAGTATCACTGTAACAAAAAAACTATTTTAGAGCATCTAAATATATTTTGTTGGAGCATGATTTTTATTTTTAGTTAACTAAATTTTAACTATTTTAAAGTTTTACATGTTCTATTAAAGATGCTTTAAGCAAGTCCGATAGTATGTGGTTGTTTTCACACTACAAACGGGAGGGGAATAAATAGCAAAACACAAATGCTCTTACATGGAATCTTTCACCAAAAAAATCGTAGTTTTCAAACTTGATCACATTTTAATCATACTTTCAACTTTATATCTCACTTTATCATATTTTTCATATTTTCAATGTAAAAACATGGTAGCACAACACATCTTCCAATGGAAAACCTTAAAAGTGCTTTCAAAACACCACTTAATATTAAAAATATGGGTTTAGATCACACTTTAAAGGAAACAACGATAGAATAAAATAAAAAGTTTGCGACTACAGTAAAAAGAGAAGTTAAGGGCCTGTTTGATTTATATCTTAAAAAATAATATTCGAAAATAATTTTTTAGAAGAGTTTTAAAAAAGTATTTTTTGATATTTTTGTATTATAATATTTGTTTGGTTATATGGTTTTGAAAATAATTTTAAAGAACAAAAAATAATAAAACTTGTTTGGACAATAATCCACAAAATCAATTTTTAACTTATCACTTTTTTACCCAAAAAAAATTATCACCATAAATCCTTTCTCTCCAGTCAGGCATCACGTCTTCTGAAGCTTTCTCTCCCTCTTTCTCTCTCTCCTATCGTCATTATCTTTTCTCACAGCAGCTCTCTTTCTCCTCTTTCCATTAGCAGCTTTCTCTCTCTTTCCATTATCTTCTCACACATCACAAACATACACACACACAACCATAGCACACATACATCGCACAATACACATATATATACACACAGAGAAAAATTTGTGTATATATAAAGATCTGAACACATACACATATCTGTATATATACACAGATCTGTTGTAGGAGAGAGAGAGAGGAGATGACACTGGAATCAACGTTGGAGCCGACACCAGAGCAAACTCAAATTTGAACCCAGATGTGAGTGTGTGCTTCGTTTTGTCTAGTTTTCACCGAAGTGTGGAGAGAGAAAGACAACAAACAGAGAAAGAGAGCCCAAAAAAATAACGGAGAAAGGCAATAAAAAAAAAAAATTATAGTTGAATATGTTTTACTACTAAGAAAGTTTGAAGGAGAGACCTCATTAATGAAGAATTGTTGTTCTTGTGTTTCCCTTCTTTTGTCAGCAAAACACAGAAAACAGACCTAGCTTGTTTTTCATTTTTTATTTTTTACATTCATCTTTTCCCAAAAAATTGGATAACAAAAACCCAAACCAAACAAGTTTTTTTTTATTTTTTAGAAATTTGAGATCAAAAAACTGTTTTCAAAATTCAAACCAACACAGATCCTCAGTTTTCCAGAGTTGCTCTGAGATTAAAAGAAAGACTCAAATTAGAACAAAGCAGTTTTCTTTTTTCCGGCTAAAGTTATATTGTTTATTTCATGGGATAAAACAAGTTAGCATTCTATGTTAGTCCTCTTTCTTCACAAAAAAAAACAAAAACTTGAAAAGACTAACACGAATTCATGTCGATGTTTACCCTTGAAATTATGTTAACCCAAAGAATTGCTTCACAGCTAGCGATGCTTATCTCCGCTCATCCCAATTCTATTGTGCAGCCCCTCCTTCACGTGGAGTCGCCCCAAGGAGCAATTTCTCTCATGGGTACGTAGTGGCTCACCAACAGCACCCCTTTCCTTTCTCCAATCCTTCTTTTTTTTTTTTGGGGAGTTGTATAGTAATTTGCTCCAATATCAATTTTTCTGTTGTTGCTCCGCATAAACAGTGAGTTTAAAAGGACTACTCAATTATTCTTTAGGTTTGTTTTTAGTCTAATAAATCAATTTAAACACTAAGAAAAGAACCAAAAGTATTTAACTTTAGACAAACAATATTTTGAGTATCTTAAGTAAGAATCCTGGTGAAAGTTACTTGAGTTCAAGTGTCCACCGATGACGAGGTAAGTTATGCAAGAGGTCAAAGTCAATGAGAAGGCATTTTCCTGGAAGGGAAGAACCAAGGACTCGGTGTTTAAGGGTAAGGTTATGGAAAAGACAGATTTAGAATTGGTTTGTTGATTCTGTCAATGACAAACTTTTCCCCATTTGCTACTCAAGAAACTTGATAAAAAGGTTAAGAAGAGATGGGTTGATGATAGAACTAAAAGCTCCAATGTCAAAGAAAGTATTGACAGAAAAAGGTCAAGAATAATAGTAAAGAAAAATTTAGACATGAGGCAAAGGGTAAGGCTAATTCATTATGATGGGTTCATCAGAGGGTTGAACCATAAAAAGATCTTTGTCAGAAGAGGTTTCACTATCAGAATAGGCAAAGGGCCAACACTAACTCAAGAGAAGGGTCATCATCAAGAGAGAAAATAGATTTTGAAGATCATGTTCTCTATGGGCAGAGTCTATGGATAACAGTTGGAGAAGAAGATTTTCTTTTTTTCTTCTGTTGGGGCAATTTTTGGCAAAATGCCCCTTTGGTTTACAAAGATAACAACAATCAGTGGTTTTGCCTCGAAATTTTTTTTGGGAAGAAATTTCCACCTTTTGTGAAAAGGTTTGTGAGAATCTTCTTGGAAGCTAAGGGTTTGGAAGTGGAATTTCTTTTTGGGCTTACAATCACATTTGAAATCCAAAGGACACTTAAACTTTAAATCTTTCCGGGTACAGGTAGATCCAAATTCTTCTACTACGGATCCAATGTATTCTTCGCGAGCTTGAATGGCATACTGGCCAGGAGTATCAAGAACTTTACTATACAAGAAATTCATGAATTCTTCTACTACGGATACTTGGTAAAACTAAAGATGACGATATTCTCCAAGTGAAACCCACCAATCCTGAAGATGGCCTTGAAGTCGGCCACAAAGCGTTCAATGACTAGGGATGATGTCATTGCTGAAGTTCAGCTGTGCACCAAGAAAACATTTCAAAGAACCTTTCTTGCCATTTAGAAGGAGAAACATCATCAAAGGTAAAATATTTCTTAATATCATATGGAACAGAAAGATGTGGAAGTCAGCGGCAGTGGGTGAATTTGGGGAGTCATTGACCATGAGTTCAACTTGAGAATAGGATCAAGAGTAAGGATGACAATGGCCGAGGAAAAATGGGTATTTGTCCAAACCCAGTCTAAACTGGTTCAACTTGAGAATAGGATTAAGAGTAAAAATGACAATGTATCGAGGAAAATGGGTATTTGTCCAACTCCCGTTTGGACTGGGTATAAACCAAAACTCATCCCTGTCTTGCCTTGCCTCCGCCCCAACCCTCCTCTCTCCGCCATGCTATATATATATATATATATATATATATATATATATATATATAATAAAACAGAAATGTGTTTGAATTTTATCCTAGTATATATATATATAACAAATAAAATAATTAAGTGAAATACACATTTGTTATATATATTATTTTTGTGAGTTTTTATGTTTGATCCATTAATTATATAATGAGTTTTTATCATTCTTGCAGATCTATTTGTGAGGTTTTATGATTTTTTTTAAAAAAAAAATCTTAAAATTATAAAAATTAATTGTTGTAAGAGGGAACGAAGATGGAGATCAAAATTTAATTGCGGGACAGAGACGAAGATTAAAATTTTGAAACGGGTACGGATGTAAAGACTATTCCCTCTGCCCCCGCCCCCGCCCCCGCCCC
>CM042186.1:35699452-35722153 GCA_023539305.1 Ilex asprella | reverse complement strand
CTTTTTGGGATCTCTATTTCTGTCCAAAAAAGCCCAAGTTTGGGAAAAAAAAAAACAGAAAGAAAATCAGAGGCTTCCATCTCTCAAAGTGATGATACCACCACGATTAAAAAATAAAAATAACATAATAGCACGATATAATGTATATCTCTTCCTACACAACAAAGATCAAGCTGGGGTCAACTACTCAAAAGGAGACGACGCGACACTTCTCGTAGTCTGGGGACATTCAAACTCATAATGCACAATTTCATTGTAACACACATGACACTTTACCTAACAAAACCCAACCCCACGTCCACAAAAGAAAATTCTGAAATAATTTGGTCCTATCAATTGTCATGAACATCAACAGATTGAGGTGTGATATGTTTAGGTTGTAATGCTAAAGGCTTTCTTCTTTCATTCACAGCTGTTTTTTGATATCAAAGAGGGAAAGAATGAAAACGACATAAAGAAACATGTTTCGTTTTGGTTCTTTCAGAAGTTTTTTAAAAAAAAATGAAATTTGGGATTCCATGCATTTTAAAAATGCTTAAGTTCCATAACCGATCGCATCCATAGATTTTTCTCTGTTTGATTTTCACATTTTTGTGAATAAAAATTGAAATAATAATGAAATCTTAAAGTTGAGCAAGTTTGGGGACGGGGACGGAGACGGTGACGCTATTACAACTATCTAATAACTATTATTCTAAATTTACAAACGCATTTATAACTATCATTCTCTGTCTTTGGGGACGGTGACACTATATTTGTCTGGTGGTAAGACTCAAACCCCAGTCAAACCTAGGAAAGAGAGAAGGGGTGTCCATGCAATATGCCACTAGTAAAAGTCGAACCTATAACAGGATCAGGGAATGGAGCAGCATTGACCATATGTGGGCTAGTCTTCATTCTCCTACAAACATAGTTTTAATCAATGTACTGTTTTCTTCTAACTATTTCTTTTACACATTTATATTTGAGTACAAAAACAGTGCTCTGAGTTAAAAACAATGTCGCTTTAAATGTCCACCCTAAACAAAAACTTTCGTAATTCACGAGCAATACACAAGAGCAAGTCGAGCAAACACCTCTCTCTCTCTCTCTCTCTCTCTCTCTCTCTCTCCTGCTGTGCATAAAAAATTATTGAGTATGATAAAACTCCGCAAGCCTTGGTTCTAACATCCAACGTTCGATAGGCTGAGATGAGAAAAGAGACTTGAGCCAACTTCAAAACTCCTTCAATCAAGTATGTCTTCCAAAATCAGAAACCAATAAAATCAGGGATATCTCACTTTGTGCTAAAGAACAAATGTAGTATTAATAATAGCATTTTGCGACGACCCAAAATGGATCTTGTTTTCATTCAGGGAATGATTCAGAAATAAGTGCTACTACTGACAAATCTTGTCGAACTTGCCATTCTTAACATACAGAAGCCGCTTCTTTCAGGGATCAAAATCAAAGTCAACGTAAATCAATTTCCCAGAAGAGTAAACATGCTGGATAGGAGATAAACCACTGAGGAACCCGAACTTTCCCTTCCCAAGGTGGCCAAATCTCACTCATATCCGCCATAGCCTTCCCGCATTGGTGATAGACCTAATCTATGGAATAACTTTCTGTGATCAGTGACGGGGTCATGAAAGAAGTTGCAACCACCCACGCGGTGTGGCTTGGTTTCTGAGGCAGTAATACAAAACAAGTTAACGATAGAGTAATCAATACCAGCAAGAAGTGTACCATGGTAGACATTGTAACAATAGCAACATAACTGATTAATCTCCAACCTTGTTTTTTCATTAACATTGGCATTGGACATTTAACAGTATTTTAACATACATCTCTCAATAGGCACAGACGACAAAATATCAAGTTGGCATAAAGTTGATAGTGCTGTTTCCAGACCTGTAACTCTAATATCAACTTCCCAAGTGAACCACTGACTGGAAGTGTCTCGAACTGACAAGGTGCACATACTGCTGTCTAATTTACCAGGGTACAATGTAAAGAATACCAGAATTTATTGACAAATCAATAGTGTAGTATACAAACAATGCAAGGAGGAAAGATCATCCCCGAGGCACCACCAGAAAATGGACCATACCTTTATTTCGTCCACCAATAAATCAAAATGAGAAATGTGCAGACGGAAGCAACTAAGGAAAGGATGATAGTATCCATAGACTTTTTCTTCTTTATCGCGGACAGAATATGATTTACCTGTAATGTTGAATCAAATAAGGATCAACACTACTGACAGATAATCATGCAATATAGCTATGTTACCCATGGCCCACATAACATAAGGTAAACATGTACATCAATAACCGCTTTTTACCTGCGTAGCATTGATGGCATAGTACTTTTCTAAAAGCAATTTAGGTGGCCTCATGACCAGGTGCGTTAAAAAATTCACTCAGTCTAGTGAAAATTTTAGAGTAAATTTTATGCACCACCTATAAATAGGCGTAACTTCAACAAAGCCCCTTACTTTTTTTGAAATTTCACTACACACCCTTCTACTTCATACATCTACTTCACCTACACTCACTACCATAAACAACCGTTACCGACTATTTGAAAGTGCTGATGTCATACCACAATTTTATTTAAATACCCTTCATCCACATGAAACCCTTGATCCCTACCTCTCCCCCCCCCCTTCCCCGGCAACCACCCAGCCTAGCTACAAAACCACCATGGAAAAGAACTAAGGCACTGGTCTTTCCCATGAAACCTCTGATCTCACACAAGCTTCTTTAATTATAAAAATTGAAACAAAGCCCCAAATCAACAATTTGACTTCACACAACCCACTGATTTACAAACTCTCGTTCAAACTTGAACCCGAGCACAGTCGTACAAGTGAACGTCAGCCAAAGTCGACAAAAAATACCAGCACCATAACGCCTTCCCCCTTTCCCCTCTAAACTCACCCAAGTTAGCAAATTACCACTTCATCGCAAACCCACTGTCAAATCCCATAAATCTTCAAACAATTTTGAATCTGATTCTAATTGAAACCATAAATAAAAATCCACATCCACCCACCCACTGAGTTATATCACCCATTAAAATCCAATTCTACCCAATCTCCATCCTTAGAAAATTCATCAATCACAAATGTGAAATTAATCACACTTGGATTGGAAGGGTGGTTTGGTGGGCAAATGCAACAGTGATGGGTGAATGTAATACTGGTAATGGGGTTAAAAAATCAATTTGCTCTCTCTCTCTCTCTCTCTCTCGTGTTTCCTACCTTCACTTGGGGTAGGGTGGGTGTGGGCTTCGCTCTCCTTCATTACTTGTATGCATATACCTATATGCAAGTAGTGGTAGTGGTAGTGGCAGTTGTAGTGGCAGTGGCAGTGGTGGTGGCAGTGGCAGAAACGTGTGATTGTTATGAATTGGGACAGAAGCAAAGGAAATCATCATCCCCTTTCTCCCTCTTCTCTCTCTATCACTCAACAGCAGGCTAGCATAGGGATAGGAGCTACTAGTGGGTGGAAAAAAAAGGAGGTATAGAAGTCATTGGTGGGAGTAATCAAGTGGAAGGGTTAAGTTAGAGGGGGGAAGATCAACGGAGGTGGAGGAGGAGGTGGAAATGGAAGGGGTGGGCAGAGAAGAATGTGGGATTGAGTGGTGAGGAAGAAGTGGATTGGGAGTTGGCATTTGATCTCTCTCTCTCTCTTTCCATATTATTAATACATGTCAATATATATATATATATATATATATAAAACTTAAATAAAAATAACTGGTTAACATGTTAATTTTTATAAAGTCCACAGGTAAAATGATAAAACACACATTTTCGTCACATTTGTTAGCAGAAAACCATTGACAAGGGGTGGCAATAGAATTTCATAAAACACAGGCGGTGTCGTTGAAGTTAGACCTAACTACAAATGATGTAGATGAAACTTACCCAAAATTCTATCACAAGATCCATTGTGCACTTGGATATTATAAATGTCATCATTTGTAATCACATTTTACAAACACCATTTGGTACCAATACAATGAAATAACCCAAATGAGTACCATACCGTTGGCAGGCGGCTGCTGACATTACTAAGCTTTGAATTAATACCACCAAATGTGGAACGTTGAAATACCAGTGTCCTTAAGGTTTCTTGTGCTTGAGAAATCACATTGTCCGTCTGTAGCAATAACAAATAACAAATTTGTGAGCACAGGTTAAAAAATATACAATGTAAGTGTTCAAATTATATATAGAGAAAATGGAAAGGAAGAAAAAAAAATGACTCAAACTAGAGTAGGGAGACCAGCTCTCTATTTATTAATGAAGAACTTATTAGAGAACCCCTACTAATAGAAACTACTACAATTCCTTCTCAAGTTGGAGCATTGGTATAAGTTATGCTTGTTATAAAGGTCTGCAAAAACTGCCACTTATACCCTTAGGAGAGATAACACCACCTAGTAAAAAAGTAAAAAGTTGTTTCCACTTTAACATATCACTGACAAAAAGACAATTAATATTAATATACTCATGTATTGGCAATATACATAACTGCTTGATTATCGCAATATGTTGTTGAAAGCTTGTTTCTATTCATAAAATCAAAATTTAATTATGAACAAAGCAAAGAGAATCTAGTAGAGGCATTGAATGTCCTGTGCTTTCCATTAGCCTATGCTATCAAATTTCATTTTTTACAAAAGAAAATCCAATTGAGATTTTAAAACTCATAAGTTTATGGTTTCTGATTTAAAAATATACAAGATAAGTTTTAGCTACTATAGTACGGAAGATAATATATATATATATATCAACATCCCTAAAAAACTATTGAAATCCTAGTTTGCCCTTAAATAAATGGCTTAAGTCAAAATTATCTAACCTTTAATACTTTACAAATAGGTATTGACTAGTATTTGTTATATCATAATTAATAGTTATAATCTATACTATTAATAAAGGTCAATTAATCGTGAAAACTTTTGGTTTCTAATTTTACACCTAATCAGTTACATAAAATCATTTTGACCCTCTCTTTTTTTTTATTATTATTTGACATTATAGCTTCACGGAGTAAGTATTTTAATGGTTGTTAATATTTCACATTTATAACACACTCACTTTCCTCACTTTTTTTGCCACTTAAAACCTAAAAAACAAATTGTAAAGTTAAAAAAGATGAAAAGTCTTACAAACATGTATATATGTATAACTGATAGCTAAGGTGTACGTGTAGGTATTTTTATTGAATTGAACATCTGTCTTTATTACCTACATAATACATTTTATTTATTTGCATCTCATATTTATCTACACTATTAGATGTCAGTCTCGTTCTCTTCACCCCATTTCTCTCTGTGACTACCACCCCTCCGTTGTGTATCATTAGGTAGAACAAAAGGTTGGCTTTTTTTAGATCCATCCTCGATCTTATATATGTCACACAATTTGGTTTAATTTTGTTTGTATGTACACTATATTATCATAATTCAAAGTTCTTTACTCCACCATGGTTGTCCCGACTGAAATACATGATCTAATTGGATCATATTCATTTGTGTTTGTCTTATATATTCTTACACATCTACAAACACCCACTCGCACACACTTTATGCAAATGTGAAATATTGCATTGAGACTAAGCTAAACTATTTTTGTAGATTACTAATTGTCTGCCATTGAAGGAGTGGTATGAGAGACCGAACATGTGCACCGCACGTGGTGCATTGCTAGTATGGAAAAAATGTTTAAATGAAGATAAATGGTGATGGTCACAATAATCACCAAATCATTTGATGTTGCTTCATTAACAGAGACATATTAATAGCAAGCTTACTGGCCAAATTACTTATGGTATCTAAGTACTGTATTAAGTAATCTTTTGAGACATCCATAGACAGCTTTAATAAACAACTTGCCTAGTTATTTAGAAAAACATAAATTTGCTTCCAAAATACCTGTCCAGAACTTCTACTTAGGGATGCACGTTCCTTAAGAAGAGCCTGGTCATAAGAACCACCACCTTCTTCCAGATCTAGTCTTGTACGATCAAATTCCCTGAAATCTTCAAGCAGAGAAGCATGCTCTTTCTTAGCTTTAAGGCTGGAGCGGAGACGATTAAACTCCTGTAGTTCATTAATATTAAACATTGCATAACCACTAGAAAAGAAAAATCACTATGGTCAACCATTACAAAGCAGAAGGCAAAAGACACCTGACCAATACTTCACAGTATCACAAGCACATTTGCCTGAATAAGTCAGTCCAAAAAGCTTCAAAAGAAACAATGGAAAATATGGTATTTTGATGATCTATATTACGAATCACTACCAAAAAATAAAAAATAAAAATAAAAAATATTATGAGTCATCATAAATGTATGCAGTTTTAGCGAGGCCAATTTAAAATAAGCTTTTTTTCAAGTGATAATCCACCTTCATCACTTTTCATTTGTACATATTTCTCCATTTTCCGTAGTTATAACTGACCATACAAAATCTCGAAGACAAAATAAATATGTTATGAGGGTTTATTTGTATGGGTGTGTGATACCTCCACCATTTTTCAGTTGGCTAGGGATTCAGCATGGCAATGGCGGTGGCAGTAGCAGTGGGTGGGCTTCTGGTATGTGGTGCTGAGGCTTAGAGGGTTCTACATGTATTAAGGTTTCAAGATTTGATAAACCAAATAATACAGATAACAGTTCAAAAGAATCAACCACAGCTAGAGGTTTTATGACATGCTTGGCCATCTGATATGGGCCAAACTTAGGCCAGGTCCAACACTAAAAGAATGCTTTTTTTAGGTAAGTAACTAAAAGAATGTTTAGCTCACCTATAATATGCCAAGCTGAATTACAACATGAAGAGTGTCACGTCTAAAATTTTGCATGGGCCTCTTGTGAACCCTTGCCCAATCATGTTTTGAGTTAGGAGAAATCTTATCGATTTGATTTTTAAGCTTTATGAGTCGCTGGTACTATTTTACTTGTAGTTTCAAAGCTCTGTGGCAAGGGTATTTGGGTAATTTCAAAAATGGCTAAGAATTGAATTGTACTTAAGAGACTCAATGACCTATTTGCAGCATTCTAATGCAATATTGTTGCTTGGAAAGTTTATAACTGTTCTTTGAAGAAATATCTGGTTTAAAGGTCAATTTGAGTGACACTAAAGTTATTCCAACACTGAAGACGCTGATGACTTGATTACAATTTTGGTTCCAAAAAAAGGCAATCGTCCTGCTTCCTATTTGGGTCTTCCCTTTGGTTTTCATAGTGTTGGCTTTGTTTGTATGGAATTCAAGGGTTGAGAGATTTGAGAGGAGCTAGAAAGCACGGATACTCCCTAGGGGGTCGACGTGGCGGTGTCAGACACGTGTCGAACACAGATACACATGGAACACGACCGGACACGTGTCCGACACCTCCACAAGTATCATAAATAGTGAGAAAGGATTTTTTGTTGCCAGATACGACTCGAATACGTGAGAATATTAGGGGGATACGGCGAGATGAAGGGATACTAGAGGGAAAGAGGGGAAGAATAGACAAAGTGCAAAGAAGAACAGGTGATAAAGACATACTAGAATCCATATCTGCTTCAAAGATCTGTTATGTTCAGATCTACTTCAAACCGCCGTCACCTTCTCCTCCGCCTTCTCTTCTTCTTCTTCTTCTTCTTCTTCTTCCTTCTTCTTCATCATATCGCAACTGCTTTAGCTGGTCTTCTTTATCTTTTTCTTTTTCTTTTCTTTTCTCTCTCTCTCGATTTCGATTGAACATTCAGCATAACAGAGACTTTCTTTTTTAATACTTTTCTATTTTTTTGGTATAATTTATTTAGGATAAATTACACTTTACCCCTTTTGGTAAAGTGTAATTTACTCATTTATTTATTAGTTGCCAAATAAATTAACTCACATGCCACTTTGGTGTTAGCCCATTGTCCAATTCTAATATATTAGTCTACTGTCCAATTTAATTTAACTCATTGCTCAATTGTAAAATATTTACCAACTACTCAATTATTTCTAGGTCTTATTATTAATATTATTTATATAAAAAATATATAATATTATTTTCGTTAGTCGTATCCTTGTTGTACCTGTATTCTATATTTTGAAACTTTGTTGTATCCCTATGTCATTATCGTATTGGCTATGATATCTGTGTCCGTATCGTATGGGCTACGATACTCGTGTCCGTATCCGCGCTTCCTACGAGAGAAGAAATGCTAGGTGGAAGAGCCCCTATCTCCCCAAGGTAGCAGACTTACCATCAATGAAACTTTCCTCTGCACCTTCCCAACTTACTTTATGTCACATTTTCCGATGTCGGCACCTATTAAAAAGGGTGGACTAGCTACAGAGAGTTTCTCTACATGGTGATTCAAGTAACGAAAATGTAAATATCATCTTATGGATTGGAGGGTGGCTTGCAATCCTTTTCAACAAGGGTTTGGAAAATTACAAGGGTACACCCTCCTAAGCAAAGGGATATGGAGGTTTAGGGGGATGGCCATAGGTTGCACAAAAGGATGGTTGATGGAAAATATGAGTGTATGGGCGTGATGGGTGTCCATCAAGGTTAAGTCCCACATGGAGTCGAGTTGCGGAAGCACTTGAGGTTGGTATTCAGGTCTGGGTTTAACTTAGTGGCCATAACTGTAATCTAGTCTCTCTTGGATGTAAAGAATAACTTGTCCTCCAAGTGCTATTAGTCCCCAAACTCAGGTCTGTTATACCATTGTTTTATTGGCTATATTTTGGATTATACATGTTGAAATACTGTTAATGATATATTGTGTATCTTCTTTAGATGTGAGTGCCTGATGGATAACGCAACCTTTGTCAACTGGCAAAATCCAAGAGAATTTTATGAAGAATTCCTTAGTCATTTCAACTTCAACTTAGGGGTGAAACCCTAAGCTCCCAATCTCAACCTTTCCACTGCCTTATGGCTTTCAAATCAAGACTCATCACGAGTTGCAGTCCAAAATATCCACCAAGCCATTTTCTGCAATTATATCGGATACTTCCTATATCAAGTTAGTATCAACATATTCGCATCCCAAAGCAAAGCAGCAACGCGCACCACATTCTTCCATCTCACAAAATCATAAACCTACAAGCTTTCCCAAGCATAAGCCTGGCACCAAACAAAACATACTGCAAAACAAGTAGTATCTCACAGCAAAAGATCTAGTCTTTCTCCAACATTATTTCTCAATAGTTTCTCTACTACCATGATCACCAAGTAAAATTCACTAAAATTTGATGCTCTATTACAAGAAAAGAAAAAAGATTAAGTTTCCAAACCATGGTTCTGAGTATAAGTTCTATAGAGAATTAGAGATTATAGTTCTCTCTATGAAGGCTCAAACAAATGCTTTCTCCATCAATAACAGAAGAACTAAAACGGGAAGCAAATGGTAGAAGAACCAAAGCTGAAAAATATTGTTAAAAACTGCAAATCCTTGTGCTTGGAAGGCAGTTGGAGGAAGACAAAGTATTTCATCCCAAAATGGATGATTACCTGATTGTGCAAGTACCTGCAATCAAGCAAGTAATATGTACACACCCCAGCAAGCAACGGATGATGTTCTCAAGAAGCCTAGAGTCAAAGCAAAGGATAATATTGAGGTAAAACAAAAATATATGAGCGAAGATAATATTGCTTTGTACTACAACATGCAGCCATCTCTCTAAGTGCCCCCAATTTACCATCCTCAAAATAAGCCTAACATGCCCACTTTGCTCACCTTCAAACCTTCAATAGAGCCCCGTAAAGCATGGATATTTAATTTAGGTCGAGGTATCCGTATCGGATACGATACTTATCAGATGCTCGAGAATACAGATCGGATACACATTACACGTATCCTATAATTAAAAATATTTCTTTATTTTTGGATACGTATTGCACATATCCAATAATCAATAAAATATTTTTTATTTCTAGATACATATCACATATGAGCATCCAAGATGAATATATGCTTTGGATATAGAAGTAGATACACACAGCAATATGTACAAACTTCAAATCTTAATTGTTATTTTCCTCTTGAAATCAAATATAATGATACAAATGGAAAAATTCCTGTAGTTTAGGAGACGGATGGGCATTTCGCAAATATTATCTACTACCACATATCAAAAGAACATGAAATGAGTAAATTCACTTTGTCTCTTGGTAACTAGTACTTCTAAGCAAATCAACTATTTAAATGCTAATTCTGATTCTTTTCACTAGTCAAGTTCACTCTAGGGGTGAACCATGATGAGATGATCTATGCTCATTTGAAAGTAAAAATTGCTTGTTTTTTAAATTGTTATTAAAGAACTTGTTAGAAATTAAAAAGTAATCATTAGATATTTATAAAAATATAAATATATTTTATTATACCTCCCCCTCCAAAAAAAAATGCTCCCGCGGTCTGCTTACTAAGAATATAAGGGAAGGACTCGAGGCCAAAGTAAGTTGGGTCGGATCTGAGAAAGCCATTGATTGTTGAGAACTTTCACTACTCTATATTCGAAATATACCTCTGCACAAGCATTATGATTTACATCTCAAATGGTCCGTTATGAAGTCTCTATTGGTCTTATTCTTATTGTGTGCCTTGTGAGCTCCACATAAATTTAGATAAACAAATCGAATTGAAACTCTGAGATAAGTGTTTTCTTGCTCTCAATGAGTTTCAAACTTCAAAAAGACTATGCTCACTAGCAAGCAAGTGTGAAAATGAGATTTCTTGCCCGATAGCTTGGGATATGCCTATGTTGGATTACAATGCCCAAGTGCTCCAGCTTTTAAGGAAAGGAGTAACCCCCCCGGGGGGGTCCCTCAATCCTTTAACAACTTCATTCAATTACTTAGACCGATAGAGAATGACAGGCAAACTTCAATTTATTAACAAAAAGCTTTCTTTGACTTCAAAGTTGGATTAAATGGTTTACTGGGCTTGGCTGGTGGACTCAATAGGGACTGGATAGTTTAAGGACATTTTAAAGAGCTTGAATCCGGTGTGAGGCTTGTACTTCTTTGTATGCCTATGGAGAGCATGAAAGGCCCTAACAACCAGTCAAGTTTCGCAGGAAATTATAGTAATTGTGAAATTTTCATGAATTAATCAACGAAGGCCACTTCATCGACACATAGTTTTAAAACAATTTTCCTAGGAAGCATGGATACTCCTCAGGGGGTCGACGTAGCGGTGTCAGATATGTATCCGACACGGATACGCGTTGGACACGGCCGGACACGTGTCCGATACTTCCACAAGTGTCCTGAACAGTGAAGAATGACGGATACGGCTCGGATACGGGGGTGATACGGAGGGATACGACACAACTATGGATTTGAAAAAAAAAATGGGGAAGAAGATAATTACCTGATCAGCGACAACGACAACCACAGCCACAGCCGCTGCAGCTGATTTTCTCCTCTTCCAGAAGATATGTAGTCTTCATCTTCAAGTCTCTCTCCCCTCTCTCTCTCTCTCTCTCTCTCTCTCTCTCGCTTGCCGCTGCCGCAGTCGCTGAGAAGGTTGGGCTTGCCTTAGTCGCTGAGAAGCGACGAAGGGCTGCCTTCTTTTTTATTTTTTGTTTAGTTGTCTTATTTCCATTTCAGCCCCCATTATTTTCTTTTCATCTTTTTTCTTAGCCCTAGTTGATAAAATAATTTACAAGTAACCCTTGGACTTCTTATATTTTATGTTAAATTACAATTATACCTTATTAGTTGTCACCCACTATCCAATTTGGTTTAACCCATTGTCCATAACATATTAACCTACTAATCAAATTTAATATTAGCTCATTTGTTCACTTACAAAATATTAATTAATTACTCAAATTAATTATTAATGTTATTATATATATAAAAATGTATTATATTATTTTAATTAGCCGTACCCGTATCCTATATTTTGGAATTTTGTCGTATCCCCGTGTTCGTATCGTATCGGATACGACACTCGTGTCCGTATCTGTGCTTCCTAGCAATTTTCATATTAATTTACATGAGATTAATTTATTCATGAATGAGAGCAACTATGGTCTTATATAGGTGCCTACTGCATCTACAAATTTTTGTAGCAATGAAGTTCTCGATGAACAAAAACATGAACAGCTAAAAGAAATATTACCTGAGAAATATCTTGTAGAATTTCCTGATGGCGAGTCAATGTATGAGAAAATATTTCTGAACCTCCAGATGATACCCAAGCTTGCATTTGAGAATTTACTTGCTGAAGCTGTTTAAGTAATTGATCTATTCCAGATTCAAGATCATTATCCTTGCTACCATCAACTTTGGTCGCAACTTGTTTACGATATAAATGCATCTGCTCATCCAGCATTGCTTCAACCTTCCTTGCCTAAATGCATCAAAATGAGAGCATGAATGAATAAGGATAAAAAAATGAATAAGCTGTTACGACTTATACTCAATATGTGGATATATGATATAAAAAATGTGTACAAAATATCCCACCTTGAAATCATTGGCATAATGTGACAATGGCAAGGTAAAAAATAATGGTGATGGTCAATTGAATTTCAATCAAAAAGGAAAAAACAAATATGTTGAAGGAAGAGAAATAACTAATGGTGCACGAACTTTAAAATGAAAAGAACAAGATATTCTGCATCAAATTCACAGTTCTCGTGAAGCTGGTTGTTGAAGAAGAGCAATGTACTCTGTTGGAATATACGTGAAAACACAATTTAATACATCAGACCTAACCTCATCATGAATTGCCTAACAATATAATGGTGATTTCTATATGGAAATGGCATTTTTCAAAAGAAAGGAAAATGAAGGTCATTTCAGCTTGAAGTAAAAAGTCTATAAGTCCTCATGGCGTTCTATATTTCCATAAATAAAGTTTTCCATGCAGGGTAGCATTGCTCTAAAAGATAATGAAGAGCACTGCTATACATCAAGGATAACTCATTCTCAAATCTATCCCTGTAGATGTGACTACTTTGTTCTCCTCTTTCATCTCAAAACAAAATGGCCATCATTCTCCAATTATTCTCAGAATTGCCTCCAAGAACATTCGAAATGTGCATTGAAAACAAGGTTTGAAGAAAGTTTTTGTTGAAGAGTAGGATTGCTCTACAAAATAAATCAAAGAGCAATGTTATACATCACAAATATCTCACTCTCAAATCTATCTCAAGAGATGTGATCTCAAAACAAAATGATCATCATTCTCCCATTATTCCAAAAACGGCCTCCAAGTACATCAAGATCAAAATATTGTTTCGAAACGGTCGAAACTTTTCATTTTCAAGAAGACCGAAACGAAACGAAACGATGGAATCGAAATTCTAATATTTCGAGGTATTCCATAATGTTTCAAGTTTCAAGATGTATTATAATATTTCAATATATTTGCACAATCATTTCGGAAGGTTTCAAGGTATTTCAAGATATTTTGATATATTTCAATCAATGTTTTAGAAAAATAGTTTTTAAATTTTTTAGTTTTTTTATTATGTTTTCGAAATGGGTCGAGATATTTCTAAAACACGTAAAAATGTTTCCGAAGCTTTCTAGGTGACTGAAACAAAATTTTGATCCTTGAAGTACATTTTGAAATGAGTTTGAATTTGTCGCTTCAAAAGAAATTCTAATGACATTGGCCATCTCTCTACCCCAACCATCGAATTCAGTTTCAGCGTTCTTATTCATAATTTGTAGATCATTTCTAGAAATATCTCAGCAAAAACATTAACGCAGTTTGATCATTCGGATCAAACATCTGAATCTAATATTTCTATGTCTATACATCTTCAATAAACCCTAATTCTAACCATAAGCTAGATTATTTCCGAAAAATTACCCAAAGAAAAAGTCGATGCAACAAATTCTAACTCATTA
The DNA here is from genome assembly GCA_023539305.1 of Ilex asprella. Taxonomy (NCBI): domain Eukaryota; kingdom Viridiplantae; phylum Streptophyta; class Magnoliopsida; order Aquifoliales; family Aquifoliaceae; genus Ilex; species Ilex asprella. The sequence goes on along the minus strand of CM042186.1, from coordinate 35,708,288 downwards.
CAAGAGACATAATTGATCCAGCCAATCAACAGATAGGTATAGAGAGAGATTGCAAGATACAGAAGGATTGTAAACTAGAAGTTCGTGGATGGATTGAATTGAAATTTATTACACCAGAGGCCATAAAAAAGTGCAAACATATATCCATTAAATACAAAAAAGGTGTGCATACATTTGTATATTGGCAAATCATACCTGTTTCCTCAAGGAGTCCCAAGAGCTCGGTGGATCCATGTTTTACGCACACGCACAAGGAGGAGAGAGACGGAGAGAGGACGAGCGGCTTCGTCCGATTTCAAAAATTCTCCTTTGTTTGGACCATTGACAAATGATTAGATTACCTTGCAGAGAGCAGATCGAGTAGTTTTGAAGAAACTGAATCGAGAGAGAGAGAGAGAGAGAGAGAGAGAGAGACTTGAAATGGAAGGAAAGGTTCTGTTGCTCAAACGGGTTCGACGTCGGTATCTGATAATTACCAAAAAAAAAAAAGGGCAAATGGCAGTTGCCCCCGAAAGATTAAAAAATTCTTAATTTATTCCCCCTAAGATTAATTATTTTAAATTATACCCCTCAAGTAAATTAATTTACAGCAATGTGACCCCAATCATAAGTTACAATTTTCATCGAATTGACAGCCACATGAGATGTATATGAAAACAAGAAAGGCCAATCTAATAAAAATCATTACGTGTATTTCGCGTTGCTGTCAATTTTACAAAAATCACAATCCCAAACATAATGTCCATGACGATTTTTATTAGATTGACAAACATGTAAAACGCATGTTAAAAAGGGAAAGCACTATAATCTGAGAAAAGTCATCACGTGCATGATTGACAATTTGATGAAAATCGTAACAAACGTTATGGTTGGGCCACATTGCTATTAATTAATTTAATTGAAGGTATAATTTAAAATAATTAATCTTAGAGGGTATAAATTTGAATTGTTTTTAATCTTTTAGGGAGCAAACTGCTATTTTCCCCTACCAAAAAAAAAAATTTGGACGGAGGTATTAATTCATAAGCAAATGACACTTTGCACCTCGAACGTCATTGAATTCTCAAATTATTGGTAGAATTTTACTTTCTACCCTAAAAGATTAAAATAATTTTATTTTATATTTTAAAGATTAAATTTTTTTCAAATTACACATTCAATGTTTTAAAAATATCACAATGTATTCATTTTGTTAATGTCAATTGGATAGATTCTGGTGGAATAAACAACGGGAGTTAAAGAAAGAGCCACAGTGTAGCATTTATAAATTCAAAAAATAATATGAAAAATTTAATCTTTGAAGGTATAAAATAAAATATTTAAATATTTTAGAATCTAAAGTAAGATTTACCACCAATTTATATTCTAAAATATTAAAATGTTCATATCACACACTCTCAATTAAATTAAAATATATGAAAATGTATACCTAAATTTTCTGAAGTTTGTCACTTAATCACTTACACTTCTTTTGTAAGAAAGATGGAAAGTAGAAGGAATAAAAAATAGAAGGGGTACATTTTCTATCCTTTGATAAAAAAAAGTATGAATGATACATTTTCTTTTATTTGTGTTTGGGTGGATAAATGAAAAATAAAAATAATTTTTTTTTTTTTGTGCTAGGTAAGATGGAAAAAATATTTTTTAATGTTTTAATTTTTTTAATTTTTTAGTTTTAAAATTTTTTAAAAAAAATTAAAAAAATATTAATTCATATTTTTATCATTGTATTTATATATGAAATTAATGTATACATAAAATCTATACAATAAAAAACATAGTAATTTAAATTTTTATCTCCTATATTTTTCCCCCTAAAAATATCACATCATTCATTTTTATCACACGTTCAATCATTTAATATTCGATTAATTTGTAGTTTAACATAATTTTTATTTCAAACTTTATTCATATACGATAGTATACATATGTCGAAAAAATTTAATATAATGGAATCGATTTTTGGGGAGCTCAAATTTTATGTTCTTTCGTGCCTTCAGGCACGGGTTATGACTAGTATGTATATATCAAATGGTATATAGACAAATAAGATACATTTTAACACAAATAATTAACTTTCCACCCACTTCCTTCCAATTTCAGAGAGATTAATTTTTGGTGAGTTGGAAGGAAAACTCATTCATCTACTTTTTCATCCTTCTTATTTTTTTCTCTTACCAAACATGATGTTTTATCTATCATTCCAACTTTCCATTTTTTCATTTTTTACCATATCAAACGGAGCATTAGATCCTTAATATTTAAAATATTACACACAGTTTCTCTAAAATTTGTACATACATAACACTTAGATCTGTTATTATATCCATTAATAAATAACACTCAAGTCCTTTAAAGTTTGTAAACTATAATACTTAGACTCCTTATTAGTTATATAACTAACAGAATCTATTAAATAACAAAATTACCATAATTAAAATTAGAAAATATTGTGTCCATTATAGTGTGATCCCTTATTTGATTTTTTAGTTTTATTGTAATAGATTGTATAATTGTATACAAATGAATATTGAATTGAGTTCATTGATATATTTTATACTGATTACTATTTTTTTCTCAAAAATTTGGGATTTGGTTTGGGTTTTATGTCAATGGATGATAGAATAGAAGATACAAATGTGTTGATTAAACTTATTTCATATGTTCATACTTGATGATGAAAAAATAGACATAAGGTGAAAAGTCTATTTAGTCCAAGATGCTGCAACTATGCTACTCCTTGTTTCTAAACGCAGTTTATACCTTTGAGTCACTTACTGTCTTAGACATCAAAAAGTCAACCCCGAAACTCTCTTCTGGTCTCCAACTTCTTTTTCAAGTGATTAAAATTCAACAAATTGACATGAAGGTCTTTCAAATTTTGGCATTGACAGTATTAATTATGATTTTTTAAAGAAATTTTTATTTTTTTCATTTTATTTCAATAAATGACATAATAAAACATGAATTTGAGTTATAAAATTTAAAATATTTGATATTTTTCCTTTAATTGAAGTATTTTTAGTTTAAGTGTAATATTTTAAACTTGAGAGGTATAAATATTATACATTTCAAATTTTAGGGGTCTAGATATAGTTTACTAACGAATATACTAAAGAACATTAACAGGGTCTATGTGTTACGTAGATACAAACTTCAGGAGATCTATGTATAATATTTTAAATGTCAAACAGTCTAAGTAATTAAGTATTAAACCTCAGAGGATCTAAATATAATTTTTTTCTAAAATATAATGTTGTGCTCCATTTTATACAAACTGAGTTGTGTTTAAAAATCTATACTAATAAGATATAGATAGAGACAATTTTGAATTCATTTTTACTTCAAAATTTAATTTATTTGGCAAAGAAAAATGATGGCTCAGAATTAATCTACTTTTAATTTAATGGCCTAAATTTCATCTCCATTGTTCTAAGTTAATTCAAAGGCTGACAATACATCCCACGCAAAAAACTTATCCCGACCAAACCTTTTGCACAATGCTCAACTCAATTGTAAGACATAACTCCTCAAGAGCCCCAACGTCTCTCTTCTTCGTCTCTATGTCTGCCTCCTTCTTTGCGACTTCTATATTCCCTCTCACCCTTCACCTGCCACCCTACCGACACAGGTAACCTCTCATCCCTCTTCCTCTCTTTCTCTCCTTCTTTCTCACCTCCCTCTCTACGCACGCACACACAGTCACACATACACAGTCGAACAAACACAAACACACCCCCACCCACCCAGAGCACACATACACACACATCACGGCACACCCAATATGTTAATCTAGGTGTTAAATCCTCTCCTCTTACTTTCTGTTTTTCTCCATCTCTTTTGCCTTCACTGCCTCTACCACACTATGTCATTGCCCATTGCAGACGCCAAGCAACCCCATTTATCTTTTCCTTCATCTTCCTCTTCTTCTTGTATCTGACTCCCCGCTCCTCTTCTCCCCCTCTCTATTTCTACCACCACCGCATTATCCCTTTCCCCCCGAAAAAAATCCACCACTCAATATCCCACCATAAACCCATCAAATCCACCCCCTACAGCCCACAAAACCACCCCACGGATAGGGTTGTCAATTTTTGACACGACACGAACCGAATACGAAATTAATGAGTCGAACACGAACTTAAATGAGTTAATGGGCTAAAACAGGTCAACACACTTAAACACGAAAAAAATCATATCGAATTCATGTCAAAATTAGGTCAACTTGATTTTGACTTGAATAACATGTATATTTTAAACGGGTTGACATGATTCGGACACGAACCCGACCTAACTCATTGTAGACACGTTTAACTTGTTTATGGCAATATAATTTGCCTATTATGTATAATTGATGTGGTTTTAACATTATTACTTATTAGTTCTTCTACTACGATAATTAACAATATAATTCTTAATATTATTATGACAGTATACTAGTATAGTTCTTGTTTTAATTTTTGGGTTGAAACTTGAATACATTTTAGTTAATTTCATTGATGAGATATGATATGTTATTTGTAAAAAAATTATTTAAAATTTTGGATGAATGATTGAATGACGTATTTAATGGTAATGAACTAGTATGAAAACATCTCGACATGATTATTAAACATGTCAGGCTCGAGTTTTGAGATTTTCGACATAAACTCGAAATCAACCCTACACGAAATGAAGCAACCTGATACGTTTGACACCCCTACCCATAGACATTACCACACCAAAGCAGTAAACCACTACATCCACTCCTTTCCTCCTCTCACCCCCCATGACCTCCAGACACAAGTCACACACCCCACTACCCCACTCTAGACATCAACTATTTGTTAAAATGCTTGACAGAGCCAAATAAAAAAAAAATCGTTAGCTCGGGTTTTTTGGAAATCAATTATTTGTAGATGTTTGATGAATTTCGGTGATGGGTAACAGGTGATTGAATTGTATGATGTTTGATGGAGGGAAAAAATGACATCAAATATGGGGATGCATGGGGAACACTTCCTTCACAATGTTTTCAGGTAGTGGGTTTTTAGTTTCTAATTCTATTTTCATGTTTATCTTTACTTGATTGTATAAGTTTTCCTATAAAGGCTCAATACGGTCATCAAAGGGATTGTAGTGGATTACATGGACGGATTGATAATAAGAGTTTTTGGAAAAGAAAATGAAATTTTTGGCTATGGGTATCATACTTTCTGTCAAGTTCCAACTCATAGAACAAATTCAGGAAAGCAGTAACTTTGATTCAATTTGTCCTATAGTCCTATTGAATTCCACCTTCATGGTTCGTTTTGGTTCATTTCTTTTCATTTTTGCAATTGAATTGAGCAATTAACAGTTAAAAGTAGAATTGTTGTAAAACCCGGGTTAAGTTTAAACTTTTATGAATAAAGAGCAAAACGGTAAATTATTACCACTGGTTGGGTTGTAAAACTGAAATTTTCTAAAGTTCGGACGACAAAACGGACCTCACCATTGGATTTGTCTCTCAAAATTTAGTTATCCCGTCAAATTTTATCGAATTTCGAGATAGTCAGATTTTTCATGTTTTACGAGGCGGTCGGACCTCGGGTGACCCAGATGCAAAATTTTTAAAAAAATTATGAATTTTGGAAAATAAATGAAGGTAAGTTAAAATAAAAATATTTTGAACTTGAACCGAAGCAAAATTTAATCGTTTCGGGATGAAAAAAGACCCAGGAAAAAGATGACGTGTGACGCGTTGTGGACCAAGCATTTAAAAAATATAAATAGGTGAGAAAATCATATTTTCTCCCCATTTTTACTCAGCCGATAGAGAAGAGAGGGAAAGGTAAGGTTTTTTCCAACTTCTCTCTACGATCTACGGAGCTAGAGAGCTCGAAGCCACTCGAGCCAAGAACTAAAGCCGGTCTCCTCAACAAAGGCTACACGTACGTACCAAAAACGAGGGTTTTTTACCGAAGGAGTGAAAACTCAAAATTTGGGGAAGCTTGAAGATTGAGCTTGGGTCTAATTTTGGAGCTTCCTACGGTCATTTCTTACGCTTCAAGAGGTAGGATTTCTCCTACTTAGGCTTATTTACAACCTAGAATGTTAGATTGTTGGGTAGGTTGATAGTTATGTATATCACTTGCTTATTGATGAGAAATTGGAGAAATGAGTATTGAAATTGAGTAGATTAAATTCTATTTTGAAATGGGTGTGTAAAAATTGCCTAAGGCAATTTCTTGATTTATGTGAATTGTGGGCATGCTATGTATTTACTTGATGCCTTAAAAAAATGAGTGTGTTATTGCTTGATATGTGATGACATGCTCGGGTTTGGATTCAAGATGAAATGTTTACATATTGACATTGTGAGAATTATGAGAATTATATGATTTTGATAAAAATTGTCATGAGTTATATGAAACGTGTTGGATATAGTTCATATGACATACATAGCATATCGAACATTGTATTAGAGTTGCAATGAGACATTACATTGTATATGCACAAGAACATTGCATTAAGTGGATGGTTGTGTATGGGTATAGTCAACACCACACTTAGTGGGTGATGACTGGGCTCGAATAAGCTAGGTCGATAACTTGGCCGACTGGCACGGTTTGCAAGGTAAAGAGGGTTGGGGTTAGCAAGAAGGGCTAAAAAATCCCTCGAGTACAAGGCCAGGTGATTTGGATACGCATTTCCGTTGGTACAAGTCCATAAAGTGTGTCGGTGTACGCGGAACCGTTGGTGGAAGTCCATAAATTCCATGTCAATAGGGTGTCGTTGGTGTAAGTCCACAAATACTCACCCCACAAAAGACCTTGGAATGGAAGATGTCATTTGATGTGTAACATAGATGACGGACTCATACACATTGGTAATTGCATGTGTTGGGGAGCTGGGAAGAGCTCGGGTTGAATTGCATGGGTGAGTCTCATCTTATTTCATGACATGACATGGTAAATTCCAACATTGGATGCATAGTCTTGTTTGGAATGTTACAAGTTGTTAAATGTTGCATGTAAACATTTCATATGTATTTAGGTTAGGGAGTAGCCTCAGTAAGAGATACCCTATTGAGCGTAACTCACCCTTTATGAGACAAACATTTTAGGTGCGGGGATTACACTGGCAGACGGTTCCCATTTCGAACCTCAAAGATGAAGAAAGCCGACTTGTGGCTTTATGGTTATTTTGTAAAAATTTTGTGAAAAAAATTTCATTTTATGTATAAATTTATGGAATTGATTGTAATGTAGCACGTACAAGTCATGTTTTGTATGGAAAATCTTAGTAAACATGAATTGGGTAATTGTGGGAAAGTTTGGAATAAGTTGGAGGTGCAAAACAGGTGAAACAAGCAAAATTAGAAAAAGAATACCGTTACGCTATGGTCTAGAAGGTTCACCGTACCGGTACAGTGTACCGGTACTATTTCCAAAATTCTGATATTTTAAAACTATTTGTTATGTTTTTGACCTATGTTTTTCTCCTTTCCAAAGATACAAATGAACATTAAATGAAGTATATTGGACCTCGGATGAATTAAATGATTAAAAAAATACGGGTTACACGCGTGGGTTAAAATCCCGATTAAGGGGATTCGTTTGACATGATGTCGAGAATTGCGACAAGCAAGGTTATTTCCGCGGGTTGATGGTTGATCAACAGTTAGTAAAGGACTCCCGGATTTTGGGGTGTCACAAGTGTTGTTGTTGGGGTGTGACAATTATTGTTGTCGCAAATTAATTTTTCTTGGTTTTTTATGCTTTATTTTTTTAGTAGAGTGAACTGCAGAAGTAGACAATGAACAAGCCAATGGGACTAATTTCATCCCATGTGTTAAAAGTCTTGGAAAAGAAATTGAGAGTTATATTTTTCTTCTTCGAGTTACATCGAATATTTCATATTTTCAACATTTTTTGGGGTAAATACATATCAACAATTTGATGTCTTCATAAAACATGATACTGTGTTCCTGTAGATTACATTAGGTATATTATTGATCTTCTTTGTACTCAATTTATGCATCCAGTGATCCTGAAAAATTGACTTAACTATAGTTTCTTTGTTTATGTTTTATTTGATGTTATTTAGGTGATGGTTGAATTCAAGTGGCAACCGTGTCCACTTGACTCTCTCATAGTGCTAGGTATTTTTTTTTTCTTTTGAGAATAGTTAGGTAATTTTCAAAACACTAGAAATTTTTAATTTTCATGTTGTGCTTAGTTAGGGTTTGTTAATGAAGTTGAAATCAAATCTTTTATCAAGTATTGTGTATACATATTAATTTTTAGTGTCAACCAATTGCTTTTGAAGTAGAGTAATGTGAATGTATAATCTGCTTTTAAAGTGTTATACAATCTAATTGATATAGTGCTTTAAAGAACAGAAAGTTTATAATTTTGTACTAAACTATATGTTTTGGGGTATAATTACCAAAAAAGTTAAAACTGATTTACAAAATAAATTTTTTGGGGTTGTGTTATAACTTTTAATGTTCAAATTATAAATTTTTAGGAGTTGAATTACAAATTTTTGGAGATTTGTGTTGATTATAAAAATTTTAGGATGGATCCTCAATGTTGAAATTATCCTTAATTTTTAGTAAATTTAAACACCATTCCTCAAATTTTAGTAAATATTAGGTTTGGTACAAAAATATTTAAAAGTTATGTTTATCTAAAATTTAGGTCCTAGACCAAAAAAAAAAAAAAAATAGGTCCTAGAATTCTCTCCATAATTTTTTTTTTCCAATTATACGTTTATCTAAATTTGGAATTTTTTTATTATAATAACGCTACATTAGTTGATTTTTTTCCTATTACACAATAAATAAAAGAAAAAACTTCAACCACACCCC
>CM042186.1:35634236-35664452 GCA_023539305.1 Ilex asprella | reverse complement strand
ACCAACAATTTTAACCTTCTATTCCATCTCAATTTTATCACTAATTGAACTAATTCAGGAACAAAATTGAAAAACTTAGGAATAAAATCTAACATGAGTGGAGCCGATAAATGAGTTCTGATAAATGAGTTGTATAAACTTTTTATATTCTCTTTGTAAATCTTACCAAATCCACAAAAGGCGGGATTTAGCTCTACAAAAAAAAATGAGCATATACAACAATATGCTACCAAAGAAGCAATAGAAAAAGATGACCAAAAGAAAGACAGAATTAAGGAAAAATTAAAATGAATAATATACCTTGTCATAATTGTTGTGTGGATTCACTTTTAGCTTCAACGTGTTCATCACTTCCGACTGTCAATAGTTTTAAGTTTGAACATGTATAAGTCATACTGATGGCATTAAACACATTTTTATAGTAGTAGGATTACGGTAGTAAGATAAACACATTTCATGGATTTCACTTGCAAAGAGATTACAATGATGCTACAGGGCCTTAAAATTTACTGCAAAAAAAAATCAAAAAAAGAACGAACCATCCAATTTTGACATTGACCAATTAGGGCATAAAGAATAGTCTAGCATAGGATCATCACCATGATTTAGGAAAAAAAAAAGGAAAAAAGAGGGATCACTAATCCGTAACTTAAAAGAATATATAACCAGAGAGAAAAGGGAGGGAGCTTACCTTGCTCATTCTAGCAGTGCAGATAATCATTCCAATCTCTTTGCAATATCAATCCATTAGCTCCTGGTTGAAAGTGCTCAACCTTGATGAAATTGGTTGTTTCTTCTTTTGCTCATCCACTTAGAGTGAACCCCTTAGGCATCCCAAAATCAGAATTTACTTAAAAATATGACACTTAAAACAATATCAACATATGTACACAAAAAGATGTTATATAATCGGTGCGCCATTTCATGTTTAGCCATAGTTAAACAACTCAACCAAGGGTGATTTGGTGCTGAGTAATTGATTAAAGAACTAATTACCAATTCTAAAATTGTTGCAGCCAATATTGTGAAATTTCTTGCGTTCAAATCACCCTTCAATGTTTAATGTCTTTAACCACGAACATGCCACTCATTATAGGAAATCAACCTGACAAAACCCTTCATGTTATAGAGCATACAATTCAACGAAATATTCAAATAAATGAACAAAAAAACCAAAAAAAAAATCAATTATAGAAAATCATTGGGATCAAGATGCAACAACATTATATCCTAAAACTTAATTCTTGCCCAAAGCCCATCACAAATCAATTCAACACATTCTCCACATAGACACACACAAAATCATGTAAGATATTTGTGCAAACCATTTGAGTGCAACTATGCAAGATAAACGAAATTAGGGAAACAAACATGAAAGAAAGCTGGGAAATAAACTAACACAAAAAATTAAGGGCAGATTCCATTTTACCCCTTGTGTGTAACACTTTACCAATGTGCATTTATATCATTCTCCACAGTAGTTGCCATAAATTCCAGCAACAACCTCTAACGACCATCCTTGACAATGTGAATAGAATAATAACCAAAACTCAAATGAACATGACCCTTAACCAGATTAATTACACACGTGACTCTAAACCAATTTAGCCATCATTTCTGGACCACTACTACCACATTCATGAAAATCAAAAAATCAAATCACCATGATCTCTACCAATACGGTAAAGTACAGTAAAGAGAGGTTTGGAGCCGAATCAATTACCCAACAGATCATGTAAAATGTAGACCAAATATAAACCAAAACATGTAAAATCAGGAAAAAATTAACCCAAAATAATATGATGTACGCATTTGTAAAACTTGTTTCCAAGTTCCCAGGTCAAATCATTCTAAGTTATTATTTCCAATGTATAAACATGTAAACAACTCCTTTTCCAAATCCAAAACAAAAATGTATCCATTTACCCATGTCCTATCATCTAAACTAAATACATTAACGAAAGTAGAAAAATAAAAACAAAAACAACCTATTATCACGGACTTTATTAATTAAACACAAACAATAGCATAAAATATTTATAGGAGTGTGAAGCTATTTATACCTCAATAGCAAAAATATCGAAAGATTTGACCCCATTCAAGAGACATATTGAAGGGTCCGGCTCCTCTGCGGTTGGAGATCAACCGCACCATGTGCGATTAAGTGAGACGGCGCCGTTTTACGGCACTTTTGCTATTTTTTTAATTCCCCCTTCCCAAAACGACGTCGTTTTGGGACTCGTTTTCAGATCTGCAATCCTTCTTCTTCTTTGTTAGACTTCGTCATGCGCTCCTATCTCTCCTCCTACTTCTGGCGACAAAAAGGCTCCTGCCACACATTCCCTCTCTCGCTAATCGCTGAGGAGTACCCAGGTTTGTGCTGCTATTTTGGGTTATTGATTTTGCGAATTCGACTTAATTTTAGATTTTGTGGACTGAATGCAATATGAGATTTGGTTTCTGCTATTTTGGGTTATTGATTTTGCGAAAATGGTTTGTGTTGGGTACTCCTTAGAACACAACGAGAGAGGGAAAACATGAAAGGGAAAGGTCCATTTGGGTTGATTATTTGAGAGTTGGCTCCTCTACGGTTATTGATTTTGATTTTGGGTATTGATTTTGATTTTGCGAAAATGGACCTATTTTGGGTTATTGATTTTGAATGCACTAGTCAGGATGAAAATTGAATTAAATAGATTAATGTTGCCCAATGCCCAATGCTTCTGTTGTGTTGTTTTTATGCTATGTGAAACACCATTTCACCCCAAGTAGCTCTTTGAAATAAAAAAATTCAGCCTCAGACTAAATCAGTTTGAAGAATTTATGAGAAGTACTCTATTCAAAAGATCCTAAACCATTAGACAGGGGAACAACATTTGTCTCAATAATGCAGTGGCTATGCCAAAGTTCACTTGGCAGCTGTATTTTTAAAGTTCATGTTAAAAGAGTTTTGTTTTGAACCAGCAAGGAAAATCATGTCTTTCATGTTAAGTTGCCTTTGAATCAACTATGTTGTTTGAATCAAACATAAGAATGTGGACTGATTCCAGAAAGTTGGCAACATTGAGAACATATTGAAGTTGATTTTTGCTCTCCCTATTTGATTTTTGCTTCAAGTGATGGCAGTATCTCAAGATGGTGATGACTGCCGAAACATATACTTTACAAACAAAGAAAGTTTTGGATGTTTTTACTTTCTAATTCAATCTAGTTTGATCTGAAAACTTTATTAACAACCCTTTGTTTTTCAAGTTCAAATGGCACTATCTCAAGACTTAAAGCAAAATTGAAGATAAATCCATGGACACTTCCAAAAGGGCATAGATTTTAAAAAGGTAATTGTGCTTTTAAGAACTCATAGCTTTTAAAAGTTTTTCACTCCCTTAGATATAAAATCCTTAATTATCTGCTGTGTCTTCTTGAAAACCTGTTTCTGCTACCAAAACATGTTTATGAAAAAACTCCCTTTCCTTACAACACTTGGACAAGTATAAAAGTTGCTCATGCATGATTAACATTCTAACTAGTATGATTAACATTCCTTTCAGCAGAATAGTCGGAACAAAGACTATTCTGCTGAAAGGAAGAAGAGAAGGTTGCCAGTACATTTGCTCAAGTTCACAAGTCTCTCTACTAGCTAGGTTGGATCCCACACATCAAGTGTAATGATATGGTACAGTTCCAAATAGGTAGCTTACTAAGGATAAACATCATGAGAGAATTGTGAAAAGGGATAAAAGAACAGCCTTGGTGTGGTGATGATGCATTCTTACAATCACATACTTGGTGCTAGTAATTAGTTTGGAACATGTATATTGTACAATCTGATTTGAAGCGCGGCCATCTCATTAAAAAACATGTTGACTAATGGATTTTGCATGATTAACATTGTAACTAGTATGATTAACATTGTAAGTTGTAAGAATACGATTTAGTGGAAAATCATTTCACATTGGTTTAATATTTACTACTTGTTTTGTACTGTCTGACTATCAGATACATCATTAAACCTTGTACATCCATTACCTGTAACAGGAGCTTAGGTGCAGTTTTCATCAATTACGTGATAGCTGGTTCAAGCAATTCTACCTGGTTCAAGAATAGCATCTTCAAGCACGGCAACAAGCGACGAATATTTAAGATATCGCAATAGCACTTGCCCCATTTGTACCAAAAGAGCTATTATCAAAGTTTCCGAATCTGAAAAAAATCCTGGGAGGCTATACTGCAGATGTCCAAACGATTCCAGTCACTTTTATAAGTGGATGAGTCCTATTGCTCTCCCCTCTTTGGAAATTACAAATGAAAGGATGGATGCACGACGAAATGAAGACAATGTACGACGATTTGAAGAGAATGTACGAAAAATTGAACAAGATGTAACGACATTGAAGTTGCAGATTGAAGAACTTTATAATGTAGTTCAACGTGTTGAGGCTAAAGAAGGTTCAATGAAGTCAAATATGTTTGTAGTCACTTTAGTAGTGGTGATGTTTATATTTGTGATTCTAGTGAAGTAGAGCTATAAGAGCAATGGTGTAGTGTAAAACTTGTGTTGTAAATGAACTTGTGCAATTTGTATATTAATGAAATCGTGGGTTTTGTATATTGTTGTGACTTGGAAGATCATATTCATTAAGGACATCACATTCATTAAAAAGATCACATTCATTAAAAATATCACATTCATCAACAAAAGGTCATATTCATTAAAAAAATATCACAAGCATCCATACAATACGATGATCCATTGATTAAAAATTCACATTCATCCTTACATTCATTAAAAATTCAAAATGATGAATCATTACATTCATTACAAACTATTGATCCTCCAAGCATCCTTACACGTTGAATCTCCCATGAATGAATAATGATTCAGCATCATTTAAAGACTGGACATGTGTTGATTCAGTCAGAGATACCCTACATTAATGAGAATGAGTTAGACAAACAAAGAAACTTGATACATGTACGATGAAACAATAAGGTTAACAATAAGGTAATCTACCATAATACTTTGTACACTATTTGAAGCCTGAGAAGATATCGAATGACCATATGCTGATGTACCTTGTACTTGGAATACAAAAATACTTAAAATTATGTTTATAAAAATATGAAGTGAATACAAATATGAAGTGAACTACAAAGAAAATATACAATTAAATTTATACGATACCGTAGACATATGTGATGATTGAGAAGCTCCCTTCTTTCTCATGCCAAGATTTCAGTCGACCCCAACCCTTGTAACCACCTTCTTTTCTTTTTAAACCTTTAACTTGGAGAACATTTTCATGGATTGGGTCAACATTTTCATGAATTGAGTCAACATTTTCATGGATTGGGTCAACGTCATAGCCACCATCACCAATTGATCCATACATATTATCCACTTCCTTGAACAATTCCTCAACACCACGTGACACCAATTGATATGCAGGTTGAAAACCAGAGCATTGAGCAGCTAGTTGTACCATTCTAGGACAAATTTGTCTGTACCGTGACGCCACCATTAATTTGGAATTCTCTTCATTAGACTGAAAAATGGGGGTTGTCCTAGAACTCTTTCTTGCATCTCGTCTCCATCTCTTACATATGTATTGCTCGGGAATTTGCTTAATATTCATCATGTCCAAAACTTTAAGTGCATGACCACATAATATTCCCTCCATTTCAAACTTCCGACAACTGCAATTGACTATCTCCTCATTAGCCTTAACAAAGACCAAATACTCTCTGCGTTCATCATATAATCGAACCACAAATTGATGCCACCCATCCAACACATCACATGATGTCGCTATAGCACACTGAAAGATATCATACTCCTCTTGGAACAAGTCAAACATAGTAGGAGTGTACACTTGCCCTGCTTGCACCAACATTGGAGCTCTTTTTAACTTCAATCTAGGTAATTTTTGCCTAGATTGGTATTCTGAGTCTGACTCCTTATACCGCTTATCATTCACAATTCTGTCAAAATGTACAAAGAACTGAACAATGTCATAGTCTGACTTTAAATACTTCCATAAGACTGCATTCAAGCTCTCACTCAATTGGGTGATTCTCATTCCTGCAGTGAAAGTCCTCTTCATATACACATGCCCTCATTTCTCTCGCAATGCTCAAGTCGCTTTCATCCACATATTATCATGCATATTATACTCCGCAAGCAACGATTCCCAAGCCTCAAATAATTCATGCTCTTCCTCATACCCATACACACACTCTTTCAATCGAGCAGGAAATTGTGAACCATCCTTATATATGTTCCCCAAATGTTTCAAAGCATTTCGGAAAAGGTGTCAAGTACATAACCCATGGTATGTCTCTGGCATGACTATAGAAATTGCCTTAGCTATTGCTTGATCTTGGTCGGTGAAGATGGTAATAGGATATTTTCTAGACATAGCTTGTAGGAATGTCTCAAACAACCACTGAAATGATGCTGTCATTTTATCATACAATAATACAGCTCCAAATATGATTGTCTCCCTGAAATGATTGAAGCAGTAAAACAAGCAAATGGTCGACACTCCTTGTTCGTTTTGAAAGTAGTGTCAAATGAGACAACATCTCCAAAGTTGCCATAGTCAATAATCATCACTGGGTCGGCCCAAAAAATATTAGTAATATGCTCATCCGCATCCAATTGCACTCCATAATAGAATGACGGATTTTTCACTGCTTCCGTCTGAAAATACTTTAACAAACTACCCGACTCACCATATCTCAAGTCTTGTTGCCTCTTTTCACGGAGGTAATTCTTTTGGTCTTGACGAGTAAAACCAAGAATTTCCTTTCCTCCAGACTGAGTACTGAAAAGATCATAGGAAGCCTTAAGTGACAATCCACAATCTGTTGCCATATCAATATTAATGCCTTGTGCTATAGTAACCTTCCGTTGAGATGACATCATATGCACACATTCTGCAAGGTGCAAAAGATGGTTGTGGTTGTCGTCCCACTTCAGCACAATAAATTTACCAATTTCTCTATTAAGAGATATGCACATATGAGCTTGGCAATTTGTTCTTGTCTCTGCTCGCGGGTTCTTTATTTCACACTCTCTTTTATCACGACTTCCTTTACCTTGTTTACAACAAACATATTTTCTGTAAATGACAACGCCATCTTTCAAACTTTTATTCTGAAAATCCTTTCTCATGCTAAATCCCACAGATCTTCCATAACTATTGTAAAACGCATAAGCATCTTCCTCCGCATCAAATTGCATACCAATATTAGGTATATTCTCTTTCGCATTAACTCTCAAATCATCCATCATAGTATCCTACAATAAGAAATTTAATTGAATAAGATTTTATGTTGTGAATGATTATGCTATATCTTTAGACTGAACAACAAAGAAAGCTTCAAGGAATATTTATGCTATTTGTTTGGACTGAACAACAAACAACAAAGAAAGCTTCAAGTATTTATTATGTTACATGTTTGGACTGAACAACAAACAACAAAAATATGCACATGACTCATATGTGACACATTCTCCCAATACTAATTACTCCACGCCATCACATTTTTTAAAACCACAAACATATTTTGGATTAAAGACGGCATCCAAATGTTGAAATATGATATTCAACACAAGAGTTTCAAGGAACAAAATGTAATTAACCATTCGTAAACCTCTGTCATTCATAAATCTGTACTGGCAGCAGTTGGGGACATTATGGTGTCCACAAATGATTAACTTCCACAAGTTCTCCTGCCATGTTATTTCATGCAAATAACTTTATAGATATAATTCATATAAATTCTTGTTAACAAAGATCATTTATTTAATTGATTGTTCTAATTTTGCTTTTTCTGATGTGGCATGGTGGTGATCGCTGGTATGACTTTGATGACAACCACGTTTCTCCCATCAGTGAGGACAAAATAAAGACTTTAGCTGCTTATGTTCTTTTTTATAGAAGAGTTGAAGACGTCTAACATAATTTTAGAGCAATCAACTAATGAGGCTAGATTATTTCTTTTTGTCAGTTTAGTCTAACAAGCATTATACTAAAGGTAGCATTCTTTGGTCTCTGGTGGAGTTTTCAAGATATGGAACAGAAATGAAGAATGTAAGAATAGTTTTGGTGCCGAAGACAATGTAAAATAGTCACATCCAAGGAGGTCAGAATCATACTTTAGAGCACCTTCAAGATTTGTAAGATTAGAAACTTGTGTAACTTCTATTTTTATTTTTTTACCCTAAACAGTTGAAAGCCGTCTGAAGAAGTTTTTTTTTTCCCAACTAAAATGTAATTTTTTAAACAATTGACGTATTCGGCAAGACAAAATTCTTGCAATTGTTTGATTGGCAATCTAAAGAATTGCATTGTCAATATTGGTGCTCTTAATTTCACCCTAACAGATGGTTTGAATTTTTGAGCCATTGAAAAGTATTTACAAGAGGAAATTCTTTGAAAGTGCTTTATGATACCTTCTTACGGGTTTCTAAATTTCTGAACTCTTTCAACATAAAGCTGGGAAGAACTTGTGGAAGTTAATCATCATAAAATATGTTATTCTCATTTAAACTCTAGTCATTGACTGCAGCTGAAATCTTACGTAGCAAGTCACCCTCCACCACTTCTCGCAATGGTCCTTGCCATAGCCGTTCAGCTGAGTTGAGGAGGAAGAAGAAGGCGGGAGAAGCAGAAAGCGGGAAACTGGGTCTGGAATTTTCAGTCCCAAAACGAGTCCCAAAACGACGTCGTTTTGGGAAGGGGGAATTAAAAAAAAATAGCAAAAATGCCGTAAAACGGCGCTGTCTCACTTAACCGCACATAGTGCGGCTGATCTCCAACCGCAGAGGAGCCGAACCCACATATTGAATATGTAAATGCAAATAAATCAGAAAACTAATAGTAAAAATTTGGCAACCATCACTACTCTAATCCCAATTTTAACTTCTCATTTATAGGGTTAAAAAATTGTAGAAAACATGAGCACAAAGTGCCTTTGGATTTTCCAAAAAAAATAAAACAGGGAAGCTCCATAGAAGACCTATTAACAAACGATATTGTGTCTTTGCACATGTTTCTCCTGACAATAGTGTAAGTATTGTGGGTCAATCTCATACAAAGGCCAATTTGACGAACCCCCCCCCCCAAACACACAGAGACAGAGGCAGAGAGTTGTACCTATGCGTGCAGTATGGGCAACGGAGAGAGAGATAAGCAGCGGTGAGAGAAGCAGGTAGCATCTGAGAGAGCTGGAGATTTAGTGGCTTTGAAACCGAGGGAGATAGGAGATTTGGATATCATGAGAGATTTGGAGAAGGGAGACTGGGATAAGAGAGAGAGAGAGATGTCAGGAGAGACAAAGACATATCAGAGATAGAAGGAGTTTAGAATCCTATGATGATAAGCTTCTTCTTCAAGGGCGGGAAATTTTTTTTTAGGACTAATCGTACACCATTGGATCAATTTTTTTGAGAAGATCTTAACCGTTTTTTATGTTGGGATTACGTTGTTCGTCAGATTTGTTTATGTTTTGTGTCTAAACAATCTAGATCACTATTTATCTTTTGGATTCAAACTTCGCTCTACTTTATTGTATAGATATATACTAGTTATTGTCCGTGTCTAAAGACAACATGTAACAAACAAAAATATCTTAAACAATTATCCAAATTCAAAAAGAATAACATAAAAATATTCATACCAATTCTTTTTCTAAATTGACTTAAAATATATCGTCGATCATATCCTCCATATTAATGAAACTGTCTTAAAAATATATAAAAACTCTCAAAACAACACCATATATACAAATGCCTCCAAAAAAAATACTAACATAACTCATTGAAAGTTATAATTTTTAAGTAACAAATAAAATCTTGCTCATTTATAAGACTTGCGAATTTATCACATCTATCACTATTCAATCCAATAACATAACATAATTATAAACTCAACCACCATATTTTCAATTCAACCTATTTCCCATGTAATAAATACCTCAAGCAAAAAAAATATACTAATAGAACACAATTAAATTCACAATTTTTAAATAATAAATAAAATCAATCAAATTTTGCTAATTTATAAAACTTACGAATTTATCACCACTATTACTATTCAACCCTAATTTTTTTTTCTTTTTTTATGAAGATCAACAGTGGTTCCCCACCTCCCCCCTTGGGTGACTTGAACCCACGACCTGATGGTTGTAGGGGAAGCGTCTTATCACATGAGCTGCACTTCGTTGTCTACTAGTCAACCCTAAATGACACAATATAATTATAAATTTAATTATCAAATGTCCAAGCCTCCACATATTAATATACACAAAAAGACACACTCACACTTTTTTTTGGCTACCAACAAATATTTCTAACCAATAACTGCTTTTATTAGAAATACAATAATTCAAAATTTTAAGATAAAATAATAATAAATTAATATCTAATTAAAAAATATGACAAAAAATACGTACATCCCTTGAGTTTTGACAATATTATGCAAACACTCCCTGACATTTTATAAATAACACGGAAACCTCTTGAGGTTTGAAATTTATTGCACATAAACCCCTTTGTCTCCCTTTCGTCAGTGTTGCTAACGAAAAGTGACGATTTCATCCCAATTTTTTTTATTATTTTTACAGTTGTCTTTTTCCAACTTTAATACACAATAAATTAAAAAATTAAAAAAAATATTTGATTTAGTACCCCCAAAAAATTGATTAACTGAATTTTAATATTAATTTGATAACAATAAAAATTAATTTGATATTAATTCGACAATGTTAAATATAAATTAGATATAATTAAATGTCAATTTTTTGATAAAATTATATATTAATTTACAATCTAAGGTTCATTTCGTGCTTAATATTATTTGTTGTTGATTAAACCAACATGAAACTGATCATAAATTATAATTTTTTTTGTTGTATATAAACTTAAAATTTTATATTTTAACTCATAAAATTTAAATACATATTTTTTTTACAACATAGAGTCTTCTCTCTTACTATATCATTTGATAAATTTTTTTTGGTCAAGATTCAACAACACGTACTTAAATAAAACTAATTATTCACCCACACTTTTTTTTAAGAGAATCGCTCACCTCCACTTGATAAACTCAAAAATCTCTGCTTCACATGAAAATACGTGAAAATAAATTAAAAAATTGACCAAAAAAATTGAAAAAATTAATAGTTCAGAAAAATTTTAAAAATTTAGTAAAAAAATTGATAATATTGTCAATTTAATCTAAGGTCAATTTCGTATTTATTTGATCAATAATAAATAATATTTAACTTTTTTAAATTAATATTTATCTATGTTAAAATTAATTTTAAATAAATTTTTATTGTTATCGAATTAATATTAAAATTTATTTAATCAATATTTTGGGTACTAAATCAAATTCTCCTTAGAAATACTAGAGTCCACTCAAAGTATCGGAAGGTCAATCATGAAAAACTTTTTTGGTCGTCAGACTCTTTTTTCTGTGTTCCATTCGACCCGTTGTGAGAGTTTTCTCAAATTTTTCGTAAACACTATATATATTTGAATCTGTTAAAAAATAAAATTCTTATTTAAAATTTGATCTAAATGATGACCTAAATGACTTACTTAAGCTAAAATTTGAACAAGTTGTATCTTAACTTGTGAAATTCATAACACAATTATTCAAATTCATATACTTTCCTATGCATTTATATAATTCAATTGAAATAACATAAATCATGTATTACTTATCAAAAAAAAAAAAAAAAGCTATTGAATCATATATCGAAATATCTATATTTGAAATAAAATAAAATATAAATAAAAATTCGGACTAATTGTTGTCATACATGCATCCAAAGGATCAAATCAATGATAAGGGTGCATCTGTTTGGGAGACATAGCCCTTGACTTCTATAGAGCTCACATAAATGAAGGGAGGAAGGGTGTCCTCACTCCTTAATGTAGGCCCTAAAATAAAAGGACACTATGCCCTAGAAAGTTCAACCTAAAAAGGCCAAACACTGAAAAAAGGGTAAAAAGTTGGAAACCAACGACGGCCTTTTTGGGTCTGTGCTATGCTGCACTGTACCACCATCAGGGAAAAAAAAAAAAAAAAAAGGACCCCTAAGCACGCTCACGCGTGTCTCTGTCACTGCCCCCGCATGGGCCCCACGGAGCATCAGATTCCATCCAACGGCTGCCGTTTTTGATAGGAAGACTTGATATTGGGTTCCGACCCCAGAATGAAGGGCCAATGAAGGTTTGACACGTGTCAATGGGTTAATATAATTGCTGAAGTTGCGTTCTTTAGTCCTTGTATTTATGATTTGATGCTTGAAATTGTAATGTGCTTTACAGCTGTCTCATTTCACCCAAAATTTTCTATTATTATTATTTTTTATTTTTTTTTTGAAAGTAATTTTGCAATGGTTTAATTTCACTAGACACTGCTACGACATAATAAAAGAATTGATATTGATGATCCACAAATTAATTTATACACCATTTGTTAAGTAAGTAATATTAAATATAGTAAATAAGTAGAGGGAGAGAAAAAATAAAGTTTATAGTGATTCGGTCATCGTGACCTTCGTCTACTTTGAATGACATGGGTTGTCAAGAATTTTATTGACTTCGGTGTGGAAGGAGAACAAATGGTTACAAGTTTTGAGAGGGTGAAGAGAGAATTATGCTCAAATGAATCTGGTGCCCCCAAATGTCAGTAGAATTTACAATTTATAATTGCTCAGCATAATAATTGAATAGTTAATTTGACCGTCATAACGAATTGGGGTAATTTAACGGTAATTAAGTAGTTGATTCGGCGAAGGCGCACATCTTCTCAACTGACAAGGCGGTTACAATATTCTCCATAAGACTCGGTCAAAAGATGAGGTGAGGGGTTGACTCTCTCCAAAGTGGCGTGTAGGAGGCTCTTGGGATGGCCTTTACTTCAAGGTGGTCTTAGATGACCTTTACTCTAAGGTGGCTAGGAGGAGATTCTTGGATGACTTTTGCATACTCCCTTGCTGATGTAGTTCCTTAAGTTTGATGAGCTTGATTGGGTTGACTACATTTGACTGCACTTGCTAATTTTTTTAAAACTGGGCTTTAAACTCAAATCGGACTTATAATTTAAGTTAGGTCATTCAGCTTGACTCATCAAGTCTAATAGCTATCGTTTTCGCTGTTAGGACTTAAAATCATACGTTTGCACTTCATCCATCCCATCTATGTAGTAGTGTTCGATAAAAAAAATAAAAAATAGACAACTCTCTCCCCCCCCCCCCCCCTTTCTACGTACATTCTTGTCACAATTTGAGTAACGATGATTTTGAGCTTTTATCTTTAAAGAAATTTTATTGATATACTTGTTGCAGTTTATTCAACTCAAGTGAAAAATAGTTTAAACAAATCATTAAAAATTGAGTTCTAAAGAGTTAGTCACAAGAAATTTTTGTGAAGTTCTTTTAAAAAGTTTCTTTTAACTTTTGAAAAGCTTTGATCAAAAAAACTTTTGAAAAGCTACAACAAATAGAACTTTATAACTTGAAATGATTCCTTCATCCTCAAGAAGAGAAGTAAGTCTATGCACAAATTAATAAAAACATTTGAAGGGTAATTTTTTAAAAAGGAAAAATGTAAAATTAGAAGGTTGGGCTCCCATTTGAATTCATCTATTTGTTTCTTTTTTTTTTGTCAAACACTATTATAGGCAAATATCAACATTTTATTTTGGTGTATTATTTTGATCATCTAAAAAACGAAAAATGTTTCGACACGTTTAAAAAATATAATAAAAAAAATAAAAAATATAAATAATTATTTTTTCAAAATATTGATTGAAATAAAATAAAAGTATTTTGAAATACATTGAAATATTCCGAAATAATTGTGTAAATGCATTGAAATATTACAAAATACCTTGAAATATTATAAAACACCTCGAAACATTATAAAATACCTCAAAATATTGTAGTTTTGATTCCATTATTAATTCATTTTGGTTTCTTTTAAAAACGGAAAGTTTTGAATATCTCTTGTTGGAAATAAAATTTTAATCCTTATGTGAGATATGAACGACAAATTCATTTCATACTTAGAAAGTCTATAATTACAAATTGTCTACGTTATACACACCGATAAAAAAGCTTTCTATTGTGAAACTCTCTTTAACGAAAATGATGTGATTAGAATTTAGACATTTGATATAACTAAGGAAGTATGGTGACATTTGGGCTTGCTAGCCAAATTGTTCCCTCCAATTGCCATTGGCTGAATAAGTCCGTATAAGCCCATAGAAATTACTAGATCAACATAGAAATCAATTTGCACACGAATAGTGAAGAACGATGGAATCGAATTATATGTGATTCAAAATTTCTTTCATTTTATTTATACTTCTATAAGATTATTCTTTGTCTAATTAGATTGATGGTGCTATGTTTGAAGTTTGACCGTGATCAAATAGGAGTTGTTTTTGTTGTTGTTTTCAAAATTAAACTTCAAGATGATGAAATTGGCATATATCTAAAACCATCTTAATCCCCATGCCTTGCGTTCAACAACTACCATAAAGCAAGAATCATTTCTCTTTCGGCCAAGAAAAGCCATTTTTTTCCCCTCTTATTTTAATGAAGAAACACCACTTTGAAGTCAACAGTTTATCCATTTTTCAGAGTTCATTATGCTGCTAGACTCCAAAGTTTTAGCCACAATCAGGAAATGGGAGAGGGAGAGGGAGAGGGAGAGGGGGGGGCTAACTGCTATGCACAGCTCCTTATTTTTCAGCCTGTAGTCGTAGATTCCATTTTCACATCCAGTTCTGCTTGTCAGTTTCTGCCCCTCTCTCTCTCTCTCTCTCTCTCCGCATTAATTTATGATTACATTCCATCCAATCAACTTGCCTTAATGACCTTTTCTGTCCACACTGACACAAACTCTTTCTATGTAACCATTTCTCTTTCCTTTTATAACTTTTTTGGGGGTTAAATAAAAGACTAAAAACAGAGTCTTTATTCTTGAAAAGAAAAATTCTCTAAACCTGTTTCAACCCTATCATCTCATTTCATTTCTGGGTTTGACAGCAATTTTTGAGTTGCAAGAATGACTGTTGAGCAGGAAATTGATGAGCAGAATGATCAGTTTCCAGTGGGTATGCGGGTTCTGGCCGTGGATGATGACCCAACTTGCCTCATGCTATTAGAGACTCTGCTTCGTAAATGCCAATACCATGGTCTGTTTCTTTTTTTACTCTTCAATAATTTTGATTATTCCTCAGTTTTTTGATTTGGTTGTGAGTTTTTGCAAAAAGGGTCCTTAGATTTGTGCATCTTTTTGAAGATTTTGTTTTCCTTTTGGTGTTCGAAGAGAATATATGCAAGAGATTTTTTTCTCTCTCTTTCTTCAATTTGTTTTTGTGAGATTTGGGAGAAAGGTTTTTGGATTTGTGCAATTTTATTTGGATTTTGTTCTTCATTTAGTTTTTTGGAAGTCAATTTGTGCAACTGCTCTTTATATCCCCTCAACACATACACGTTTGTGAATTGGTTGAGTTTTGGGAGATGAGTTTTGTTCACAGATGATTGGAATATAATTAAGTCTCTATCTCTCTCACACAAACACGCAAACACATTTCTGGGATCATATTTTTCGATGATTTAGTTGTGAAATCTGCGTTATTGATTTCACTGGACAGTGAGTTAAACTACAGTTTACTAGCACAAAAAGAAAAAACCCAGCTGAATTTCGTAGAGTTTAAGAAAAATGCAGATCTTCTTGGAAAATGGGTAAATATGTTCCAAAAATGGGTTATTAAAGCTGTTAAAATCTTGGTCATTACTGCAAGATTATTGACTGTTACATTTTTGTATCTTTTCTATGAAATCACAAAACAGTTTTATTTGAGTTTGGATTTAAATTTGAACTAATACAGTTTGATTGTACTTATGTTCTCTTTCCTTTTCATGCCTTGGTAAATGCTAATGAGTTGGTCTGCTTTTAAATATGGGACATGGATTTTGCAGTTACAACAACCAGTCAAGCAATCACTGCCCTGAAAATGTTGCGTGAAAACAGAAACAAGTTTGATTTAGTTATCAGTGATGTTCATATGCCAGACATTGATGGCTTTAAGCTGCTGGAGCTTGTGGGGCTTGAGATGGACCTACCTGTTATAAGTAAGCTAACGAACGCCTTTGCATTACATATCATTATAGAGTATCAGACTTATGTTCTTACCTGTCTGGTATTTTGTTTTGAATTGCTGGTGATTGATAAGTGAATCTGTGTTCTCAAAAAGGATCATTCAATTAGCTATAAAAGAAGTAATAGTTGTCCTGATTCATTGCTTTCCCATGAAATTATTTCTGCCAAGGCTCTTAAGTTTTTGTTAATTTCCACTTTTGTGCCACTTAATTTCAAATTTCTTGACTTTGTCCTGATGCAACGTCTTGAATCTTTTGTTCTTAACTTACCCTGGAATTGATTGTTGTCCAAATCTGCGGCTTACACTTTCTAAATTTGTTCAAATAACCATAAAGTAATATACTTTGGCTGGGCTTTGATATAATTTTTGCTTTCTTCGTGTAATTATAGTGTTATCGGCCTATGGAGATACCAAGCTTGTGATGAAGGGAATTTCTCATGGAGCTTGTGATTATTTGTTGAAACCTGTTCGAATAGAGGAGCTAAAGAATATCTGGCAACATGTAATTAGGAGGAAGAAAAATTCTGACAAGGCTCATTTTGAGTCTGGTGAAGTAGGAGAAGGGTTCCCTGGAACTGGAGATTCTGACAAGAATGAGAAGCTTAATAGGAAAAGGAAGGACCAGAATGTTGATGAGGATGAGGAGCGTGATGAGAATGGACAAAATATTGAGGATCCATCAACCCAGAAGAAACCTCGAGTTGTTTGGTCGGTGGAGCTGCATCGCAAATTTGTTGCAGCTGTACATCAATTGGGCATTGACAGTAAGTTCTTCCCTGTTCATAACGCTTAGTTTTTCAAATTTCTTAGAGAATTTTTGCACTATTTTTTGTTTATCTTTTGGCATCACACAATTTATGCACTACGATTCATTTCCATTGAGTACTTAGATCGTACAAGTGGATATAAGTCATTGTTTTTGAAAATCCTAATCTATCAATATTTTCCACTCATGTTGGTTACTAATATTTTCTGATATGTTCATGAGCTTGAAAGAATTCCTCTTACTGACCGAACTACTTCTGATATCCCTGAAATTTCTTGTGTGTTATTGATCATATATGCTGAGCCTCTCTCATGCAAAGGGCTTTTCATTTTTCCTTTCATAAAATTTCACGTACTTTTTTTGCAGAGGCTGTGCCTAAAAGAATTCTAGAGTTGATGAATGTGGACAAGCTTAGCAGAGAGAACGTGGCAAGCCATCTCCAGGCACAATTTTTTTTTCTCCTTCCCTCAGTTGCATATCATAAACTCTTTTCTTTTATCAAAGCTTACTATCTTGCTCTATGGATGCAGAAATATAGGCTGTATCTGAAAAGGATTAGTTGTGTAGCAAGTCAGCAAGCTAGTATGGTTGCAGCTTTAGGAAGTGCAGATTCTGCTTATTTGCGAATGAGTTCTTTGAATGGGCTTGGAGATCTTCGTCCTGTGGCTGGCTCTAGACAATTTCAGAATGCTGCTTTCGGATCCTTCTCACCCAGTAGTGTAATTGGTAGATTGAACACTCCGGCTGGTCTGGGTATGCGTGGCCTTTCTTCTTCAGGAATGGGTCAATTGGGGTTTACACAAAACTCAAGCAATCCCATTAATGATCTGGCTAATTTCCACTCAGTTATACAAACTGGAAATCAAAATGGGAATATACTTCAAGGAATGCCATTGTCATTGGGACTTGATCAACTACAACATAATAAGGTTATTACTCAAATTGGAGAGCTCAACTCCACTGCTAATGATTCCGTGGTTTATCCCATTTCCAATGGCTTCTCGGATATGAAAATAAATGTTGGTAGTTCAAGAAATTCCCTTTTGGGTGTTCCCAATAATGCCGCAACATTACAAGGTCACCTTCATGACAACCAAAGGGCAGGGATTTTTGGAAATCATTCTTCTGTTGCAGATGTGTCCTTAGATTCTAAACTTTCTTCTCCCTTGCTGGATTTTGGTCGATGTAATGACAACTGGCCAACTGCTGTTCAATCATCTGAGGTCCAATCTGATTCTTTTACATTAAGACAGTGTTTCAAACAGGCCACTCCAAGTGACTTGAGAGGTGATGTTTCTTCAATGGCCATGCTTATAATGACTAATCCTCGGGATGTGTCTTCCATAACCTCAGTAGTGCCAGATACAGGAACAGATTTACCATCTCGAGCGGAACAAGTTAGCAGTAATGCTGGTCAGAATATGGATTTTGCCTTAAAGCAAGGGTGGTATGACCCCAAAGAGGATGCAGCTCATCACTCAAACCTTACATGCATCTCAATGAATTCTTCAATCTATCCTGACACTGTGGTAGGTCCATACATCCAGAGGTCGGACACAAGGAAAAAAAATTGCCATGCAAGTAGTCATTTAAATGTGATTGGACAATCAAATTGTCTAGATCCCTTAGTTATGCAGCATAAGGAGGTTGAACAATCAGTTGTAGAGACAACACTGAAGTCTAACCAAGGTTATCTAAAGGAGCAAAGGAAGCCTCAGGGAAATTATGCTTATGACAATGTTGGCTCCTTGGAAGACCTAGTAAGTGCGATGATGAAACAGGTATGGTTAAGTATTAAGTTTGCTGTTTTGATTTCCATAGTGATCTTTGCTTATGAGTCTTGATCTTGAACCCTTAATTAAAGAATTCATCGTGCTGACCTGCGGGTGTGGTTGCTGCAACTATAGTCTTATTAAAGATAAAATTATAACAGGAACTTTTTGTAACTTACAATGTGTTGCATGCTTATTTCTTGACTGTGCTGAAATGGTTCTCCACTTCTCAAATAGACCTTGTTAGCTTTGTTTTTCCTGTTAGTAAATAGGACTTTCCCAAAAGCAGGACGAGACGTATTATATCTGTGTATACTGCTAATCCTCGTTTGCGAATTGCTTTCCCTTCGTCTGTTGCTGGTACAGAAAGACACCAAGTGTTCTTGCTTTCCTAGTCAGCATAACGTATCACGAACATTAATTGTATAATGATCCACGAGTACAAGTATGAATATTTATACATTTGTTTTAATTTTATTTTCATTGTGATCCAGTATGAAGTTGTGTTGTTAGAAATAGGACGGTTAAGGTTTCATTTCACTCTGCATCTTTATCAGTGTTGGTTGGATCTCTAGATCTCTGCCAGTAGGAATATAAAGTTGATGATACTATGGAGTTGTGTGCACGTTACACTTTTGCTAGATTCCATAGGTCTTGGCCAATTGTTAGACTCTAAGGCTTCCTGAACATTTGTTTTTGGTTGGGATAGTGATGATTTTAATCTCCCTGCAACCTTGAACGAATTAGGGTTTTGCTAGGCCTATTCTTAGTAGTTTAATCAAATTATATGCACCTCACTATGCAATTATAAATCCAGAACAAGAAATTAGTTCATAATTTAACGTCTGATACTTCAAATATAATATCGATCAGATATATTCTAATTCAGAACAGAAACTTGCCCTTCTTTGTTTTGCCATGGATTCTATAATTGATATTGCCAAATAATTTTGTTGTAGTCTTCTGGTCTCATGTAGGGATTCCTTCAGTCAGCCCCTTAATACTTTAGAAACAGAAACACCAAAATTTATTTCCTTCCCATGCACAAAATTGTTTACACTTAAACATCAAATCATTATTAATGAGTTTCTTTTCCTCATTGTGATTTTTTCCAGAATTTTGCATAAGCAGCTTACTAAAAACTTTGATGCTGTCATAAACGTACTATTATCATATTGGAACTTAGTATATGATATTTCCAACCCAAAGAGAAAATCTACTCATAAGAGGACATATCTGTTTACACCTGGTGTCACCTTGGGGTAAGTTTTATGTGATCCTCATGTTTGTCAAAACTCCCCATTGAATTAAAGCTCCACCTATTAATGTCATGCTTGGCAAGTACAATGGCTTCAAGAGAAGGATACAATACCAAATGCAGATTCTGAAACTATAATCCACACAAAAGGTTGTTGGGTGATGTAAGACGTTTACTCTCTCTCGGACACCAAGTGCAAATGTATCTCCCCCATATACATTAAAGACAGGTCCAAAAGAAACAGCAAGTTTCCCAAACCATTTCAACACGTTGGGCTTAGGCTTAGCATCTCAACCTCAGGTGTGGTCTTTAGTTCTCACAAACATTTTCCTTGAAGAATCCAAAGGATGTTATTTGCACCTTCTTCAATGCTTTTGCTAATGACATTGATATGTTCAAGATGGAAATGCTATAGCTTAGAAGGCTAGAGAATGTGCTTTTGACCAACATCTATCCTTATCCACCTTTAGATGCTCCCTTATCCCCCGCGCTAATTTCCTTGCAAGAACATATGGTCACATGTTACCTGGTCATTGAAGAAAGATCTTATTAACACTCCTAGGAAAGGTGACAAATATACCAGATTTAACCATAAAGTAGTGGCTAGCCAACGACACAGTATATGGCAAATTTGTTTCAACCTTAACGCTGCGTGAAAAGCAACTACAATAATTCAACATATAGAAGGTGGGACATAGGGATGACTTAACCAACCAATTTCTATTATCCGCCTCCTCTTCTCTTTGCACCAGATGCTATTAAGGGCCTCCATCATCAGAACGGACCTTTTAAACAATCAATAATCCTGCTGGAGTGCCACCGACCAAAACTGAAGACCTAGTCAGCGGGATTCATCCTTTCCATATCACAATATTCCATCCTTTCCATGATAGTTCTTATAGGCTGGAGACCCATTATGCGTCTGTCCAGAAATTAGTCTACAACTCTATATAACCTGAATGCTGAACACAACCACCACTTAGTTGCAATAAACAAGTTTCTGACTTTATTGAGGCATTGAATTAGTAGAGTAGGATTAAAGATGTCAATGGAATTCCATGAGCATCAATTATACTCTCCAATGAAGTTGTCATTTTAGTCTAATAGCAGTTACCATGAAAATATTTCAGGCATGATATCACATTTATGCCATTCTTGCACTACAAATTGATGTCATTACTTTGCTACCTTTTGTGACTTGCAAAATTAGACTTTTTAATAAATTGTAGATGTCGCATCCAATTTTATCTACTTAGTTCCACTTTTGATTGCAACTTCGTGTCCTTAGCTAACCTCATCCAACCTCACCTTGACCAAATCTATGATTCAGAGTGAGCTCTTACTCCGCTCTAAGAATTCTGGAGTCTGGACTCTCTGATTGGAAGAAGTCCTTGTTGAGTTTCACTTTCTATCGAATCCAGGGAACTGCCTTCTTCCACCTGATTTTACATGGGTAACTGGAGAGCTCCCCTTTCATAGATCAGCGTGACCTTCTCTTTGAATATCTCATGAGAGAGGAAGAGGTGGGATTCCTTCTGGTTTCCATCTTCTTGATCTGCACATTTTCTCTCATGGTTGAAATTGGTGGTTCTGATAATCACCAGTGAGGGATGAAAAGCTTAGAGATGTAGAAAGATGAGATATTTCCAGTAATTGCTTGAGGTAATTTTCTGAGGAGGTTATTCGGTTAGGAACAGGACAGTTTTTCTTGGGTTTTGATTTGGGTGTCAGATATGTTTCTAAGTTTGACAAAGTCTGTGAGTTCAGTTTTAAACACTAGATACAATTGTTTTAGACGGATAAAATGAAGATCTGAAGATCTGAAAGTTGAAGTTGAAGGGATGGGTTGGTGTTGTTTTTTGAGCTTGTTCCGACGTTGATTCCTTGGAAGCTTGGTGGCGATAAAAATTTTGGAGCTTGTTCTCAATTATTGATATCTTTGAAGCTCGTTTATTGGGTTTTCCAATTTGAATAAGCTTGCTGAAAGCAGCACTTGAGCTCTTTCAAAATTCTAAGTTTATGGAGTAATCCCATGGATTTTAGTTAGTTTGGGTCTGAAGATGCGGGGTATACGACGCATGGACAATATAGCTCATCTTGTGCACGTGTGCCCATGCAAATTCTTGGGTATGGTGGGCAGGACATTAAGCTGCTTCCAGGGAAAGCATTTTGCTTTCCGCGTGCATCTTTTTTTTTTTTTTCACTTTGCGAAGAGGCTGCCAAAAATTTGGTCCTTCACCCACAGTGCTCTGGAGCAACATCCAATGGTGAATGTTTTGCCACAGCCACTGATGCATTTGGATAGATAGTGTTTTGGAGCACTCATCAAATGTGGCTGGTTTATTTATGATGGGATGATAGCATATTTGTGTACCCTATTTCTTCAATGGTGAGAGTTTATTTATTTTTCCCAGCCGACTAGGTGAGATCGAGCAATTCTTTGATATTGCTTGTGTGCTCTTCTAGGCGCATTTTGAACTTCATTATAATTCTTTGTTTTTTGGAATAAATCAACTTTCTTACCACAAAAAGTTTATATTGTATGGAACTGGAGTTTATTGAATTTCATTAGAGAACGAACCAGCTCAAATTCATGTATGAAGTAATAAAGTAGAAAAGCTCTAGTTCGACCTATTCTCCCATATATGATATATTCTTTTGTTCTTGCTCAATTTCTCGTTGTCTTTGTCATTGTAGCTCGAAGGAATTCCATTACCTTTTCTGCAAACTTATACGCTGTCATCAATTTTAGTTCTTTTTTTGCTTTAAAACTTTCTTGCTGGTCATAGTTCATGAGTTTTAGAATTAATGGTCTTGTCAACAGCACAATGGCAGGAAAAATCTTAGCCTATAACAAGTGAAGTGCATGATGAAAGATCACTCCTACCTAGAGCCTAAACCGTCCATTGTGGGGAGTATTGTGATTAGGATTAGTCTGTTTGTGCTGTTTGAATGAGTACCTAGATTTTGCACTATATACACCTTCTAGTTAGAATCTCACATTATATCCTCTGATAACCCTTCTTGTTTCATGATGCTTCACATCACCAATAACTACAGCATGATATAGAACCTAGGTGATTTGTTTATCATGTTATGTTAATGTCGGTTAAATGAAAATTTTACTTTCTAAGCCATTACGTTTCATATTCAATTTCATTTTTATCGTTGAAAACAAGTGTCCCCTTATTTTACTGTGATCCTGAACAAGACTTCAGGATTATTACAAGTCTACCTAATCTTCTGATTAGGACAATTACTTCAAAGTTTCTTCTTTTAAATAGTAAATAAGAGAGATTGTTACGTGATGCAGGAACAAGTTAATCTGATGTTTAAGGACGACGATTTTGGATCTGATTATTACTCAAAAAGGTGAAGAGATGTTAGAAGGCAGATGACATTGTATGTGATTACTCTATCTTTCTAGGATTTGCATTTGAAGGCAGAATTGTAGTCAGACTCCTAAGAAGAGGATTTAGAGCAGACTAATGCCTTTATTTTATGGGTTTCTCATCATGGAATTCATAATTCCACTATCTGAGTCACTTCTCTGAAATAATTGTAACTGTAAGTTATTGCAATGGCTATTTGCTTTTATTGTCTGACTACGAACATCTGTTCTTATTATGACTGAGCATTGCCAAAGGAATGTGTCTGACATGTCATTTGTAATGAGTTTCACTTTAAACAAGTCTACCTAGGTTGTTACGTGTGTTTGACATGTCATTTGGTGTAAAAAAAAAAACCCAACATGAACCCGACACTAATTAATTGTGTCGAATTGACTAGCACTAACAATATACGACCATTAAACACGACCTGTTTGACCCAAACACGTGTTTAACACATTTATAAATGGGTAATTTTTGGGTTGACACATTTCGCATACGACCCATGAGACACGCTTAGGTATACTACTGGTATTTGGGTCAACACGATATGTTTAACCTGTTTTAAACTTGTTTGTTACAATTAATTACATTATTCATCTAAAGTTTCAAATAATTTTTTTACCACCTACACTTTTCATCAATGAAATTAATTTAGATGCATTTTTGCCAAAAACTAGAGTTGGATAAAGCTAGAACTTTTAAAACTAATAATGTTGAGACCTGATTAGAGCTACATAACATGATGTTGGATAAAGAGCATGAACAAAAGAAATGGGAGAATGTTATCATTTTATTAAAGAATGATCTGCTTACATATATGAGTTTGCAACTAAAGAACAGAAATAAAAGCGACAAACTTCCTAAACTTTAGCTACTAACATTATCAACTAGTAAATAACAGAAAATCAAAACAAATCTCCTAAAAACTTGGTCAAAGGGTATATAATGCATTGAATATTAGTTGCAGCCCTAAAAAACCTGAAAACTCTGATCTTAAAGACACCTGTAACATCCATATCAGCCATGTTAGCATCCATATCAGCAACCCTGCAGCTACTGATGCACACATTCAACACTCCTCCTTGCATCAGTGGGTGGAGATTCCAAATTTCTCTCTTAGAAACTCAAACCTATTTCTAGGAAGAGCTTTAGTGAATATATCTGCTAGCTAGTTTTCAGTCTTGCAATACTGCAAACACACTGCACCATTTTTTTGAACATCTCTGGGAAAGAACAACTTTATATTGAAATGCTTTGTTTTTCCACGAAAAACTAGATTGTTGGAGATGACTATGGCTGCTTGGTTGTCCACCATCACCTCTGTACTCATCCCTTGCTTCAAGTGTAAATCAATTAGAATTTTTCTTAGTCATAAGGCCTGATTAACAGCAGCTGTGGCTTCTATAAACTTTGTTTCGGCTGTTGATTGTGCAACAATTTCTTATTTTTTTGAACACCAAGAGAACACAGTTGATCCAAAGTTGAAACAATGGCCAGAGGTACTTTTCATGTCATCTAAAGACCCCGTCCAATCACTCTCATAGTAACCATGTAGCTTGAAACTCTGACATGTACTGAATTTGATACCATAACTTAAGGTCCCCTTGACATACCTTAGAACTCTTTTTGCTGCTTTAAAATGACTTTCACTTGCATAATTCATGAACCTTGAGAGTACACTTACAACATGCAAGATATCTGGTCTTGTTGCTGTGAGATACATTAAGCAGTCAATTAAACTTTTGTAAAGAGTTTCATCTACTTGTTCAGCACCATCATCCTTGCACAACTTCTCTTTTAGACACATTGGAGTACTCATGCTTTTACAATTCTCCATGTTAAATTTCTTTAGGATCTCCTTTGCATACTTCCTTTGACAGATGAAAATTTTATCCTCTTCTTGTTTAATCTCCATTCCAAGGAAGTAAGACATTTCTCCTAGGTCAGTCATCTCAAAGACTTGCATCATGTCTTCTTTGAATTGCTGGATAAGTTCAGCATTGTTACCTATAACTAGAAGATCATCAACATACAAGGAGATCACAATTAAGTTCGCTTGATCACCTTTGACATATAAAGTTGATTCACTAAGGCTTTTAACAAAGCCTAAGTCCAACAAATGCTAATCAATTCTGTTGTACCAAGCCCTTGGGGCCTGTTTTAAACCATACAAAGCCTTCTTCAATAGATAAACCTTGTTCTCATGCCTTTTCACAGCAAAACCTTCAGGTTGCTCGACATAAATTTCTTCCTCTAGAAACCCATTTAGAAATGCTGATTTTACATCAAGTTGGTAGATTTTCCATCTTTTTTGTGCTGCACTGGCTAACAACAGTTTGATTGTAGCTAGTCTTGCAACAAGGGCAAATGTATCAAAAAAATCCACACCAAAAACTTGAGCATATCTTTTTACCACTAGCCTTGCTTTGTGCTTGTTAATTGAGCCATTTGCGTTTAGCTTTGTTCTAAGCACCCACTTGACTCCAATCACCTTTCTGTGTTCAGACCTTTCAACAAGTTCCCAAGTCTGATTTTTTCCAATCATGGAGAGCTCCTCCTGCATTGCAGCCCTCCATTTGGGGTCCTTTCAACTTCCCAATACCCTGCAGGTTCAAGAATGGCAACATTGCATCTCTGAAAAATATCAAAGAGCAATCTAGTGCCTCTTACAAGAGGGTCATCAACTAACTCATCCTGATTGTGTATAGGATTAGCAAACAACTTCTTTTCTGGATCAACAATTAGCTTCTTTTCTGATGTATTCTAGCTCCATTGCTCATTCTCCATGAAGTGCACATCCCTGCTTATCAGAATTTTCCTTGTTTGAGGTTGGAAAACTCTGTAAGCCTTAGATATTGAGCTATATCCCACAAAGATGTCAGACCCAACTTTCTTATCAAGCTTGTCTCTTTTAATCTGTGGCACATGAGTAAAACACAAACATCCAAACACTTTAAAATTTTGCAAAGAGGGCTTGTAACCATACCAGGCCTCACAAGGAGTCTTCCCATTCACCACTTTGGTAGGAAGTTTATTTAGCTGAAATATTGCAGTGTTTGTAGCCTCTGCCCAATACTCCTTAGGCAATCCTTTTTCATAGATCATGCACCGGACCATATCCACAATTGTTCTGTTCTTCCTTTCACTTGCTCCATTATGTTGTGGAGTGTATGGAGCAGTGAGTTGATGCTCAATACCTGTTTCATCACAAAATAAGTTAAATTGTTGTGAAGTATATTCTTTGTCATTGTCAGACCTTAGAACTTGAATCTTGTAGCCACTTTGGTGCTCAATCCACTACTTGAATTTAAAAAACACTTTTACAACTTCTGACTTAAATATGAGAAAATAAATTCAACACATTCTGGTGAAATCATCAATGAAAACTATGTAATATTTACTCCCTTTAAGTGAAGGAGTTCTCTGAGGTCCAGTCAGATCAGTGTAGATAAGTTGCAGCTTCTCAGTTGCTCTCCAAGTTGACTGTGAGAAGGGTAATCTTGCTTGTTTGCCAAACTGAAAAGCCTTGCAATTAGGCACATCAGCTTCCAAGTGAGGCAATCCTTGAACCAGGTGCTTCCTTTGCATAGACAAGACTGCTGCATGATGAAAATGACCTAGTTTTTTGTACCAGGTCTCTGTGTTGCTCATAGTAATAGGATAAGCTACTTGCTCCTCTCATTTTGATTCTGAAGACTTCCTTATTATTGACATCCTTGATTAGATATTGTTTATCTTCAAAGATGACTTTAAATCCTTCTCAAGTAACTGTCCCACACTTAGTAAGTTTTGGTCAATATCAGGTACAAACAAAACATCAGTAATTAGTTTAGTACCTGTGCAACTTTCAATTGCTATAGTTCCATTTCCTTTGACAGTAATGTGCTCACCATTGCCAATTCTGACTTTGGATACCTCTGATCTGTCTAGCTCTCTCAAAAGCTCTTGATCATAGGTCATGTGATTAGTACAATCACTATCCACTAGCCAACATTCACTTGAGCTGCTGTTTGCAAAATAGGTTGCTACAAACAACTGCTCTTCCTCCTCCTGCTGGTCTACAACTTGAGCCTCATTCCTCTGCTGAAAATTGCTTTTGCAGATTCTCTCATGATGCCCTAACTTGTTGCACTTATCACACTTAACATCAGGTCTTTTCCAACACTTGAAAGGTGGATGATCTTTTTTTCCACAATGTCTGCAAGGAGGAAATTCTTTGTTGTTTCCTCCACTACTGTTACTGGTGTTAGCAACTGCTTCTGGTGTGCTAGAATTCTTCTTTTTGTTTTTCTTTCTCTTTCCTTTTTCTCCTTGGTTGATTTGCAATTTAGCTTGCAATGTTCCCTCCACAGAACCTTCAGCTCTCATAATTCTTCTTTGTTCTTGGGTCTGCAAAGAATTTAGACGTTCTGCCAAGCTAATTCTTGACAGATCTTTAGCATTCTCCAAGGAAGAAATAGTAGCTTCAAATCTTTCAGGGATAGTTACTAGTATTTTCTGAACTATTCTTGAATCAGAAAATTGAGAACTAAGTAATCTTACCTTGTTGACAATGCTAAGAAGCTTATCAACATATTCTTTGAGTGTCTCTGACTCCTTCATTTTTTGCATCTTAAATTCTCTGACCAGATTCAACACTTGCATTCCCTTTATCCTCTTATCTCCTTCATATTCATTCTTGAAGAAATTCCAGATTTCAAATTCTGATTTCATGGTCATAATTCTGGTAAAAATTGCTGGTGAGAGAGCAGCAAACAAAGAAGCTCTTGCCTTTGACTTTCTTGCTTTCCTTTCATTATGATTTCTGAGTTGTGCCATTGTTGGATTGTTTGGTAATGGAAGAACTTCGTAGTCTTCCTCAACAGCTTCCCAAAGATCATTTGCCTCTAGGTGTGCCTCCATTCTGACTGTCCAGACATGATAATTGTCATCATTAAACACTGGTGGTGCTAGTGCTGTTTATGGTGTTTCGGAATCCATTTATTTAATGGATGGAAGCAAGGTGTTTAGGCCTTTGGTAAGGATCACTCGGTTCACTCACAAGTCCCTTTAAAAAGACAGCTCTAATACTAATTTGTTGGATAGAGAGCATATAAAGAACAAAAGAAATGGAAGAAGGCTATCATTTTATTAAAGAATGATCTGCTTAAATACATGAGTTTGCAACTAAAGAACAGAAATAAAAGCAACAAACTTCCTAAACTTTAGCTACTAACATTATCTGCTAGTAAATAACAGAAAATCAAAACAAATCTCCTAAAAACTTGGTCAAAGAGTATATAATGCACTGAATATCAGTTGCAGCCCTCAAAGACATGAAAACCTGATCTTAAAGACACCTGTAACATCCATATCAGCAACCCTGCAGTTACTGATGCACACATTCAACACACGATGTAGGCAGACTATACTGCCATGGTAAACAAAAGCAATAGCAAACTGCACAGCCATAATAAAACAAAAATCATACTTCCATACGTAAGAGACAAAAAAAATCATACTGCCACACGTAAGAGACAAAAATCATACTCTAAAAGTTAGTTCTTGATCATCCAAAAAGAGGGCATCAAACGTTAGTTTTGATCATCCAAGCATGGTGCATTGGTGCCTATCTTGGCAGTTCACCGATCCTAATAAAAATAAGAAATACTTCAATCAAAAAGGGCAAACAAGGCGGTCCAAAAATCAAACGACACTAGACTATGTAGCTTCAATGAATATTCATCATCAATCACAGCTGATTCATCTTGGTTGACATTGATATTCATCATATCTTCTATAAGGTCATCCATTTTTTTTATGCATGATCTAAACGAAATAGATATATATTCATAAGATGTCATTATTTAAAATAAGCATCACAAAGTAATTACACAATATATATGGAAAAATTATATCCAGATATCCTGAGGTTTGTCACTTAATCACCTATATCTCTTAACATTTAAAATATTACACACATACCCCTTAAGGTTTATAGGTGTGTAACACACAGACCCTTGTCGTTAATGTCCGTTAATATATCTGTTAATAAATTACATCTAAAACCCTAAAATTTAAAGTGTATAATACTTAGACTTCTAAAGTTTAAAATATTATACTTGGACAAAATACACTCCAATTAAAGATAGAATATCAAAAAATTTAAATTTTAGAATTAGAATTCATGTTCTATTACGTCATTTATTGAAATAAAATTAAAAATAAAAATCCAACATGTTAGTTTATTGGATTTTAATAATCTAAAAAAGAAGTTGGAGACCGGAGGGGAGCTCTAGGGGTCGACTCTCCGATGTCTAAGTTAGTAAGTGACTCAAAGTTACGAATTGCATTTAGAAGCTAAGAATGACATACCTGGATCATCTTGGACTAAATTGACTTTTCACTTTAGGTCAATTTTTCCATCATCAAGTACAAACATGTGAAGTAAACCTAATCAACAGATTTGCATGTTCCATTATATCATCCATTAACATAAAATCCAAACAAAATCCCAATTTTTTGAGGAAAAATAATAATCAACATAAATATATCAAATAACTTAATTCAACACTCATTTGCATATAATTATACTGTCTATTGGAATAAAACTAAAAAACCAAACAAAGAGTCAAATTGTAATGGACACAATATCTTCTATCTTTAATGGAGGTAATTTGGTCGTTTAATAGATTTCATTAGTTTTATAATTAATAAGGGGTCTAAGTATAATATTTTAAACTTAAAAGGTCTAAGTGTTATACACCTACAAAATTAAGGGGGTCTAGGTGTAATTTACTAATAGACATTAATGACATATGTCTAAGTGTTACACGCGTATAAACTTTAAAGGATC
>CM042186.1:35621736-35624236 GCA_023539305.1 Ilex asprella | reverse complement strand
TGTGCCTTAAAAGTCGCATTGATTTGATTTTTATCACAGTCTTCCACTTGCAGGTTAGCTTCCCTATTCTACATAATACAAAGGCCTCTTGATAAGCCCTTTGGTTTTACTGTGACTTTATTATCCATCTTTAATTCTTGCTTGATTCTTTCCATCCTTTGCCTCTTTGTCTTTGTCTCACTAAGGCATATCACCTGGGGTTTGTGAAGGAAACATGGGTCCTTCAGTGCCGGAATTGTCAAGGGTGACCCCGTCCCTTGGCAATTCTAGGCAATTAGCCTCGTGGAGGGGTTAGGGGCATGGTAAGACCCACCTCCTTAACCATAGTAAGTTCTTCTGTCCATTCCACACTGACTTTTTGTGCTTGATCCTTCCCATGCATGATTCTTTGTGTAATAAGATGACTCATCTTGACCATACGCACCACCCTATGAGTTTGGCTGGTGGGCTATGCTGCTTCCTGATCTCGTCTTCTGGTTTAGTGACATAGTAATTACTGACTCTCCATTCGGTCCTTCCTCATCTAGGGGTGTTAATCGAGTTCTTGTCGAACCTTTGTCGAGCTTAATTTACATATAAACGAACTGACACGTTTAACTATTTACTCTTAAACGAGCTTAAAATAATGTTCAAGTTTGGCTTGATTAACAGCCCTCCTCATCTTCAGTATCTGGCTGTCTGATCTCCAAATAGCCATCCTCTCTCCTTTTGATTTTCCTTGCCCTCTCCTCAATTAATGGTTTTGGGGTTTGCCTTTTAAGCGAAAGTGTTTAAAACACATATGCCATGCAATTATCAACGATCCCTTCTCTGTCTAAGAGAGGCAGCTCCTCAATTGCTGTTAGGAATGGGGATTTTTTGAGGTTTCGTCTGTGTATTATTTCAGTATTAGTCTGTGTGTTTTGGGTATGGGTTTCGTTTTAGATGGTAATTCAGGTGGTCTTGGCTTTGTTATGCAGCATTGTTGGGCTTTGGGGTTCAAGAGAATAGTATGGGCTTAAAGTATTGACTATCTGGGCTTCTTGTTGCGTTATTTGCCCTAGGTTTACTTGCCTTGTATTGGGTCTTCAGCTATCTGGGTTTTTGCTGAGTTTTGGAGAGTTGGAATTGGTAATGATATATATTTGGTTTTTGGGCTCGCGAGTTTTATTGTGGGTTTGGTTTTTGGGCTCACAATGGGATAGGTTGGGTTCAGTAATGGTGGGTTGGGCTCGACATCTTGTATTATGTTTTGGGTAATACAGATCCAATTAAGTGGTGACAATTCTTCTGCAACCGATAGTATATCCCCTAGTTTTTGTAAAGTCAGAGAATGTGGTTTTACCTTCATTTGCTCCACCATCATGCTGGCGTCTACTGTGCTGCCATGTGTTCCATATTCTGTACCCTGTGAACGTCCGATCTCCTGCTCCTCCTATAGTGGTGGTTGTCCTTCTGCATTCGAGTTTACGCGCCTTATTGTTGATTCTTCCACCCGCGCTTCATACGCCTCCCCTGTCGTTTCTTTGCCTGAGCTTTCTGCAGCGGGTTATCCCCAGCTGATTGATTGTAGCGCACAGCTGAGGTCCATACTGGTTCATACTTGACTGAGTCCATGGTCTTATGCACTATGACTTATCATGTCCCAGCTTTCCACAACAATATCAAAAGTCGCTTAGTCTTTCATACTTAAGATCAATTCTCCAGTGTGGGTGGCATATTTTGTCCAAATGGTTTTCTGAGTGAGATTATGGTGACATTCCCTTGTTGATCCCAACGCCTGAGCAATAAGACAGGCATTTTCCTCTATTATCATATCCAGGGGGAGGCCATGGCCCTGTACCCAGAAGCTTGAACTACTAAAATCAACCTTAGATATTCTGGTATTTGTTTGTCATTGCTTCAACACTAGAAATCGTCCTTTCACTGACCATGGGCCTTGGTTCATGATTCTTTGCTTCAGAGCATCTGAGACAAAGATGAAAATGAAAGTGTCTTGTTCCTTATCTTGAATGCTAATCTGGTTCTCTGTTTTCCTGGCCTTGATTAGAATGCTCTTAACAACATTATGATTTATCTGTTTGTCTGGAAAAAAAAAAACCTTCCCAATTAAGCAAAACTATCTGACAAAATCTACTGTGCTTTTATCTGACTGTAGTCTGATGGTTAATGGTTGGGGCAATAAGTCTAGTGGATGGGCTGGTGCTAATAAGGGTTGAGGGGAGGGTTTGTTCTAGTCAGGAATTAGGACTGTCATTGCTTCTTCATGATGAGTATCCATGTGGTGGGGAGAGGGGCTTTTTGGTTTTGTGAAGGTGATGAACAAGATTGCTTGAGGTGGGGTTTTTGTGTTAGAGTGTATACTACTCCTCTGGAATCAGGGACGGATTTACTGGTTGGCTGAGGTGGGCTGAAGCCCGGGGTAAAAAAAAAAAAAAATTTACAAGTATCAGCCCATCCCAAAAAAAAAAATCCAGCCAACCCCATCCCAGCCCAGCCCACCTGCAAACTCCCCAAATTC
>CM042186.1:35587500-35597919 GCA_023539305.1 Ilex asprella | reverse complement strand
AAAAAAAATAAACAAACAACTAGATCTCCAACTTCTATATTTTTTAAAAAAATAAAACTCCTCCCTGCATAGTTGAAGTTTAAATTAAAAAATGATGTGTTCAAACCAGGTTTTTTTTAAACAAATTAAAGCCACTTAGAACAAAACTTTATTAATAATATCTGAAAGTTATAAGCAGTAAAAGAGAGGAAGGTATAACATTACCTCTTATCAAGCCAACATTATTGAGGGTAAGAAAATCGAATAAATCGGCCCTTAAGCAAGGAATAAGACTTATATGAGCTTGTTATCATTTGTTTGATGTATGAAAGAGACTTTTTTTTGGTAGGACAGCATAGCTACTCATTGAAACACTAGGCTACTACTTATAACAGTAGAAAACCATTAGACTCGTATTTT
The DNA here is from genome assembly GCA_023539305.1 of Ilex asprella. NCBI lineage: Eukaryota > Viridiplantae > Streptophyta > Magnoliopsida > Aquifoliales > Aquifoliaceae > Ilex > Ilex asprella. The sequence goes on along the minus strand of CM042186.1, from coordinate 35,597,520 downwards.
GTATTGAAGATGTAAGGATTTGAGAATTTTTTTTAAGGATTAATCTCAATTTGTATTTCTTAATATCAATCGAATCTCAATTACACCCTCAAACTTTAAAAAATTAATTTGTACCCTAAAAGATATAAAGTCGTATTAATGTGTATCTGGAGTGAACTGTCATCTATTTTGTCATTAAAAAAGTTTGAATTAATTATAAATTGCATCCTCAAAGTTTAAATATTTTACATTTATAATAAATAAATAAAAAGAATTACATTCATTAATGCTCGTTAAAAGCTCTCATTTGTGTCATGTCATTTCTAACTTTAAACAAAAATAGCTATTTATAAGTATTGTAGGCAAAAAATAGGTATTTTAATTTTTTTTAAATAGTATTATATGAATTATCGTAAATGTGAAATATACAATACAATGCAATTAACTCGACAAGAAAATAACGAGTATTAATGAGAGGTATTTAACGAGTATTAATGAATAAAATTCTTTTTAGATCATAAATATAAAATATTTAAATTTAAAGGTGCAATTTGTAATTAGTCTAAACTTTTTTAACAACAATAGACGACAGTTAACCGGCGGTACACATTGATATAATTTATGTCTTTTAGAATGTAAATTAATATTTTTAAATTTGAAAGGTACAAATTGATATTTGAAGGAGTCATTGTCGCCTGGCATAGTTATGTTTAAGGGCATTGTCGAATAGGGTCCATCATCTCCCGTCAAATTTCCAGACACATTCCTATTACTTCAGAATAAGAAGTAGGTAATATTCTACTCCTGCACCGGCTTTTGCCTTTACTTTCGACGTGTAATTTGAAATTAGCCTTATTTTTAAAACTCACCTACTCTAAGAATTTTTTTCCCCAACCACGCGGTTTTGTAAAAAGCTCCAACAACTTCAGACTGCTGTTCTGATTCTCCATAACGACCGTCGATATGCACCTTGTCTCCCATCACAACTTGATAGCCACTATTCCCCATGCTCCCAGGGCATGTTCAATTCACGCCATGACTAACGTGCTTTCTTTGGCCACCACCAAAACAACCCAGAACACCAATTGTTTATTTCATATTCATCTAAATACGTGAATATTTGGATTCTTGTATGTAATTGTGTCTGTGGTGTGTGCGAGAGAGAGAGAGAGAGAGAGAGAGAATATGTATGTGTTCATGGCTCGACAATAATGCATTACGGAAGTACTAATGTTGCCTGTGTTCCTGTTAATTTGTAGGTTGAAGCTTTAATTCAAAATGCTTGTTTATGAACCGTATTTTTGTCATATAATCAATGATCATTGTCAGAAAACCAGCTCTTTAACAAATCTGGGTGTCATAATTAATATAATCATCTTCCATTAACCTTTTAAACTGCCACTACCACCTAAGTGTTAGAACAAAAATTTCTAGAGTCGTTGACAACGTATATGTATTGAATATCAGAAAAAAAAAATTAAAATCCCTACAAGGCAGAATTAGAGTTTACTTTTGAGATCTCTTAGGACGAATGAAGAATAGAACAATGACTACAACTTGACGAACCTCGCGACCTTCTATTGTATATCCCTCAATGTCAGAATCCAGGTGCAATGTCGACTGCCAAGACCCCCGAACCATTGCACTCTCTTTCAGCTTCTCTAAAAAACGTGAGTAAATAATAGATGTTAAAATAGAGAACTTAAACGTCTATATATAAGTTACGATAGAGACCTTAAGGAGAAATAAGGACCGGGTTTTCAATGGGTTTAGAATTCTTATGTTCAACCCAGAACAAACATCTTATAGCTCATTAATAAAAAATCAGTCCACTAAAAACTTATTATTGATCTTTTTGGTCTTATTTTAAAATTATATATGAGCCACAATATTATTGTATGCTTAATAATCTCCTCACGTTTAAGATTACAGATGTTCATCATTTAATAAATCACTAACAATTATATTTAATTGACTTTTTTTATTCCTTGAAACCTTATCACTTAACTTATTTGTCATGTCAAATAATTCAATCCACCTACAAAGTTTGACATGGACAAAACTTATGAACTTCCTCAAGAGGACATCATCAACTCATTTAAATACTAGGACATGATTTTCTTTAATAGTTTATTTACACCATACAAATAACATCGTTTCTCAATTCATCGAACTTATTGACCCAAAATGAATCTCATTTTTTGATGAATTAAAGTGACAAACATTATATGCACGTAACAAATAAATATTTAGGGATTAAGAGCATAAACAATCATAATAATCATGAGGTAGTTATCATCTTATTAAATCAGTAAAAGATAATATCCTCAACACGGGTCTATTAAATACACAATATATTAGTGCAATAATCCAAGACATCAAACAATCTATTACAGTCAAGATATACTGTACCAGAATATTACACTACAATCATACTGATGGCGTGTCCAATTACATCTACGATTATAAACATATACTCATATTATACAAGGATCCAATAATCTAGTTTTTTGTGCATAAGCCGAACTCTACACACCAGATTATCTACAATGTAAAATATAAGACACACATGCATTTCATATATAAAATATAATACAAACATTTTGTCCATATAAATCCTCAATAAAATAAAAAAGTAAATTTTTATTAATTAATAAAACAAGTTTCACTACAAAAATAAATTTTTATATAGTACTCTATGACTAACAAGTAATCAAAGGAAGTAATGAAAGAGTGAAAGTTTTAACTCTTTGAGTTTTTAAAAACCAATGAAGTAGTGTGAGAAAACATCTATGATTTCTGGGTGCAAACCAATTCTCACATCTATACTCCTATTTTCAACAGGGTTCTGCATAAGAAATGCAACCTGAGGGAATGGAGAAACCAGTGGAGATGCATATGCTGCTTCTTCACCAAGAAAATCAACCTTGTGGAATGGCACCCTCGTCCAATCCGAAATCATAGTAAGCTCCATCAATGGAGGGAGAGTGGCGGGTGGCCCTCGGAGTGCCTTGTTATATGCAATGACATAATCATCTGTCACAGAATTCTTCGCTTCCTTGATCTTCTCGACTATGGCGTGGTGGCTTTGTTCTTCCAATTCTCCTGCTGTTAAAGCAACAGATGCAAGTACATAGGCATTGCCGCTGAAATGTCTTGGCAACGGTGGCACCATCTTGTTCCTTATGTCTACTGCAAATTGCAAGCACACCATTTGTCCATGGTCTAATCTTAAGGCCTTCGTTCTTGTCTGAAACACGAATCAACGACAGCTATACTTTGCAAAAGCCTGTGGTAATTGCATAGATATATATAACCATATATGTATGCATGAACATGACATAATATATCCTTACCTTACTGAGTTTGTGCTTTGGTCATTTTTGTGTTGGTTTGGTGGGTGTAAGAATTGGAGGTCCCTTCTTGGATAGGTGCGTTTGGATAAAGGTTTTGTTAAGTTTGGTGTATCCCCATAATTATACTTCGGTAGGGTAAATAATTTCATTTGTTCAAGAAAAAAATTCAATGAAGTTCAAAACACGCCCAAGAGGGTATATAGAGAAATACTCAAAGAGATATTTCTTTAAACCTCAAGCCATCTTTCCTGATTACCTCAATACATAAACCTTGGACCAAATCACTCTTCGGACTTGTATTAGATTCGAGTTTACCATACAGCCTGAGCCTTGAAACAAATATTTCGGTCAGAATAAAATACCCAGTTTCCCTTGTTAGCATATGTCCGCGCCCGTTCCATGGTTGGGTAATTGTCCTTATACACACACTGGTTCATTCCTGCGGCATTAGCACGGCTTCAGCACCACAACCCAGGTCTTCTTTTCTGGATCGCCCCCGTAAGATGCAGAGGGAGAGAGAGAGGAAAACAAGAAACCACAAGAATTTGGGATTTTCAAATTGAATACATCACAAGTGATGGCATGGAGAAATTAGAGACTAAGAGTAAGAGAGCCTTGTAAGCGGTAAATCTATGGTCAACAGATTAGGCCAAGTTCAGATTGGATCTTCATTCTATCCTCTCTCTCTTTGTTTTTTAGTTGTCATTATCTGTTTCTCTCTCTAAATAATTGCTGACAACAGAAAATGAATTGCTTTTTTAGGATATTACTCCGTATGACTGATGATGCAAGGTATGCAAATTCATCTATTATACTCTCTCTCCCCCCCCGTGTGTGTGTGTGGGGGGGGGGGGGGGGGGGTTTACAGGTTCATTATTCAAACTGCAGACTTTAACCTGCCTAGTATTTAATTGTCAGATAATTAAGATCTATCATCAGACGAATGAAATGTGATCCAAGTTCAATTATTATGCTGCTATCAAGTTTAGAGACAAACAAAAAGCCCAAAAAGAAATGAGGAGCTGTGAAGTACCTTCCACAGGTGAGCTGAAACTACCTCAAAGGATGAAAATGAAAAACTTCCCCTCTTCTCTCCAAAAACCTTCCTCTTCAAATTTTCTATCACTGCACCACTTAAGTGAAAGGTTCTAAGAACATAATTTTCATGTTTCTGAGGCGTTACTTTCTTAATCAACTGATATAGATGATCTATAGCAGTCACCCTTATCGCCGGGCGACCCGGGTTTATATTAATCTCCTTTTGGGATTGATAATCACCCATCAATAATCTCCCTCTTTCATGTACTGGTTTATCATGAGGCTCAGAACCCTCATTTCCTCTCATGTTAGATTGAGAAGCCCATGCAGATAGGAAATCATAGGCTGCTGGTGCATCAAATAATGAATGACTTGTGCCTATGCCAATTGAGTAGCCTCCACAACCAAATTTCGTCACCTATATCACAGTCATCAATTAAAAGCATTTCATTATTGCTAAAAAATAGAAATAACTTCAAATATCCAATTGATTAGAGTTGTTTCTGACTGCAAACTCTTCTAGTGAAAATCTATTCCTGAGAGTTTAGTCACAAAAAAAAATTCACAGTTGGAAATATGTGCCAATTTCCCTGTAAATATAAAAAACTTCTATTAAATTAATGATTGGAACTGATATTCTCAGCTGTCCTTATGTAGAGTGACTCAATTATGACTATAGATAGATCAACCGAAAATCTACACACTACCCCAGTTCTTTTTTCTTTTCTTTTTTTAAATGGATTTAAACAAATTATGATTTTTCACAGAAAAAAAAATTGAAAAGAAGAAGATTGAAACTCGCAACTATGCAAGTGAGTGAGGCTGTGAGAGTGAACCCTTAACATCCGACCACTCTCTCTGCGCCATAAAAGAAAATTGAAGTACGTGGTGTGGTCAAAAGCTTATCATTAATCTCCAAATTGTTGTCATGCTATGATCTTAGTCTTGTCAAAACATCAGCTGTCAAATAAGACAAGACCTAAAAGTTTTTACCCATAATTTTATGGTAAACCTAAAGAGAGCTCTGATAATTTCTTTTTCTGGTAGGAAAATAGAAACAATTGAAGCCTATTTTTTCCCCTTAATTTTGTTTCATTTGTTTCATAATTTGAAAATACTCTTACCTGAGCAACCACCAGAGGCATCTCAGTAATATTCCCATTAAAAACAGGCTTAAAAACTAAATTCTCAGAGAACTCATGGTACAGTGAGAGATCTCCAAGCTCAGACATCTTCACATGGGTCACTGCCTCAACCAGAATTACACCACCATTATTGCACCACAAGTCGAGCTTTCCATCACTAGGGTTCAAGCTCAGCCTCCCCGCAGCTGGGTACCAGACTGACAGGGTCTCTTCTAAGCCATTTCTTAGCCTACTGGAAATCGCATCGATTGATAAATCTCGGAAACCATGAGAGGGCTTGTAAAAGAAAACCAGATACATGAGAAGTGGACACTGTCTGTCCAAATTGGAGAGTCTGAGAAGGTTTGGAGGGTGCAAAGCTTTTGGGTATACAGAAACAGTCTTTGTAACAGTGACTGTTGAATGAGTTTCAACTGGACCTGAAGCAGCCATTGATGAGGCTTAGCTATAGTTTTCTGGTGGATTTATGACAGAGAGAAAGATATGGGTTAGTGATATATAGGGAGAAGAGGTGGACTAGATTCCTACGAGGCAACCTATGTCTCTTGTTGGATAAATTTAAGATACTTATGACAGTGGAATGATTTGGAGCTCCTCTTTTTTATTACTAAAAAACTTACCTTGCATGGTACTGTTCGAATGTGTGTGTGTGAGAGAAGAATTATAGGTGGCTAGGCAGACTGCATTATCTGGCTAGCACATGCTGGAGTGAGAATGACCAACCACCTGTCTACTATGAAAGTAGAGCACTAGAGTCCACGACAGAAGATGTATTAACATCCAATCATGGTTTTGAAGATATTTGAGAGGTATGATTGTGGTATCGTAAAACAGTGTAAGGTGATTTGCATGAAATATTTGCTACTTAGAAGAATTCAAAACATATAGCAAGAGATTTAGGTGAATCTTGTTTGTAATCAGTGTTGTCGTTGTTGGAAGACTGTATTATAAAAATTGCCCGATAACACTCAAAATTATTTAAGTCGTATACGAGAACACTTTCTTAAAAATAATAATTGCTCTCACTAATTGTTTAGAAAGTTATATACCGAAAATTCCACAAATTCTCAACATAACATACAACGAAATTTCTCAAACTTGCAAGTGTATATTGCACTTAGAAAAACACTACCCAAATATCTTAAGGAAATTAAATAGTCAACTTCTGATGTTCTAACTCTCTAGAAATTATAATACTAGATTAAATGTAAAAGAATAAATGTATATGACTTTAGAAGAACAAGAGAAGAAAAATGAAAGAGCTATTATAGAAGAAAATATAGAATTGTTCAATGGTATGTTTCTAGAGTGTAAGACATCACCTATTTATAAACCTATTATTGGTTTTCAAAAAGGGTGAAATAATTTGAAACAGTATCTTTTAGTCTAAGAGATATCAAAAATGACTTTATAAAAAATAATAACCATTTATAATGATGTCTTTTAATGGTGACTTTATAATTTAGATTTGTGTCTTTTAGTCAAAAGTCAATAACTTTGAATTAATAGTCGTTCTGTCATTCTTATTTCATATATTTCTAATTTCTCCTAAAAGTTACAAAAAAAAATTTCAAAAATAAACATACCCAAAAAAAAAACTTCTATTTTGAAAATATTTTAACATATAGGATGATTCTATTTTTACATATTTTCTGTCTTTGTAATTGTTTTTGTAATCCTTCAACAGGGCCTTTATGCATCTGGTTTAGTATAAATTTTGAATTGCAATTGTTATTTTCCCTCTCTTCCTTACAATAACAGCAATAATAATAACAACATTAATAACAAGTTTAAAATAACAGTAATATGACAAGAACATCAGGCTGCGCACAGAATTTCCACTTAACTAACTCTTTTCATGCATAAGTAACTAGACACAGTAGTGATTAAGGTTTGACTTGAAACCAGATGATTTTATGTCAATTTCTTGTAAGTATTTTTTTCAAAAATGGTTTCTTCTGATGCGGATAAGGTTGTGTATATATAATTCTTCTATACCCAATAATGACACAAGCCTCGAGTACTAGGCCAGTTTTAGTAGAAGGATCTTAACTTTGTGTTTGAAAGCTAGTTTACCATTTCCAATGCACATGGTTAGAAAATGTGTGGAGAGGGTAACTCTTGATGAGCTTCTTGATATGCTTTGTTGGTCCACCCTTTCAATGAGATTCTTCGCAATTGGCATTGCACAAGAGTTTGAGAACAAAAGAGAAACGACCGCATCAAATGCAATCAATCAAAAGAAACTTTTGTTTTATTATTTTTATTTTTTGGTTTGTTTCTTCTTTCTTTAAGAGAAAAAGTAAACTGTTGATTGCGGCAACAAAGAGCTGTGGAGGTGGTGTTTGTTGGAAAAACAGGTTGTCATGTCTCTCACCGGCCACCCCCCAATTATATGGAGAGAAAAAAAACCCCATTGAATTTGGTGGACTAGAGAGAGAGAGAAATTACTTAATAACCCTTAAACTAACTGACTTGTTTAATTAAATCCCCGAATTAGTTTTTGAGTCAATTAGCCCCCTTGAACTACGTATGGTGTTTGACGGAACACCATGTAATTTTCATGCGGAGCAGAAATCAGGGCATTTAAGTCCACACACAAAAGACCCAACTGCAAAACTCATTCAACCCTAGTTCAGCCGCGATGAATCGATTATAGTTTAGGGGTTCAATTGACTAATTACAAAATTAAGGGTCATTTATATAAGGGTTAAAAAATCAAGCGTCTTAATTTAAGGGTCATTTATTTAATTTACTCAAGCAAAAAAATCCTATTGAATTTGAGAGAGAGAGAGAGAGAGAGCATGGAGATGCTGTTTGAAGAAAAGCATGCGTGCACTTGAAGCCGAGACTTGTCTCTCGTGGTCTCCACTTTCCCAGCATTTGCCTTATTTCCTGGTATCTACCTTTCACTACTTTTACCTCCTTTTTCATATCATCCACCCCTTTCTTTGCACTTGCCATAGTTTAATTCTGTAGATACACAATCCTCCTTTTGGCAGTGCTTGCCTTCTCTTCCATCTCCATAGCCATTAAAATTTCTATTCTTTATCCATGTATTCTCTTTCACGTCTTCTATACCTAGCTACCTAGTGCTCACAGCTTTTTGGTTTTTGTTTATATATGAGGACATGCATGCCTACTATATAAGGGGGCATAAGGCTACGGTACCACTGAGTTACTGTGTCTAAATTGACCTGAGGCCTTAGATTTTCATTCGAATGATTGATAGCCATAAATTGTAATGAACATGTAAATGTATGGTACCCATAAAAATATTTTTGAGTGTCATAATTGAATTGTATATTATGAAAGTGCATGCTTTTTAATATCGGAGTACTACCTATGTGAACATAAAAACAGTAACATGATGAGTTGACATATGACTGCCAAGGGGTCATGCATGACAATTTTGACAGGCTTTCATGTTGAAAATTTGGCATTATAGCGTTCTGAAAAAGAAAATTTGGCATTATTCACATTTTTTGTTTATTGCAGTTTTTTTCTTCTTCTTGCATGTTAACGAAGTAGTTAGTCACATAATTCTTCTAAACACCTCACGTGCATGCGCTCCGAGGGAGAATTGTCCATGAATTTACCCTCTTATTTCATAGAATTCATGGATTTAATTTTTTAATTCGTAAATTTGACTAATTTACACTCTTACTTATTTAAACACTTGCTCATTATTATTCAAATATTTATTTAGGATGTACTGGTTCATGCCTAGAATGATATTTAGAATTTATAATTTCTGTTTTAAGACATTAATTAATATATAATTAAATAGTTTGCTATATAATTGAAATTTAATTTTTTACATATTATTTTTATTAACTTTTATGGCTGAATGTGTACCAACATGCATATGATATGACATTCTCAATGTGCTCTTACTCTCAAATTTTTTTATATTTTGTTGCTCTTGCACTTCCGCCCCGTTTCTGTTCTGTGTGATTTAAGTTACATCTGTTATTAATCTAGAGCAATTTACACTTTTTATCTATCATAGACATAACCAATTATTATATGGTTCCCTATGTAGGTAATATTTAATGAGATTCTTCATTATATTTTCACTTAATTTTACTCAATAATAAATCACACATTATGTATGAATGGAGGACTCACTTATAAGTAATAGGTCTTACTTCAGGAGTTGGCTTCAGTAATTGACATTTATCCATTAAAAACTCACAATCGGTTCCACCAGTTTCTCTCAAAAAATGGTACCTTATCTCAAAAAAAATGGTACCGGTTGAATGTTAATTGATATTTTTGGTACCTTACCTTTGGGGTAAGGTACCATTTTTTGGGAGAAACTCGTGGAACCGATTGTGAGTTTTTAATGGATAATTTAAGGGTATAAGTATAATTTATTTTGGACATGATTCGCAACTTGATCGGTAGTTGAGCGATTGAGATTAGTTTGCAACAAAGATCGCTACTGAAACCCCAATCGCTATATAAGCGATTCAGATAAAAAAAGTGATACTCTTAAC
>CM042186.1:35537878-35549377 GCA_023539305.1 Ilex asprella | reverse complement strand
ATGTGTATAAGAGACCCCTGTACACCTTACCCGCCCTAACCCAAGTTCAAACTCAAACTAACATAATTCAAAATTCTAAATAAATCTAACATTTCAAATAATTCAACATAATTATAGAATATCATAACATAATTAAAAACTTATCATTTACAACATAATCTAAGATAATATAATTAAAACATTGTCTCCCATATAAATCAAATACAATATAATGCAATATAACATAATGTAACATAACATAATCCAACATAAAAAAAATAAAAAAATACAAAAATCTACACTTTTACTAATTAAAAAGCAGGAAAAAAAGTCAAAAAAATAAAACAATTTTTAAAAGAAAAAATAATTCAATAATATATATTTATATTCACAAAAACATGTATATATAAAATAATAATAATAATAATAATAATAATGGGTAAAGTTGGGCGAGACGGGGGTAAGTGTCAGTCCATCCCCGCTAGGGGTGTTCACCCTACCCTACGGGTAGGAAATATGTTCTTTCGCATTCTTACCCGATACTTTGCGGAAGAATTTTTTCTTGGCCTACCCTACCCGACAGCTTTAGTGTTCCTACCCGCCTTCCTACCCGATTAATCGGGTAGGAAGTCGGATAAATATTTTTGTAACTATTAATTTTTGGATCATTTTAACAATTTAATTAAATAACATCCATAAATTTAACAACACAATAAATCAATAACATTAAAATAAAAAATAATTATAACAACAATTATAATAAAACATAAGAAAGTATGAACATCAATCCACCATAATTGTTCCACAAATATAATAACAATTAATTTAAGTTTCAAAAATATGAAATACAAAATTAATGCGGGTAGGGTAGGGTAGGAATGCGGAAATAAATGGTTATTCCGCATTCTTACCCGATTTAATCGGAAGAACAAAAACTCTTCCGCATTCCTACCCGATTTTTGCGGCTAGCTGATTTTTAGGGTAGGGTAGGGTCGGGTGGGGTAGGAACTTGCGGCCGGTCGAAAATTTGAACACCCCTAATCCCTGCCTTCATCTTCACACGAATTTATACGAGTATCTTTGTATACGTCCACTGTCTAATACGTATGATTCATCTCCAGTCCAAACAAGATGAATTTGGACGAATACCCATTTTTATTTAGTCCATTGCCATCCCTAAAAAGAGGTGAATGAAACAACAAATTCGATTTATAACAATTATGGCTTAAATCTAGTCTAATAAAATAAAAAGAATCTATAATATAAAATATGACAAATTTTAATAAATTCATTCGACGGTCTCAAATAGACTCGTTCAATGATCACCAACATCCTTTTAAAAATCATTTGCATTAATTGCACCTTTAGACACAAATTATCCCTAAAAAACTAAAATATGGGGGACAACCCTATTTTTTTTTAATCAGTAAGCACTTAGATATATATTTCATTAAGTAGGAAAAATTTGATTACTATTATGCAAAATATAAGTCATAAGCTCTTGCGGGGGAGAGTCAACCTAGTCCAACGGAAAGGAACTGTTCGTAGCAGCGGCTGCCACCCAGTGAACCGTCTTGTTACCGGCCCTTGACTTGTGTAAAAAATAAAAGTTATGTAGTCTAACATAGTTCCTAATATCATCAATCACAGTGCAGATTTCCCAAGGGGGCGTCCTCAATTACACACAGGTTGATGACACTGAGACAGTCGCTATGAATTGTGACATTGTCCAGGTTCCTAATATTAACAAGAAGGCATGCTTGCCTTACCACCTCAGCCTCTGCTGCAAAGCTTGAGGATGCAAGGAAACTCTTTGCATTGCCATCCACTAGAATTTCCGCCAATTGAAACAACAGAACACCACACACTGCTTTGTTAAACCTTGGATTATAAGCCCCATCACAACAAACAGACCACCCAGAAATTGGTTGTTGCCTTATCTCCTCACCCATCCTTGGTTTTTGAGACATTTGTTGGCCTCTTTTTCTCGTGTTTAGGAGTTCACTCCACAATCCTTTTGCCTTTAGCACAGTTGCAAGGGCATCTGGGGCCTCATCATTAAAAAGTCTTTGGTTTCTTGCCTTTCAAATCTCTCAGCTTACTGTTGCCATTTTCCCCAAAAGCTCATGTCTATTATGGGTATTCCTTGCCACCTCCAAAGCCATTGAGGATCTTTGTGTAATAGTAGCGAAACTCCTTTGCTCCAACGTGAACATCATATCCAAACCCAACCACACCCTCTTCATCCATTAGCATTCAAACAAGATATGCTTAATGGTTTATGTTACTTCAGAACAAATTGGGCACCTTGACGATTAAGAGCATCTCTTCTTGTACAAAATCTCATACGTTGCAAGAGCATTATGACAAGCCCTCCACCAAAAGTATTGCACTCTCGGGATTTCTTACATATTCCATAACACTTGTCACAACTTGGGATGGGAGGAGAAGGAAGAGCCTGACTCACTTAGTCCATGCTCAAGTGACTTACCCAATCTGTAACCAAATTTCACTGAGAATTCCCCTTTTTTGTTTGGCTTGCAAGCTCTTTTATCCATGCCCCTTATGATTGGGATAGGGATAGCCTTAATGGATTTAAGTTCATCACATGAGACAATATCCTGTAAAATTTCTGTATTCCATTCTGCAGAGTTCATCTTCATAGCATTAGCCACTTTGATAATAGGACAATCTTGACCCTTTGGCGTTTGGATCCCTAGTGAGGGGAGATGGGGAATCCATTTGTCTTCCCAGAAATCAACCGAATTGTCATCCCTAATTTGCCACAACATCCCTTTCTCAAGTAATTCCTTTCCTTGAAAAAGGCTTGTCCAGATCCAAGATGGTCTGCCCCCTTTTGGTGCTTTCATAAAATCCTCATTTGAGAAGTAAATTGAATTTCAGAAATCTTGCCCAGAATGCATCAGGACAATTAGTGAGTCTCCAACACTGTTTAGCCAAAAGCGCTTGGTTGAACATTTTAAAATCTTTGAATCTCATGTCTCCCTCTTCCTTCGAAGCAGTCATTGTTTCTCATTTCTTCCAACAAATCCCATTCATTTCCTCCCCGTTACTCCACAAAAATTTTCTTACATATCCATCAATTTTCTGACAAAAATACTTTAGAAGGTCCACCACTGACATGATGTAGTTGGGGATGACTTGAACAACTGCCTTGATGAGGACCTCCTTGCCCACCTATGATAGGCAATTGCTTTTCCAACTTTGTAATTTCCTTAGGATTCTTTCAAGAATGACCCCAAGAACTTCTCTCCTAGAAGCACCCCATGTTGTAGGGATTCCTAGGTACTTGGCATTGTGGGAGAGACATTGCATACCCAATAAATTGCATAAGAAGAGCTTTTGGTCTTGGGTAGTGTTAGAAGAAAATATGATGTTTGACTTTTGGTTGTTTGCACGCTGCCCTGAGGCAACACAGTACGTTGAAGGATGCTTAACAGGGCCATCACCCCTCCCTCCTTTGCTTTCAGGAAAAATAGAGAATCATTTGCAAAGAACAAATGGGAAATTACATGGCTTCTTCTTCTGACTTTAATCCCCTCAAATCATCTCTCCTCAATCCCTTTGGCCAACATTATATAAAGGACATTTATAATTATAATAAATAAGTATGAAAAAATTGGGTCACCTTGTCTAATTTTCCTATAGGGCTTACTATCACATCTTTTACTATTCAGCAACACTTTGAAAGATACTGTAGTCACACATTGCATAATAAAATTCACCCATCGTGCATTAAAACCCATTTTGAGCATGGTTCCATCCAAAAAATCTCATTCTATTCGGTCATATGTATTACTAGTGTCCATCTATACTATAATTTTTGGTAGTTTTCCTCTCTTTTTTCCTTTCAGACGGTGAAAGTTCATTTGCTATGACAGTACTGTCTTGGATCGGGACAGCCCTATTTTGACGAAGTTGGAATTCAACGGCATTAAAATAGAACAATGAGACGTGACATTAGGCTACGGTCTAAATGTCAGCCTTTACAGTCTCGGGTCCCACACATCTATTATGCATATTATTCTACCAGATTATTCTACATCACCTAATCAAGCGACTCACAGTCCAAACAAGAACCCGACCCCACCAATCATTCCTTTTTCCTTATATATTTATTATTTTGGACAAGTACTTAATTGATTTTTCATTGTCAATAAATTAGAAATGATTTTGAATACTAAATAAGCCTCGTTGTCATTCCGAGGATAACAAAATATGCAATTAATATAATTAAATTCAAATAATGCAATTATTTATATAATTCACACCAAAGAACATGTAGGAGTCTAAATTTCGGGTTTTACACGCTAACACTTTTGAAATTTGATATATTTTTACTGTTTTAAAAAATAAAGAAATATTAAAAATAAAAAAAATTACTTCATTAATTATACATTAAATTAAGGAAATTTTATATATCAAAATTATCTTCCTAATTTTTGAAAGTCCGTCGCTTGATATTACTAGTTTAGTATATTGAATAAATTTCCAATCCCGACAAAAAAAAATAGAAATCTAGAATTTTCATTCTGAAAGTTTTGGTGGTAAATATTCATTAATTTGATTAAGCTAAATTTCACCAATTTATAACATGATTTTTTTTAATTTTTTAAAAAATATTTAAGAACTTGTAAGCCATGGTGAGCACAATAGTGTAGTTGTGAGTGTGAAACACTGTAGTGTACCCACTTGACGAAGCAAAATAGATCGTGTTGCATATGTAATTGTTCTTCGACCATGGCTTGTTTAGGAAGAAGAACACTTTTCTCTTTCTCTTCCTAGAAAGTAGAAATTCATCCCACCCACGCACCCGCACCCGCACCCGCACCCGCACTGTCCCTGTCCCTCTCTTTCTTCAAGAAATTTTCTCTCTCTAGAAAGTTGAAAATCACCGCCAAACACCCCCTGTTTCTCTCTCGCTCTTGGTAGGTAGCTTTCTCTCTGTAAAATACACTATGTGGTTAGATTGGCACCTTTAAATCTCTACTTTCTCTCAGCTGGACAGATTCATCACTCCCTCTCTTTGTATGGATGTGTAAATATACAAGAAACTGTAGCAACCAGTTAGTAGGATCGCTTTTTTTTTCACACACACCCAGTTTGTCTAAGGTGATCGTGGTGCAATGTTGGCAGTGATCGACTGAGTTTGTCGGAGAACTGGTTCTATAATGGCGAAATGCCACCGAAATGACGTCGGATCAGTAGTTCTAGACCACGTCAACGGCGGACAGTCCAAACTATGTTCCGCATTTTCTGGCGCATCTTTCCGCCGGAAAATCATCGACACCATGCGCTGCGGCGGTGGCAGCATTTCTCGACAAGCGAAACCCACCAAAACTTCGCCGGAGAAGCCAAAACACCAACCTGAATGCAGATCCAAACGCAAATCAGAGCCGCTGAAGAAAGGTAGGTCCGACAAGTTATCGGAGCTTCTGAAACTATCTGAGTCGTCGGAGAATGAAGAAGATGTGAAGAGGAAAGTGGAGGCATTGGAGGGCTTTAAGAGAGTGGCGAAGAAGTTACAGTGTGAAAACGACGCCGTTTTGGAAGCAGCTATGGAGGTGAGGAGGCTGACGAAGGAAGATTCAGAGGCGAGGACAACACTAGCTTTGATGGGAGCAATTCCACCGCTTGTAGGATTGCTTGATTCGGAGGATTTGCAGTCTCAGATCGTTGCTTTGTATGCTTTGCTCAATCTGGGGATTGGCAATGATGAGTGAGTTTTATTTCTTTGATTTTTTTTTTTTAGTTTAGTTCTTCAAATTTTCTTCGTTTTGAGTACTTTTGTTTGGTTGCTGGGAAAATGGAGGAAAATAATGGAGTTGATGACACTGAAAAAAAATGCATCATTTTCCCTGAGTTTCAATTTTCCAACTCTCTTGTTGCTAAGAAAGCAGAGGAATTTAAAGTATATTCTTTTTGGGTTTTGATTTTTGTGACAAACAAGGAGGTATCTGGCCTATTAAAGCAATGGAATAGTCCCCACCCACATGCAGTTACATCCTATATGTATCAGTCTATTAGATGAAACCTTGAGGTCTTTGAATTTTGTAATTTAGCCAGGTATACATGATAGGGTAAGATTCAAGAATTTGGTTTTCTTTCTGTTTCTTGTACTTACAAATATGGATGTTTTTTCTAGAATGTAAGTTTTTTTTTCCTTTTGAATTCACAAATTTGAAGAAATTATGACTTCTGTGGTGTTTTGTTCGATTTCTTTCATCTTATGGAGTTAGTATTGTTTTGGCAAAGTTAAGTTTTCGTTTCTATACCCCCTTTTCCTCTTAAAATTCCATTGAAAGAGGGAAAATCATACCTTGATCTGTAAATTTAAGGAAACCATTAATTAGAAGTTGATAACTAGATAATGTGCACTTTTCTGTATGTCCAGGTTTTTTTCTCCTAGAACAATTTTGGATGCCTACACAATGTGTTAGTTGTTGTTATTCATTCATATAAATAAGTGATAGATACACTTGCAATAACCCTTTTACTTACATTTTCTTTGTGACCGATAATTTATGATTTTTTTGTTTTTTGCTTTATTGTATTACTGTAATATGGAACTTGAATCAATTCTTTCTCAACCTTTTTGCAGAAACAAAGCTGCCATTGTTAAAGCAGGGGCTCTTCATAAGATGCTGAGGCTCATTGATTCTCCAAATGGGTCACCAAACCTGCTTGTTGCCGAAGCAATAGTTGCCAATTTTCTTGGTTTGAGTGCTCTCGACTTGAATAAACCTATTATTGGTTCTTCTGGTGCAATCCCATTTTTGGTGAACACCCTTAAAAATTTGGATAAAACAAGCAGTTCTCAAGTGAAACTAGACACTTTGCGAGCCCTATACAATATTTCAATCTTGGCTTCAAACGTTTTGCCAATTCTTGAAACCGGTTTGATACCTTTTCTCTTGAGCTTACTGGGGGATATGGAAGTAAGTGAAAGAGTCCTATCGATTCTTAGCAATATAGTATCTACTTCAGAGGGACGAAAGGCGATTAGCATTGTGCCGGATGCTTACCCAATTTTGATTGATGTGTTGAATTGGACTGATTCATCGGGCTGTCAAGAGAAGGCATCATACATTTTAATGGTGATGGCTCACAAGGCGTATGGGAATAGGCAGGCCATGATTGAGGCTGGAATTGTGTCATCGCTTCTTGAATTAACACTTCTGGGCAGCACATTAGCACAGAAAAGGGCATCACGGATTTTGGAGTGTTTGAGAGTAGATAAAGGGAAGCAAGTGTCGGAAAAGTTTGGGGGAGGGTTGAGTGCAACGGTGTCTGCACCAATATGTGGGTCGTCATCATCGTCGGTAGACCCAAATCATCAATTGAAGGAGTGCTCGGAGGAGGAGAATGATCTGATGAGTGAAGAGAACAAAGCAGTGAAACAATTAGTTCGCCAGAGCTTGCAAAACAATATGACTAGGATAGTGAAAAGGGCCAATTTGCCACAAGATTTCGTTCCATCGGATCATTTCAAGTCCCTCACATCAATTTCAACATCAAAGAGCTTACCATTTTGAGCCAGTTGGAAGAAAATTCGAAGTTAGTCTTATCTTCATCGTTTTTAATTAAGTTTCATTGTAAAGAATTGCATGATTTCATTTCTATATATAATAGGATTTGGACATCGGAGTGATATTCTGTCTTGGTTACTTTGATGTTGATGTCTTCATGTGTTGTGTGTAAATGTATATAATTATGGAATGTTTATTCATCCAACTTGTGAAATTCATGTTAGTTGAGTATTTAATAATTTTCAAAACATTTGGAATTTAATATTTAATATTCATTTATATTGAATATTGAACATTATTGCATTCTAAAAATAATCAATTGACATAATCATGTCGTTTAAATGGGAAAAGACTAACATTTTGTTTTATTTTCATCTTTTGTTTAACCATTTTTAAATTTAACAACTTGAAGAAAAAAAATTCATTAAAGAACCATGATTATTTAAGAACTCAAATAGTGACACCCAGTATAGATTATGTTACAAACTTGAATGGAAAAAGACAAATAAGAAAATTGATTAGGAGAAAACATAACACATAGGCTAACATTTTGAAACAAAAATTTAGAAACTAACAAACTACTCATGAAAGAATTGAGAGTAAAAACCAACCGATGATGTGAGAGCATTAACCGTGATCTTTACATTTAGACAGCGGAAGACAAGCTTTAGACGATGTCAGAGAGATAACAAGCAAAGATGTTGAGTTTTTATTAGGGCGTAGGTTCCTCTGTAAATAAAATCACGTCATTTTACTGTTTAGCAGACAAAACGACGTGGTTTTGTCAAAAAATTAGGTTTTAAAAAAAATGATTTAATCGTGCGATTCGTGAGATACGAATCAAATTGTGCGATTCAAGTCTAAAACGATTTTCATATAAGATACAAATCGTTTTGTACTTGTATCGAACCAAATTGTATGACTCGAATCATAAATTGTATGATGTTGTATGACTTTGATAACTAGGTGAACATGGACATCAATGCAACAGACTAGGAAAGCTTACATGCTCCTTACATGCTCCATGTTGCCAAAAATCATGCGGTCTCTGTTAATTTTTTCCAATGACTAAGTCTGTTAATGAATTGGATTTTGAGTGGATTTGTAGCCGAATTCTAATCTGATTAGTCGTGTATTGATTGGTATTTTGGTAGGTTAAATGAATCTCTATTCGAATGTGTAATATCCTATTTAAGGTATTTGGTTACACTAATACCTAATCCAATCTATCTTAGACATTGCACAAATATAAGAAAATTGTATGATTATTTGATAAAATTGAGATAAAACTAATGTATCGTATGATAATCTTTTTTTTGAACTAAATTTTTGAAGCAAAATAAATATCTTTGTTTGAATTAAATTTTTTTAGCAAAAAATAATATCCGAATATAATTTACTAAAATTCAATAACAATTTTGAGTCAAATTTTTTGAGTACTGGATGACTGATATAAATTTTGACAATAATATATGTGAGACAATGGCGGTGCAACATGCAAATTTGTAAAACATGAGGGTTGCTTTGGTCATAGAATTGGTGAATGCCCTCTATTTGAATGTCACTTTCATGTTTCATCCAAGTCGTACACAGATATTGATTTATCTAACAGGAGGGTGTGTGTCATTTTCTTATGTACAATAATGGGGACAACTCAATGGCATTTACACCTTGGAATCTTTTCTGCTTGTTTTTTTTTTTTTTCCTGGGTTTCTGAGTCTCATCTGGAATCCGATGGGTTTACACGGTAAGGGTTCAATTTTTTATGCCTCTGCACACAGAACATGGATTGTTAAGCACTGTTTACTAGCTTATGCATTAATTAATTTTTTAGGTTTTTTGACTTTGTTTACTCAACTAATTGTAATTAATTATGTATTACAGATATATATAAGGGAGGATGGGTGCTACATTTTGGATCGAATGGAGACGAATCGGAGCTGTTCGTTGCTAATGAAAGTCAATGTTTGATTACTGTCCAAAACGAAGGTAAGAATATCTATCAGTTATTTCTATCAAAATTTGGGCACTGGGTACAGTTTTTTACCATAAGATGGTCATCTTGTGCAGAGATTGGTTTATTTATCTGTTGATTTTTTACTTTCCGTTCCTTTCAGGCCATGCTCCTTCATATTTTGTTCGGTTGTAAATAAATTCTGGTAAATATGTATTTATCCATGGTAAATTTTGTGTACATCTAATACTTCGCCATCAGATTTAACCTTGTTTGATTCTACAGAAAGAAGAAAAGGATTGAATTAAGTAGTGATTAAACTTTATCCACTCATCCCAACATCCTCGACTAATAAGAATCAAACTGGGTAATGACATTTTATTAAGGATGTGCATCATGGGTTTAGACGTGATAATTCTGCAGAATATTCCGGTGAAGTACTATGTCAAGGTATTTTATTATGTACTGTGTCGATTTGCACAGTTAAGGATTATTTTTAATCTTTGGGGTTGACAAATTTAAGTTTTTTTAAGGAAGTCTGCTTGGGGTATGGGAGGAGTGTATGCCTTGACAGCTTTAAAACCCTCATTCTTAGAGAAGTAGATTAGTTCATGCTCATTTGATCTTGACTTTTCCAAGTAGGTGGACCTCTGTGTGTGTGTGTGTGTATTCTCCATCAATTATTTGCATCAAGATGTGCAAACATGAACCCTTAGGTATTATTGTTCTAGTATGAGATAAATGGTTCAGCAGCTGCATTAAATGACCCACAGCACAGCAGGGGAAAAAAGGTTAAATTAGCAGGGAAAGTTCATCCATCAATGAGTGAGCAATGGTGCTTCGCTGGGGAAGTTTGTATCATAACTATCAATGTTTAAGTCTGTAGGTGGAGAAATTGTGCAAGACTGACTGTACAACAAACTAAAGTTGGTTCCATCTTTAGCATGACCACATTTTATTTTTGACACAAAGTCTCTACATAAACTCGAGATACAAATAATCATCAACAACTTACATGTTGACATAACTTAATTTCCATTATTATTACTTTTGTGGGGGGGGAGACGGTGATCAGGGTCACCCTCTTACCTCGTGGTGCTATGACCTTAAACGTGAAAGATTTTATCTAGTTCTAACCAAAACAGTGTAGAACATATAAGAGATATTGAATGCTAGGATTCAAGGTTCCAAATCATTATGAATCCTAAATGGACCGAGTTATCTGATTCTAAGTGACATGACTTTTCCTCTAAAAGTTAGAGTTGTTGATTTTTTATTGCAAATTATCAAAGAAAATGATTAGGGCAAAGCTATGGCCTTGATATATTTGTCTCTCTGCTATTGAGTTTTTTCACTACTCAGTCAACTATATGAATTTGTTTCACATAGTCCTATAACTAAACACATGTCATGGGTAGAATATAGTTCGGTATCATAAGATTTTGGAACAAAGATAACTTTCCTTCCAATTTGTAATGGACATTTATCGTTGGCACAATGTGAAAGTCATAATTATAATTGAAGGTGTAATGTGATAAACATAATAATTTATGAGACAACGTAAAACATAAGTGTGTATATAGTTTATTGTTAGAAACATTAAATCAATATTTTTACGATTAATTTTTATCCTCTCCACTTATTGGAGGGAGGGAGAGAGAGAGAGAGAGACTGGGTCTTGGGTGAATTAGGCAATTGAGAGGAGAAGACACCAAATAGGGATAAACTCTTCAGTCTTGCTCTCCATCATATACCTAAGACTGTCACCATCCTAAATAAAAAGGACAAGGCAGTCCTCTAAACTGAGGAAAACAGCCAGGAAAAAACATCATGGTCCCTGCCTTAGTAATCCCCATGAAGGTATCTCTTAAGTGGGCCCTCCTTTAACTGGAATGAGGAAGCTCACCCAAGAATAAGCTTGATGGACAAAGGCCACAATACAAACCCTGTCTCTTATACACATCTTAGCAAGACAAGCACTGACGCTTACTGCCGGATCACCAAGGATCGCCATAG
>CM042186.1:35503336-35523353 GCA_023539305.1 Ilex asprella | reverse complement strand
GGGTAAGAAAGCAAGGGGAAGCCATGTGCTGAGTTTGACATTAAATAGATGAGCTATTTGGTTAACTTGTATAAATTGGATTGTTTGAGAGATTGGTTAATCTCCAGGGTTATGTTTGGTTGAGACTTGGGGATGGGATTGGGTAGGTTGCTATTTATGGATGAGATAAATAAAGAACATAATTTAAAAGATTAAAGGGTTTTTTTGCACTTTGTATCTTGAAAGCTTTTAAGACTCTTATTTTGAACCCTTAAAAATTAAATTTTTTACATTGCACACTCAATGTATTAAAATTATTGTAATATGACATTTTTGTTAACTTCTGTTATTTTTTCCGTCAAATATCAATTCATTGTCACTAACAGAAATCTAACAAAAGAGTTACATTGTAACACTTTTGATACATCAAGGGTATAATGTGAAAAATTTAATCTTTGAGGGTAAAAAATAAAAAAACTTAAAAGTTTTTGGACCAAAGATTAAATGATGTTATTACAATGAAAATTAAATGGAATGATAAAAATATTTTAACCTTTTTTTTAAAACGTTACTGTTGTTTATAATATGCACTTTGTTTTTAAGTTAAGCATGGTTTGATATAAACGTTTACCCATTTTTGTCGCTATTAGGTTTATTTATTTAGTGAGATAATTGTAGAAAATGAAAGAAAAATAATTTTTTTTTAAAATTTTATGTGCTTTATTAGCATGAAATGGAAAGTATTAGAAAAAATATTTTTTTCTCCATAATTAGATTTTCTCACAATTAATCAATTTTTTGTTTTTGCAAAAAACACAAGAAAAAACAAAAAATTGGTGATAAATAACCTAACTTCCCATTTTATACTTATTTTTTTATATATAATATCCAGTTATTTATTAATTTTAAAAAAACTTGGAATGAATTAGACTAACCATATAATCTAGTCCAAAGATCTGGATTCGGGTCTATCCATATCCCAAAACTAGGTTTGGAGTCAAAATCCATAAAAAAATTAATTTTTAATTATAATACATTTTTTGGTCCTTACAATGAGTTAATATAATTAAAGATAATTTTAAAAAATTGTAATTCAAACGATATAATGAAATTTATTTTAAATTTTCTTGGAAGTTTTTCAAGCTAACTAAATACATACATGAAAATATATATATATTTTAATTTACTTCATTTTCACTTTTTATCATCCTTTCCTTGCTAACTAAAAACAGAATCTAAGTATGTGAATTTTATTTTATTTCAAATTATCCCTTCATGATTCATACAACTAATTAAATAACTAAATCACTTGGTACTAAAATTAAAAGAAAGAAAAATCAAATTTATAGTGTGTCATTGATATTGTTTAGTAAGCTAGAGAGAGGCATCCTTGGTGGTGAGTTTCGTTAATTATCTACGATATCATTTACTTATGTGTTATGAAAAATTTCTTATTCTTTCTAATTATTTGGAAACCCTTAAAATTGTAGTAGTAACATAAAACCTCTAATTTTTGTGTTCTATGACAAAAATCTCCATAAAATCGAAATCAGTAAAAACTAGTTTCTAAAGAGTAATTCTATTTGAACGTAATCTATTTACTTAATTTGTTGATTTAAGTGATGTTTGATAAAATTGAAAGTTGAATACTAAAAATTGAATGCTGAATTTTAAGTGATGAATACTGAATTTTTTAATTCGCAGACTGTGTGGTATTAACTTAAATTTAAGTATTGAATTTAATCAAACTATTTGACAAATATAAAGAGCTGAAATCTGAAAATTATTATTTTCTAATTTTGTCATTCTCTTTAACTATATATCTGCAACTGTTTTATTCCTATTACCACCATCACAACGGTGGTGGTGGTGGTAGCGACAACGCAATGTTGGTGGTGACAACACTGGTGGCGTTGGCGGCAATAACACAATGGTGGTGGTGGCAGCAATGACACAATGGTAGTGGTGGCGACAGTGATGGTGGTGGTGGCAACAACACAATGATAACGGTGGCGGTAGTAATGATAGTTGTGGCAATGGTGGTGGTTAGGGGTGTTCACCCTACCCTACGGGTAGGAAATATGTTCTTCCGCATTCTTACCCGAAACTTTGCGGAAGAGTTTTTTCTTGGCCTACCCTACCCGACAACTTTAGTATTCCTACCCGCCTTCCTACCCGATTAATCGGGTAGGAAGTCGGGTAGGAAGGCGGATAAATATTTTTGTAACTATTAATTTTTGGATTATTTTAATAATTTAATTAAATAACATCCACCAATTTAACAATACCATAAATCAATAACATTAAAATAAAAAATAACTATAACAATAATTATAATAAAACACAAGAAAGTATGAACATCAATCCACCATAATTGTTCCACAAATATAATAACAATTAATTTAAGTTTAAACAATATGAAATACAAAATTAATGCGGGTAGGGTAGGGTAGGAATGCGGAAATAGATGGTTATTCCGCATTCCTACCCGATTTAATCGGAAGAACAAAAATTCTTCCGCATTCCTACCCGATTGTTGCGGCTAGCCGATTTTTAGGGTAGGGTAGGGTCGGGTAGGGTAGGAACTTGCGGCCAGTCGAAAATTTGAACACCCCTAGTGGTGGTGATGACGACGACAACAATTGTGGTGCCGTTGTGGTGGTAGTGGTGACATAATAGTCGTTGTGGTGGTGACATAATGATAATGGTGGCGACAACGATACAATGATGGTGGTGGTGGCGGTGACAATACTATGGTGGTGGTGGCAACAACGATGACAATGGTGATGGTGATAACAGTGCCACAATAGTGATGGTGGCAGTGACATAATGGTAGTGGTAGTGGCGATAACACGATGATGATGACGGTGGTGGAGGTAATGACAACAATGGTGGTAGCAGTGATGGTGGTGGTGGTGGTACAATGGTGGTGACAATGTTGGTAAGAGGTGGCAATCTTAACCTATTACCCATTAAACCGCTCAATTCGTCTATAAATAAATGAGTTGGGTACCTATATTAATTAATATGAGTTCTAAATGAGTTGAATAATATGATTCATTTTAATTAAATGAGTTAATATGGATTATAAATGAGTACCTATTGGGTTGAGTACTTATCTTTTTATTAAATAGCATAAGTAATTAAATTAAATAAATATATTAATATACCAAAAATACACACACTATTACACCAAAAAATACACACATTTATACTAATACACCAAAATATACATACACTAATGCACAAAAAATACACACACTAATACACCACCCATGACCCACGGTCGACCCGTGATCCATGACCCATGAGTTGACCTATGACCCATGGGTCGACCCACGTCCCACAATTAACCCGACCCATATGTGTGTATTTTTTTAATTAAATATATTTTAGTTTTTGTGTTAGTATATGTGTGTGTATTTTAGTGTATCAGTGTGTATTTTAGTGTATTAGTGTATATATTTTTAATGTATTAGTGTGTGTGTATGTTTGTATTTTGATATACTACTAATGTGTGTGTGTGTGTTTTGGTGTACTAATGTATCTATGAAGAATTTTAATTATTTTATGAGTTAATTGGTTTAACCCAACCCATTACAATCAATTTACTAGGTGAGTGAAAAATTAATTGTATTTATTTTAGCCCAATCCAATTTAGCTCAATCCATACCCAACCCAACCCAACCCAACCCACCCATTTGGCACCCTTAATGTTGGTGGTGGTGACGGCGATAATACAATGTTGGTGAAGGTTATTTGTCCATTATGAGAAATTGAAAAATTCTTTACTAACTAACATTTTAAGCATTAAGTGATAAGTATGTGGTTTGTTACTTAAAATTTTAGTTTATTTTTAAAAAGTGCTTAAAATATTAAATAGTATGAGTTTTAAGTTATCAAACGGATTTAATTTGTTAAGTACTTAAAGTATTTAGTTTTAAACCTTAAGTGGTATTATCAAATAACTCCTCAATGAATCACCAAATGGCGAGTCCCAGTATTAATTGAGATCCATTATTAATTTAATAATTATATATATTAAGTCAATAAATTAAGTTTTTAGACCAAAATTCAAAGTGGTGATTCCCTTGTTAAAACCGTAATTTATTAAATCCACTTGGAACATCAATCTGGCAAAAGGTTTGGGTAACTGAATCATTGATTTAACTTTTTGTTCAAACAGTCAGACCAATCATACTATAAAAGTAATTATAACAATAATAATTATGCTATCTCTTATAATACTTTTGAATAGTTGGGTAAGATCCTATTAAGAGTTATCAATTTTATTTGTTTTTTGATTCAACGATTAAGAATGTTAGAATCAACTTACACGTACCTACATTAATCTTTTTCTCCAATTTGATTAAAAATAAGTCATCAATATCAAAACTAAAATTATCACGTAAAGAATAAGATCTACGGACAGAGCTAAGTGAATCTGTGCACACACAAGAGAAGTGTCATGGGAGACAAATAAAATCTCTTTTGAATTACTATATTATTATATTACTCTTAAAAACACATTAAAACATCATTACCCTTTTTTTTTTTGGTCTAAAGCACAATTATTACAATTTTACTTAAAAAACAGAATTGCAGTAACGACATATAAACACACACACTTAAAGACTATCTGATGTGAGATAGCCTCAACCCATTCATGCGTAGGCACATGTATCAACCCAATTTTACGGGGCCATCATAACCCTTCTAGGTAGTATAAATTACAGTGAGAATCTCATTTTACATTTTAAAAAACTTCAAAATTCTTAAAAATTATTATTTTTTTATTGCACCCAAATGATTTTTTTTATGAATAATAAGAAAATACATTTATATTTTGACCATATGTTATCCAAATAATTGTAATGTCGTCGACACGCCTACTTCTTTACTCTTTTTGTCAAATTTTATTGCACGTGACACAAAAAAAGTTAACAAAAATAATAAGGTAAGTTAGTGCGCGGGTAACATTATAATTATTTTATAACGGTAGTATGAAGTATGAATTATAAATTTTTTAAGATGCAAAGCGTGATTTATCCTAAATTATAAAAGGCCCCAACTATAATAGCCGGTGAATGAATATTTCCTTTTTTCAATTACCCTCTCTCTCTCTCTCACAAAATGCTCGTAGTTTTTCTCTCTCTATATCTATCGTCCGTATATGTTCTATATATGCAGAAAAATCCTTAGATTTCTGTCATAAAGAAACATGTGATTTTCTCTCCCTCTCTGAAAAATAATGTTTTATTAGGCTTTCTCTTTCTCTTCCCCAGATCCTGTACGTTCGTTTGTGGTCGTGCTGTTATTTAGGGTTTCGCGGGCTCTTCGAACAACTCCCTGAGAGTCTCTCTCCGGAGGAGCCCTAGGTTTTCGAATCTCTCTACAGACGATTTTCTCTGTTTTTTTTTTATTTCGTCGATTCATAGGGTTTTGGATACTCTGAAAGTTTGGGTTCAAATTGAGATATTTTAGGAGGATCTAGGGTTTCAAAACTATGTCGTCTCCAGAGAAAGAGCTCGAAGAGCAGCTCATGGAAGCTGGGAATAAGCTGCTTCAGCCTCCTCCTTCAGTTGACGAACTCCTTCCTTTGCTTGACGTAAGCGCTAATTTCTTCGATTTTGATCTGTTGGGTAGCTTATATGCTTATATGTTGGGAGGTCTAGTTGATTATTAGTTGATGTTTGATAAATTGCTTGGAATTTTTGTTTATTCTTTGTAGGTGTTGAGTTGTTTGGGTATTTTTTTTTTGTAGTATTGACTGCTCGTTTCTTGTGTTGCATGTTGTTTATGCCGTTTCTTGCGAATTTGGATAATTTTTCCTCATAAATATGCCTCTTCTTGGTAAGTCGTATGCTAGAATATGATGTGGAAAATAGAAATGAATGAATTTGCTTATTTTTTCCTTTTTAATCCCAAATTTTATTTCCACGATTGGCTATGCTTGGAGATGTAAAATTACTACAGTGAGTATTGAATTTTCCATCCGAAATTTGGTGCTTTATAATTGGGTGCTTTACTTTTTGATTTTGGATCAACATAATTAGTGGTTTGTAGTTTCCAGCGAAGAGGAATTTGTAGTGGCAATACATTAATTCAGCCTATGGGGGAAAGTAGATTCATCTTAATGTACTTGTATGTAAATGTGAATGATGTTTGATAGACAAATTACCTGACATCAAAATATCTATGCAATTGCTTGTTTGACAATATTGCCCAGTTTATTTTGCATTATTTACTATATATATGAAAATTGAGTTTTTGGATAGAGTAGAAATTCTTGAAATTTATATTACCATATCAACTCTAATGCTTCATTTGTGGGTGCATTAGAGATTAGAGAAGAAAGAAAAGGGGGAACAATGGCATAAATCTTTTTGTAAATCCCCTCCCCTCTGCAGTTTTTCTTTGTTGGCATTGGCATTTCATCATGCAAAAAATTTCTGTTGGAAAACCATTTTTTTGGTTCTCTTGTTTAGCGTATGTCATCTTTGTGACTTAGTTCGGCATGTGGTATAAGTATATGATAAATACTGGCCGAGCTCCAAATGATATTAAGATTTTTGTTAGCTGCAATGATAAAGCTTTGATTTTCCATTTGATATCCTTCAAAATTGATGGGTTCACAAGGTCTTTCTGAATGCATGGACATTGCTTTTGCTCCTTGTATTGGATGCATGCCTTGGGCACAGAAAGCTGCATGTGCCTGTTGAAATGTGTAAACTGTAAACTAAACCTGAATGGTTTCCAGCTTGAGGCTCAACCTGGAGTCATTTTGGTGAAACATTTCATTCCCTGATAGCAGTACCTTTTTTTGGGTGATAAATTTAAAGAGTATTATGCTCAAGTTTGTGAACATGAATATTATTAGAATTAATACCTATGTCCTCCACATGCTGTGATGAACTTGGGTTTTGGAATCAGGTGACACTTGATACTCTGTTAGTTGTTTTCTCACTCCTTTTAATAAGCTCATTGTAAGGTCCTAATTTTCTGTGCTAGAGGTTTTTATTTATAGTTTGCTATTAAATTATTGAAGAAGGCAAATGAGGATTTTAACTGCAAAGTTTAGTATGTAGAATCATAGCACCATCTGTTAGTCTTCTAATTTTAAAATTTAACCAAGGAGTGTCCATTTAATTACGTATAAATTTTCTATGACTTCCATGTATAATTTGATTGCCTTGTATTAATCAATTTCCCAAGGAGCAAGGGAAGGAGAAACGGAGGGAATATTATCTATGTGGCTGATTCACAAATCAGATTGAACAACATACTACGACATCTGAGAGACTGTGAAGACTTAAAGATGTATTTGGCTGATGTGTAAGGAAGGTTTTTGAGAAAAGGGTGAGGTGGGTGTTTTCAAGTGGACAGAAAATGAGATTTTTGCAGTAGATCTGGAGTTGTATAAGGAGTTTCTTCATGAGAAATGTGATTGAAAAATGTATGATAAAAATCCATGGTGGATTCACAAAACATTGGCCATGGTGATTTGAACAAGCAACATATTGCCAGTGGATTTTACACATGGCCTCATTAAAGGCTTTACCATTTATTCTGTAGAGTCAATGACTTATTTTTATATGATTAACTAGATGGTTGAATTGCTTTTCCTCCAATTGTTTAGGAGAATTTTCTCTTGAGACATCTGGTGTATGAATTGTGTCTTCATGCCTTCCTTTCGCTCGTTGTACTGGTATACTTTGGTGATTGTTTTACTCGATGTTGCTCTCCATATTTCTTGAAGCATGCTATTGCTTGTGATTCATAGAAGCATTGCGAGGAGAGTCACAGTTGAGCTGTCTACTATCCTAGTGTTGGGGGTCTATTTAATGTTATCCGGAATGGAAGGAGCTGTATCTGAAAATTATATTGACACACATCAAATTATTTAAACTTGGAAACCACATGAAATTTGAGAAATGACATGATACACAAGGAGCCCCTGAGTTTTATATGTTGTTACAGAGACACCCCTTCCATGTTGACATAAGCAGAATGCTAGTTTTTAATCTCACTTTGGACCTACTTTTGTTGTTTTTCTTTTTTCACTAATATTGTTCTTATGAAAATTCTAATAAGGGGGATTCTGTGCTAGTTTTCAAACGTTTGGAGGTCTCTGTCTTAATTTACCAAATGGGGATAGTGCTAGAGTAATTTACCCAAGTTATTGTTTTCTTGTAACATCTTCTATCGTAGTAATGTTTGAATTCTTTATTTCTCTTGGTCAACTTGCTGTTATGCATTGATATAATTTCGTATCTTTGTTGTGCTTTTAAGCAAGTTGAGAATTTCCTGTCAAGGGTGGAGCAGTCGCCACCCAAATCAACACACACTGCACTTTCTCCATCAATGAAGGCCTTGGTTGCAGACGAACTTCTAAGGCATTCAGATGTTGATGTAAAAGTTGCAGTTGCCTCTTGCATCAGTGAAATAACAAGAATTACTGCACCAGATGCTCCATATGATGATGACCGAATGAAGGTGTCAGGAATCATCAATTTTGACTTCTTTACATACAGTTTGCTGCATATCCCATTCTGTAACTTTCCTTTTTGTGGTTACAGGATATCTTCCAGTTGATTGTATCTTCCTTTGAGAATTTATCTGATCAGTCCAGCCGATCATATAATAAGAGGGCTTTGATTCTTGAAACTGTGGCCAAAGTTAGGTCATGTGTGGTCATGTTGGATCTGGAATGTGATGGCCTGATTGTTGAGATGTTCCAGCACTTCCTAAATGCAATAAGGTATGATCTAATTTTGTGCTGGTTAGTGCTTTCTTTTCTAATGCATTGTGGGAAGGAGATCTGGATGTGCAAGTTGTTTTTTTCTTGTCATAGTCATTATGCAGTTGAATTTCATTTTTTTTAAAATCTGAAACAAAATAGCTAAACTAGAATGATAGGCATTGTCTTTTTCATTTTATGTATCAGTCTTGTCTCACATATGGTTAATATGACTTGGTTATGGTGATTTTTAAGTGATGGAATTTTCACATATTTATCATGGTTCACCCGTATAATCAATTTTCCCTTTTGGCTGGGATGAATTTTTATCTAGGAGAGGTTGGGATTTTCTTGTTATTTTTATAATTTATTTGGCTTAAGGATTACTCCCTAAACATCATCCCCCCTGTTAAAGGAACTTTGGCGATAGAATTTAGAAGTTAGGTTCATTTAAATAGTTCCTTATGTGTACTTCAGACATTGGAACTTTTCCAACAATTTTATCTTTTCACGGGCTTTCCGTGGAACTATGTAGTTGAGGACATTAAGATGGATGTGTAGTAGAAAGGACAGGTGGGACTCGTGAATTGGTAAAAGTAGAACCAGTAGAAGATAAATGAAGCGAAAACGACTTAGATGGTTTAATTAGGTTTATAGAAGATCCATTGCTGTGCCAGTGAGGAAAAGTGATGTGATTTGTATCAATGGTAATTTGAGGGGTTTACCTCTGTGAATGAGTTATCAGAAAGGATGAAATATATTGTGGTTTAACTGAAAAATATGAACCTTGAAATAGCTGAACATGATGCATACAGTTGTCCTCAAAATAGTAGGGATGAGGCTCATTTGCCTTGGGTTGAGTCTGCTTTTCGTGGAACTCTGCCATCCATCCCCCTTATCTCTGTCCCCAAGCATCCCCCCTCCTTCCATGTTCGGTCTTCAAGTTAAGGTGTCTAATAGCCCACTGGTCTGTGTCATTAGAGCTATTTGGTGTTAGCATTCATGTACTTGTCTTCTAACTTGTATCTCCTTTAGTAACTAAATCTAACAAATGCATAATAATACTATTCTTGTTAATTTCTATAAAAAAAATGCTATTCTTGTTAATTGAAATCATCTTATGATCATGAATAATGTTCTAGTTGCTTATTGAATGGCTAACAGAGTACTTTTTGTTCAACTTGCAGGGATTTTCATCCTGAGAATGTTTTTTCATCCATGGAGACAATTATGACACTTGTACTGGAAGAAAGTGAAGAGATTCCACTCGAGCTACTCACTCCCATACTAGCTACTGTAAAGAAGGACAATGAGGTCAATTATCATTTTAGACATGGTGTAGCACGGACTTATGTCTTATAGTTTGCAATAATGTTGCTGATCAATTCTTGCTGGTTTCAGGGAGTTTTACCAATTGCTCTGAAATTAGGGGAGAGGGTGCTTGAGAACTGTGCGGTTAAGCTTAAGCCTTATTTGGCACAAGCAGTGAGTTCATTGGGTGTTTCTTTAGATGATTACAGTAAAGTTGTTGCCTCTGTGTGCGAGGGAAGAATTGGAACTGTTCAGCATAATGGTGACAATGCTATTGGAAAACAATTGGTATGACCCTTTATGCTCATAGAACATTTTTTGTGTCTTAGACTGAAAATTTGTTTTACTCATCTTGCCATTATGCTTATTTTATCTCCTAATAGTTGACTTGTCATTAATTCAGGCACCCAATATTAATGTTCAGCAATTGGTATTGTCATCATTTCCTCTACATTGTTTCATTTCATTTGTTACTTCACAGGGTTGCACCTCTGTCCAAGGGTGTCAAAAGATGTATTGCAATGTGTATCGTTTTCCAAATATAATATAACGTGCATTGTAAGATACTTAATTCCAAAAGACTGCGTTGATAAATATATATCCTTGTAAATATATGAAAGCAGTGTCCAAAATAATATAAATACCATCTCAACCCATTTATCATTGATATGATATGTATTTGTGACAGAGATCGAAAGGGAAACAACCCTTCGTCTTCGCGACGAAGATCATATTATAGCCTGGGATTTCATTTGTTTGAAGAAGAAGAAGAAGAAGCAAAAGAGGATTGCAGAAGATGATTGTGGGTTTTGTCATCAAACCAAAAGGAAAATAGGGAACTTCGTCAAGTAAAAAAAAAAGTATTGTGGAATGACATCAATTCACTGTTAAAGTAATTTAAAAAAAAAAAAGGCTTGCATGTATTGTTTTTTCACTGTACTGAAACATATGTATTGCGTATCGAACGATGTGGTAAAAACAGTACATTTCACTGATAGGTATGTTATTTTCACTGTATCAAAGGGTATCAAAAGATAGATATCGTGTACCATAAGATACTAGCAACTATGCCTCTATCATAAAGCTTTGACCAGAATTTTCTAGTGTTTGTTAATTAATGCTTGCTAGCTTGCAGCTTTTTGTTCTTGCATCATATCAGCTCTTGTTTGTAGGTTTATGTACCTTACCTTTTGTAAGTCTTCATTACTAATTGGTTTGATATATATATTTTTTTTGATCAAAATTGGTTTGATATTGAGAGGAACAATTTGTAACTGTAAATTGTTTGTTTACACAGACTGATTTTTGCATGCGTCCATGTGCAAGTGCTCAGTCAATTGGAGTTCTTGTATGTGAGTTGATTATATTGTGTGACGGATTTGGTCTGTATAACTTTATGAATTGATGTGTTTCAGGCTGATGACAATAACTTGGATAAGGCATCTTCAGCTAAGGCTGTTCAGGCATATCACTATTTTATTACCTCCTCTGCCCCCTACCCCCAATTCCTTGTTACGTAAAATGTGATCATTTGTTGATTTAACAGTCCTGTTGCCTTTATTGATTGTAAGCTTCTTGCATTAAACATACTGTATTAACATGCTTCAGGCTGATGAGAACAAGTTAGCTACAGCAGCCTCCGAAGTGGCACCTCAGGCACGCCCTATGATTGTTATTATTATTTTAGTTTTGAATACCTTTTTTCTTTATGTACTGATGTGCTTCGTCCATCAAAATTTGTTGCCTGTGACCCAAACCCAAACTTATCATTTGGAGCTCTAACCAGGTGACAAAAAGTGTAAAAGAAGAGGCTTGTCCTGAAGTCGTTAATCCTGCTGCAGAAAGATCTCCTAAGCCAGTGAGTAATGGTAGTGCAGAGTCTGCAAATGATGGAACTATGGTAGATCCAGAGTCTTTAAAGAAGCCAGAGCATGGTCACCTTGCTAATCAGTCAGTCGAGGATAATGCAACAAACAAGGCTGATACTGATGAGTCAGATGCTGGGAAATCTGTCAAACCAGAGTCTAAGCGAGAACAAACGGCCAAGACAAGGGGAAGGAAACCCGACACTTTAATGAGCTCTACAGATCCTTCAGACTCTTCTCTTGTTGATAGTGAGAAAGAAGCTGAGAAACTGGCAGACCGTAAAAAAAATGGCAGCGAGGATATACATATTTCACCAGCTGAAGATCCATCTGCTGTGGCTGAAGCATGTCCAAAAAATGAAGAGACTGATGTTCAGCTTTCTTCACCAAAAGCCTTAGAGAGTGAGGCTTTGAATATTGCTTCCCCATCCCCAAATGGAAACCTTCCTGATGAGGCTCGTCCAAAGAAGGTTGGGCGGCCAAAGAAGGGGAGCTTGATTCAAGAAGATGCACCACCTGCTGATGTTATTTCCAAGAAGGTATCCGAAGGAACAAGCGATTCAGAAGTAAAACCACAAAGGCGCTCAGGAAAGAAGGCAACTGCTGTTATCTATAAGGATAAGATTCCAGCTGTAGTAGAGACAACCCAAAATGAAGCTGGGACCACTAGTGATTCAGAAGCAAAACTGCAGAAGCAATCAGGTAAGAAGGTGGGTGCAAGCAATGACATTGAAAATAAGTCGTCATCAAAGAAAAAGGAAGATGGAAAAAGGCGTGCACGGGGAAAAGATACTTCAGAGAAGGATGGAACTAAATTCTCTGCTAAAGATGATGCCAAAGTACTCTCAGATTGGCTTTTATTCTTATTTGGCTGTTCTATTAATGGTTTAGTTCACCAGTTTTTATCCTTAAATGTTTTTTTTTTTGAAAACTAATCCACTGCCTGATCAAATTGGGCTAATGAATCATGTAGGATATGGTTTCCTCACCCAAGTCTACCACAAAATCAGCTAAACACGAAAGCCAACTTGAAGAAACTCCTAAGATGAATATGAAAAGAAAGCGTACTGCTGGCGAAGAGCAAGTACGTTTTCTTACTCATTGTGGTACTATTATATTTCCCCATTTTGGAATAATATCTGGGCTCAATTTTCCATCATTCAAATATGGGGTGCCATGTCTGCAGTCAAATTGAATGCGGTGCCAGATTTAACTAAAATGTCATTTAAGGGTATGAAAAATGCTACAATGTGGTGCATTCATTTACAGACTATTTTTGTTATTTCTCGTGCCATATAAATAAAAGTGGATGTATGTTTGTCCTAGCCACTAGCATGATTTTCACCAATAAAAATGTATAGTTTTAAAATAGTTTTGTTCTTTTACTCTTGGGGGGAATCTAAGTTACCATGTAGCAGTGTTGTGAAAAGCGGGCCTAGGCGAGAAGCGAAGCATAGCAAGTCTTGGTCGCCTTGAACATCCGAAGCGAAGTGAAGTTAAGTAAAGCGAGGAAAAAGTGAGGCTAGGCGACGAAGCGAAGAAGTGAGCAAGGCGAGAAAAGCGAACGCCTGTTATTTTATTTTCTCCTTCTCTTCCCTCCCTATTTCTTCTTCTTCTTCTTTAACACTAACCAAACCCTAGCAGAGATGATGTTATATATGTATATATATAAAATAAATTGATTGATTCATCTAACAATATCATATGACAATCTGTCTTATGATTAGAAGATGTTGAATACTTTGTTTTGATGTGAATGCTCGTGTTAATCAATTTGTTTGGTTAATCAAATTGATTAATCAATTTGCTATATGCTCTATTTGATTAATCAATTTGCTATATGCTCTATTTGATTAATCAATTTATTAGTGCCTTGTTTAGTGGTGATATTAATCAATCACGGTGGAAGTCGAACCCACATTTGTTAATTTTATATTTAGATGATGTGATTATGTCAATTGATTATTTTTAGAATGTAATAATACTCAATATTTAATATCTTGTCGATTTAAAATACGTGGATGTTTTTTATTTTAGTTGCATTTAAATATTTTGTATTTGTAAAGTTAAAACTTGAATAGGAGTAATCAAAGTATCAAACTAAAATATTTGCTTATCTTTTATATTGTTCGCTTTGCTTCGATGAAGTGCTCGTTTCGCTTCTCACTTTTCGCCTAGGCCCTCAGGAGACCGATTCGATTCGCTTCGCTTTACGCCTTAAATAACACTGCCATGTAGAACATACGGACCCTTCCATCATCCTAGGGCGACAAAGTTTTCCCATATGCATATAAAGAGGGGAATAGAGGGAGAGAGAAGTCAACCAACATGCCGTTATTAGATTGAAGGTTTCCAATACGCAAAAAAATGGAGACCGAGTTTTGACTCTGCTTGCCAGCAATTTCCCAAACTCAAACAGTGAGGTCGGTTTTAGCTTGGTGGGAGTGATTCATGTTTTTAGCTATGCTGTGTTTGACCATGGAAGGGAAGCTTGTACTTACCCCTGAACTGGTCTGCTTTGCTTCACTATACTGTTTCCATGTTGCATAATTTTGATTTGTCGAATTGGTTGTACTGTTTCACCCCAGGCATCTGAGGCTGCTGAGTATGGTGAGAACTTGGTAGGTTCAAAAGTTAAAGTTTGGTGGCCAAAAGATCATATGTAAGTGTTTTTTTTAATCCAGTTGTCCATAGTTTCATAGTAACTTGCTCTTTTCATTAACTGATAAATTGTCATTTTTCTTCCTTGATTCTCATTCCAAAATATCTGATATCTCCATCCTCTATTGCTTCATTAGATTTGGAACATTCCCTCTGATGATTTGCTACTTGAGTGGTTGAATTCAGCCGTCTCTGAAATCATTTTGGAGTGTATTTCAACTTTGTTGCTTTAGCAGCATATATTTACACTTCTGTATATCTTTCTATCTGGATATTGAATAATGGGTCATCATACAAGGGGTTATGCTGTTAGTTTATGCAGTTTGTATTCTTAATATTGATAGCCTTACTGTACTGGATGCTAATACTCACCGTAGATGTCAAAATGCCTTGTTGAGCCATAATAATCCCTTTTCTGTTATATTAGGAAATATTCTTTAATGATACGTCAGTGGTATGAGAGACTAGACCATAAATTTGGTGTAAAATTGGTTGGCCTTTTTTTTTTCCTGGGTTATTTTTGTACTTTCAACTTCCATATCACCTACCAACTAAAATTGCCAGAATGCTTTCCTTTTTTTTTGTTTTAGTTTAAGTTTGTACTTTGACCAAGGACTTTTAAGGAGTCAATCTGAACATTATTTTTTTATAATTTCTAATGTCCACTTTGTTACTTGCAGGTTCTATGAAGGTGTTATTGATTCTTTTGATCCTGTCAAGAAGAAGCATAAGGTCAATATAATACTTTTCTATGCTGGGTGCCCTCATTTGTTTTATTTGTTTGTATTTTCACTTAGATCTACATTAGCTCATGTTATCAGCTTCGAACAGGTTTTGTATACTGATGGTGATGAAGAAACATTAAATCTTGGTAAGGAACGATGGGAGTTTGTCAAAGGTGATTCTGCATCAGACGGGGTGAGTTATTGAATTATTTGTTTTTCACTGTCTCTACTTTGTCTCATTTTCCATGTTTTGCTTATACATTTTTATCACAGGAGCAAGCAACTGAAGATCTAAGTCATGATGCTTCTTCTGAAATGTACGTCCTGCTTTTTTATGATGGAGACTTTCTGTTTTGAGAGAATGTCACATATTTGCTTTGAACTTGAGAGTGTAACTTTTCACAAAAAAAAAAAAAAAAAAACTTAGAGGTTGTGTTCATTCAAAATTTTAAAGTTATTGTTGAATGGATGCGATGAAGATCCAACTTTAGTCCTTTTTTTGTGATTTCTATTTTCTGAAAAGTAACAACCCTCAAATGCCAAAAGTTATCCTTGTTTGGGGCGAGACTGAAAATTCCTTGCAAGTTTATAAAGCAGCTTTTAATGTTTGAATGGTTCTTCTGCTGCTTGTTGTTCAGTTTGAATTCTACCCCCTCTCTGGGAAACAAAAGGCTGTCATAAACTCTGCCACAGATATGGTTTTCTTTCTTTTTGTTTTTTTTTTTGGGGGGGGGGTGTTGGTGGCCTCAATTATTTCAAGTCTTTTAAGTACTGGAACTATTGGGGGTAGAATTGAAGTACTCATTTTTTGAGATACATTTTGTTTGGCTGCCAGGGAAGTCCCTCAGTTGATCCTTTTGTTGATATTTTCCTGGACGGTTGGGGGTGATTGTTTGAATATCTTGGGGGAGTTACCCTCTTATGTTTACAGTTCAGATTGCTGAGCTCCCTAGTTGAATTTTGTGTATATTGGTGAACTATTTTAGGTTGTTGCTGAGTTACATTTTGTGGTAAGTTTATCTAAAATGGAACTATAAAGGTTAGCTGCACATTTTTCCTTTGAACCTCCTTGAAGTATAGGTTTTCAAATTTAGGTTTTAAGATAGTTATCAATTTGTTGGCGAGAGTCCCATAGTGAGTCAACGCTGTTGGATTCCTGTGCACCTCTCAGGAAACTAGAGAAACCTTATTGACCTGATGTAACTAGATCTGAAGTCGTTACTAGGTCAATAAGGTTTGGGGTAGTAGAAGGCAAGGAGATGTAACCAATGGAGAACATGCTTTTGTGTGTTTGTGTCCTTTTGACTTCCTGAAAATTACACCTAGGTTTCAGTATGGACTTTGTCAGAGATAGATTTGTTACTGGACTATTGTCTGTAAACGTCAGCAATTTTCCAAATTTGTCAGTGTGGAAGAAAGCCGGACATTCAATTTTATCAAATACGTTGGTTCATTTGTTTAGGCATATCTTAGAACGTGAATTGGACAATTAGAAACAAGAGCTTTTCTGTTTCTATTTTTGTGCTTGGATTTTCCAATCAAATGTTTTGTTGCTTTATTTTTGGGGGTGTTTTTGTAACAAAGTTTGATAGCCTACCAAAAATGCAGCGATCTTGTATACTTCATTTTTTTGTTTATACCTCTTATTGGTCAGAATTGTGATCAATCCGAGCTGAGAAAGTTCTGTAATTTCATGAGATTTTTTTCTTCCTCGGTACTAAAGATATTACGTCCTCCCAAATTTTTTTTGTGTATTACCATTTGTTGTTATTGAATAATTTTGGGTGGTTTATATGTTGGACTCCTGGCTTATGATATACTTTCCTTCTATCAGGCACAAGAGGAAGAAATCTAAAGCTCAATCTGAACCGTTGGCAATGGAGGTTTCTCCTAAAAGGTTTATAACTTCTTGTTGGTGTTACTTTCTTTATTGGCAATATTATAAAAGCATTTTTTTGACACTATAAGATAAATGGTCACAAGGGGTGGAGCTGCTTCCTTTAGCAAATCCAAAGGCACTTCTGCAAAATCTGGTCATAAATCAAGGGAGGATGGAAAAGTTGATAGCAAATTGAAAGACAGCACCTCTAAGTCTAGTGGTAAAAAAAGCAGTGGCAAATCTATTGATGAGGTCCCTAGAGCAGCTAGCAAATCCAAGGATGTTGATGGTGACACGGCCAAGACCACCACCAAGTCCAAGCAAGAGACGCCAAAGAATGTCACCAAATCTAAGGGTAAAACCCCCCAAACTGGGAACAAATCTAGTGCTAATGGCATGGGCAAAGTGAAATCTAGTTCATCAAAGGGGAAAGAAACTGATGGTGGGAAGGGAAAATCACCCGACTCAATGAAAACCCCAGAAAGTGTGAAGGGGAAATCTCTAGAAAGTGGGGCAAAGAGTGGAAAGAAGCGGCGAAGAGGAATTAAAAGCTGAATTTTGATTCTTCCTTTTTGCTATGTTGGGTAATATTGTCTTATCTGCTGCCTAGCCCCTGGGAATATTTTGTTGTTGCCTCGTTCGAGCGCTGCCGGCTGTAGTAAAGCCATGTATGTGTCTTTTCCTTCATATTTGACATAATATCAGAATCATGGGTAGCATTTCTATGTTAGTTGGTGTAGATTATACTAGTGGTAGGTGTAAGCTAGTCTCTTCGTTTTCTTGGTTTCGTAGGTGGAATTTGCGTTGTTTTACTTATTTTTTAAGGCTGGAGTTGGAACACTCCAAGGTTAGCTTCTGTTATGAGAGTACTGTAGATGTGCTAAGATTTACTGTCTTGCTCTCAAATTGACTTTTATTTCCCCATCTTAGCTGTTGGAATGCATGATTTGTACTCTCCATGCTTGCTAGTTTGTCGTTACAGATTTTACATTTCCAACTACTTGTGACTCGCATGGATATTGGAAGATAAGCTCCTCAAATTTGATGCTATTTGTATTCTGGGAAAATTGGGGTAGTTGAGATTTTGGTTTGTCGTATGCTTTAAATTTGTCTCTGTTATGAGAAACTTGTATAACTCAGTAGCTAGGGCCAAACTTGGTTGTACCTCTTGGATTGTGCTTCAGTGCTCATAAATTGGGCAGAACTGGTACAGTATGCCTTTAACTGTTGACCTCATGTGTTGGTAGACTGGTTCGATTTAAGTTGGTATTTCTGGAGAAGCTTGAATGAATGATGTTGATGACACTTGTTGAGATGAACTAGATATTTCAGCTGTAACAAGAAGATTTTAATAAAGAATATATTGGGTGGTCATTGTTCGTCCGGTGAATGGTTATTGATTTTTTATTTTCTCCCTCCAAAATTATTGGCTGGTGAAATTTTTTGTAGAGTAATACGCTGTGTTTTTTTTTTTTTTTTTTAGAGTGGAAAGCACATTTCATATCCCGTGGCTCTGGAAAGCATAGAAAATCCAGCTTTAAGGTCAAAGTTGATTGGGCCTGGGAAATCAACAAATACCCTTAATTAGTTCAGCCAAGACTGGCATATTGGGAGACGCAGCATCCATGACAATCCCAGATGGACTGGCAAATATCCCTCTCTCTCTGACGTCTTAAAAGAAATTCTCAGATTCTTACAGATATTAGACCACACAAGCGAATCTTCAATCCACCATGGTATTCATTGAATCTCGTAATAAACAAACTATAATATTTTCAATTTTTTTTGGCAACTAGTGAGATCGTGATACATAGGGAAGGTTAGGAACGGGGGTTAGAGAATCCTTCGGCATATCTCCTTTGGTGTTTAAGTCAATCAATGTGAGAGAAGGGATATGAGTGCTACAATGGTGTTGTGCGTGGGAATTTGAGGCCCAAACTTTTGGGCTATTTATACCTTAAGGGGGTGCAAATGTGTATGAGTGCTACACGATGACATTCTGCCAACATGGTTGACTAACAACCCTCTCATTGGTTCATGTAGACGACGAGACCATCGTGTTAGTGGTTATCCCACTAGAAAGCGTCCCCATCTGTCATAGGGTGGCTTCGTTCTACACATGTAATAAGGGTAGTTTGCGGCTGGTTGATGTCAAATATCAAATGATGACCATGCTCGAGATTTAGCGTTAAATGATAGCATCGGGCTATCACCCAATTGACCCATGTGTTTATGGGCCAAGCCTTTATGTCTATATTCATGGGATTTCGGGTTGAATCTCATGTGACTTAGTACAAGTGTTAAACCTCAAAACCCTCGGTCACCCAAAAAAAAAAAAAAAATTGTGAGAAAAAAGGTTGTTGATATTGAAATTTTGGTTTTTTTTGGTCTTCAAAATTATGGTTCACTTCGTTCAATCCAGAACATTCATTTCCAACCTACTTTTGTTTCCAGTTAAAAAAAAAAACCTGTAAATGTTTAGAAATCTTCATCCATTTGGTATGATTTAAAAATTTATACTTCCACACGCGGAGAATCTATTTAGTAACTAGAACTCTTACAGCACGTTACGTGTATGCTTCTCTAATTTTTTTGCTTCAATTGCTAGTGTTGGTCTTGCTGTATTTTTGTGGAGACTTTTGTAAAAAAACAAACCTTATAATTAAGCAAAAT
Organism: Ilex asprella; assembly: GCA_023539305.1. Lineage (NCBI taxonomy): Eukaryota > Viridiplantae > Streptophyta > Magnoliopsida > Aquifoliales > Aquifoliaceae > Ilex > Ilex asprella. The sequence goes on along the minus strand of CM042186.1, from coordinate 35,503,520 downwards.
ACTAAAGTTGGATTAAGGGAAGAAGTAAAAAATCCTTGCTGAAGGAACAAGGCAGAGGCCGTAACGTTATGCTTCAACCATGCATCTTCTGAGTTGACAGTTCTTTAACCAAAAGAGGTGATTCAAAGTGATGGTTTGTAATTTCTCTCTGACTGACTTCAGTTGATTGCTCAAACTTCAAATT
>CM042186.1:35484248-35499631 GCA_023539305.1 Ilex asprella | reverse complement strand
GGTCAATGTAGGGGTCGGATGAGGGGTGGCAATAAGGGGTAGGGGTACTGGTAAGAGTGGTAGAGATTGAAAATACCGTGTATCACACAGGGGCGCACGACCATTTGCAATTACTGTTAGATACAAATGGTAAATGGTCCTAATCCAAAGTATTTTGTATTCTTTCAAAGAACTAATTCACCATGAAGAAAAATAATCTCAACCAAAGATAGCAATAAATTTGATGGGACATTTCTGAGAATAGATAGGATCACGACACATGTTCTCGGTGCAGATAACTTATCCGACACGTGTCCTCGGTACAGATGACTTATAGCTACGAGTCGTAAAAAGACCTTCCATCCATATACCCTTGGTCCCGACAAGAATAATCTCCTCCACCAGGAGGATACCTGTCCTCGGTGCAGATAACTAATTTAATTTTCAAAGCGCCTGGCTTCTCGGTAGTAGAAGGCATACCCAGGTGCCACGCGTCCTCGGCACCGAAGTACGTCACTTCCCTCGTGAGGATACACATGTAATAATTATCACCAGCATGGAGGGTTTTCTGACAGTAACGACTATTATTCCTGGGGATTGCCTAATTGAATCATTGTCTTGCCTTCCCAATAAAGTCAAAAACCACATGGTGAAACAGACACTCCGCCAAGGAGGACCAGACACGTGGCGCCATGCACAGAATAAGGGGTGGATGGACGAGAGTGCCCCTCTTGCATGCGGCTACTTCAAGCAAGTATTTAATGTACTCCAGTTTGATGGGACACCCGCGATGGCTCTGACAACCTAGAAGAAAGAGCATTTAATGCTCATTTATTTCTCCAGGACCCGAGTATTTATTGCCTTTAAGAAAGGGAGAATGCATTAATTGCCCGGGACGCCGAGCATTCAATGCTGAGGATTGAGCATTAAATGATGAGGGTTCTCCCAAGTAATGTATGGGGGCATGCTGCCCCACTCTGACAACTTACTGCTGACTATACCGACTGAAATGATGACCTTTTTGAAGGTATATATATAGTCCTAAAAAATGTGATACGAGGGTATGCAAAAATTTGACTCCACCATACAGTGTTTTCCCCTTTCCATTCCTCAAATGACTGATTTGATTTTTGGAGGGGATACGTCAGAAAACACTTCTGCGCCCTTCTAACTCATTTTTCTGTGTTCTAGGAACTCAAAGCAGCCTTCGTGGGCCGGTCAGGCAACCCCTAGAACAGTTCATCACTACTCTTTAGGTCACCTTTGGCTTTTTCAGCCTACTCTCAGGAGGCGAGATCGACCGGAGATCCAACGAAGTTGACAGGTTGCCCCAAGAACAACTTATTGGTGCCTCCTGAGGCTCCTTTGGCCCTCTCAACTCTATTTCTTGTTGCAGAATATCCATCTTTCTCGACGAGCATGAGTTAACTACTGGATATGACCGTTCACCAAATACGTTGTGTAGAAATTCGCATGTAAAATCTGGCGCCGTCTTTGGGAAACAACTGAGTTTTCTGACGAACATTGACCATGGTTAATACTCGACTCAAGGGAAAGACTACGCAACAAAGGAATCGTGACTTGCCAACCCTGTCCTTTTCAAAAACAAAGGATCACGTTGACAGTTTCAATAGGCGAGTCTCCGCCCAATCTAAGGGGCTAACCCATCAAACCAGCATGGGTATCGGGTCTAGAGGAACAGCCCCGTTAGCCTGCCAGCTAGCGGAAGTTATTGAAGAAAAGTTCAGAGATCAACTCCGACAATTGGAAAAGGACAATGTGAATGTCCTCAATCAACTTGATGAGTTTGGTGCCTCCGATGGAGAATCTCATCACTTATCGTAGCACTGCGAAACTTCCAATAGGGAGTTGGAGACCAGGGATCTGAGAGACCATCTTAATAGTAAAACAGAGAGTTCCTAGGCTCCAAAGCACCCGAGGACCAAAGGACAGTTCCGGGAGGATCTGGCCAATAGGGTTAAGCATTTGGCACGGAATGACCTCTGTCAGGGGCTGTCTGGACGAAGGGGCGTGGAGGAGTCTGATGAGGGTCAACCCTCTCTACTTGACGCCTTGGAGCATGGGGTCCCAGAGACCAAGGCCGAGATATGGGAGGGATTCCCCTCAAACAGGAATACGACCTGAGAGCCTAGCTCGACTCCAAGAGGAGGGGTAAGGTCGTGCAGGAAGACGATACTGATGACGAATCCATTCATTCTCTTTTCACAAGAAATATTATGGATATGGAGGTGCCAAAGAAGTTCACAGTGCCCAGGTTCAAAACTTATGACAGGCGTTCTGACCCCGATGCCCACCTTCGACAGTACAAGCAGATGATGTCCTTGTACCACTCAAACCAACGATTGTTGTGCCGTGTGTTCTCGATGAGTTTGGGGAAAATCGACATGAAATGGTTTGAGACCCTTCCACCCAAAAGCATTGGGTCATGGAAGGAGCTAACCAGATAGTTCTCTGCCCGATTCATTACGGACAGTAGGAGACCCAAAGATGTCGGGTCCCTACTCACACTTAGGCGAAAGGAAGGAGATACTATCAGCCAGTACACTACTCGCTACTGGAAAGAAGTTAACAAGGTTGAAGGATGTTCAGAGGTCATGGCAGTTGCCTCTTTCAGACTTGGACTCTCCCAGGGCACTGATCTCTACCGGTCCTTAACCAAAAAAATGCCAGTTGACATGAGTGAGTTGATGAACTGGATAACTAAGTATTCTTGAATTGAAGACGAAATTGTAGGGGGCAAAGGGAAGACCTTTGCCTCTAGTAAGGAAAGAGAGAAAGATAGTTCCCTTTCTCGCAGGGGGTTGGTGCCCCCATCAAGCGTTTCCTTCAAAGGGATCCACATAGTCTTCAAGGAGCCAATTTACAGGTTGCTCCATAAGATCAAGAAGGAACCATTCTTCAGGTGGCTAAGAATGATGCTGGGTGATCCTTCTACCTGGAACCCTAAAGAAAAGTGCTCCTATCATCGAGACTTCAGGCAAAATACTGCAGATTGCAAAACCTACAAATATTTCCTGGAGAAACTTATCCAAGATGGACATTTGAAAGATTACATAAAGGTAGCGGCGGAGGAGGGACATGAAAACGACCATCCTGTCGCCACCCCAGACAATGTAATTGATGTTATCCATGTCTGCCCATTAGAGCATTCGACTTTCAAGAAATTGGACTCTTACCTCAAGAGGGTAGCGTTCATGAGGAAGCTGGAAGACGAAAATGGAGACCAACCAAGCAAGAGGCCACGAACTGGCAAGGCGAGCATCATTTTCTCTGACAATGACCTTGCAGGCATGGTCCTCCCCCATGGGGACGCGTTGATCTTAACTCTAAAGGTTGGAAACTTCGATGTCAAGAGGATCCTGGTGGACTCCGGGAGTTCTTTCGAAGTAATGTACTCCGAAACTTTGAAGCGCATGGGGCTCGTGATTAAGGACCTAACCAAAGTCAGAACACCCCTAGTCGGGTTCAACGGGTCATTTGCTCTCCCCATGGGGAAGATCACCCTGTCGGTAGTCACCGGGTCCATCATACTCAACACGGAATTTGTTGTAATCGATTCTGACTCACCCTATAACATCATCATGGGCCAAGCCTGGTTGCATATCTTAGGGGCAATACATTCAACCTATCACCAAAAATTGAAGTTCCCTACGCCGGAGGGGGTAATGGAGATACGTGGGGACCAAGCCTCCGCCAAAATTTTTTTCTACTCAGTGGTGAGGGCAGGGGTTGCCTCCAAAGAGAGGGAGCAAGCCCCAGAAGATATCTTGAACAAATAGCAGTTACAATCCTGCCGCCTTAGGGTGGATGACCCCCGGATAGACCCGACTGACTGCTTGGTGGAGGATCTCCAAAAAGTGTTTTTGGTGGAATGAAATGAAGGAAAATTCTTCCTGATCAGTTCCACCATGCCCCCAGCCGAACAAGAAGAAATGACTAAGTTTTTTAGGAAGAACGCTGATGTGTTCGCTTGGGACGCGATAGAAATGAAGGGCGTGAGTCCTGATGCAATAACGCACATGCTCTATGTCAATCCAGCTCACAAGCCAGTAAAACAGAAATCTCGGCGTATGGCGCCGCACCACGCCCAGGTAGTGAATAAGGAAGTAGAAAAGCTCATGGAGGTAGATACCATCTGGGAAGTGTAATTCCTAGAATGGCTGTCGAACACTGTTTGTGCAAAGAAAAAAGAAGAAAAATTATGCGTTTGCGTGGATTTCACCGACCTAAACAAGGCATGCCCCAAGGATGACTATCCCCTCCCAAAGGTAGACTAGCTGGTGGACGCTACGACAGGATATCAATGCATGACCTTCCTGGATGCTAGGGTGGGTTATCATCATATTCCCCTCCTTCTTCCTGACCAAGAGAAGACTATCTTCATCACTCAAAGAGGAGTATACTACTATAAAGTAATGTCGTTCGGCCTAAAGAATGCAGGGGCCACTTACCAGAGGCTTATGAACTAGATGTTCAAACGCCAATTGGGAAACACCATAGAGGTTTTCATCGATGACATGTTGGTCAAAAGCAGGAGAAGTGATGATCACTTAACGGACTTGGAGGATACCGTCTCGACCTTACGAGAACATGGGTTAAAGCTAAATGCAGCAAAGTACGTCTTTGGGGTAGGTTCTGGAAAGTTCCTCAGCTACATGGTGAGTCGGTGTAGTGTGGAGGCCAACCCAGAACAAATACAAGCTATCCTAGGCTTGTGGAGTCCCCGAACCGTCCGTGAAGTCCAGAGGCTCACGAGAATGCTGACAGCCTTGAGTCGTTTCATTTCTCGGTCATTCGATAAATGTAAACCCATCTTTAAAGCTATTAAGAGGTCCGAGAAGGACACTTGGAGCCAGGAATGCATGAATGCATTAGATGGGATCAGAGAGTACCTCAAGGTCCTTCCAACTCTGTCCATCCCATCTAGAGGGGAAATGTTATTCCCCTACCTAGCCGTTTTAGAATTCGCCGTTAGCGGGCTATTTACCACGAGCACGACCATTTGTAGAGGCCAGTGTACTATGTAAGTAAGGCTCTCCTAGATGCGGAAACGAGGTACCCTTGGAAAAGTTGGCACTGACGTTGGTATTGACTGCACGAAAGCTGAGGCATTACTTCCAGGCACACCCAATCACCGTGTTAACAGACCAGCCTTTGAAGGCCATCTTAAGAAAAACAGACTTCTCGGGGAGGATCTCCAAGTGGGCAATGGAAATGGGTGAACACGATATCCATTTTGAACCCTGCACTGCCATAAAGGGTCAAGTGCTAGCAGACTTCATAGCAGAATTTTTTCGGGGAGCCTCCCCTTCCGGAAGGGACCCCTTTTCTCGGGCAAAGGCCCTCGGTTGACACACAAGAAAACACTTGGATCCTCTACGTGGATGGGTCTTCCAACAACAAGGACTCCGAAATTGGAGCGCTATTGATCTCCCCAAAGGGAGTGGTCATGGAACAAGCCATCCAGCTAGGCTTCAAGGCATCCAACAATGAAACGAAATATGAGGCCCTTCTTTCCGGGCTCAAGTTGGCTGAAGCAACTGGAGCCACAACAATAACCATCAAATGTGATTCCATGTTAGTGGTCAACCAGATCTGCGGGGAATTTGAAACAAGGGACCTTAGAATAAAGGCTTACCATCATAAAACCATAACCTTGCTCCACAAATTCAATAAGGGGGGAGGTCAAGCAAGTTCCTCGGGACAAGAATGCCCACGCCGACGCCTTAGCTTGTCTGGCCTTGGCACTGGATTCCACCACTACTCGAAGGATTACGGTGGAGTACCTTCCCAACTCCAATATAGAGGAGGATCCTAGGATAATCACCATCCATGAAGGGGAGGAATTACCAAGATGGACTCATCCATTTCTCAGATACCTACTTTTCGGGGACCTTCCCGAATGTCTGAAAGAAGCCATGAAAGTTAAAATGAAGGCCCCAAGATTCTAGGTCTCCCCTGAGCAAAAGCTCTACCAGAAATCATTCTCCGGACCTACATGTTGTGCGTCCCGGAAGATAAGGTTGAACCTCTCCTCTACGAGGTATATGAAAGAATATGTGGGGGGCACACAGGTGAACGATCCATGGCCCACTGTATCATGTCCCAAGAATACTGGTGGCCACGAATGCAAAAAGATACGCAGACATACGTCAGGAAGTGCGATCAATTTCAAAGATTTGCCCCGATTATTAGGCGGCCGGTGTGCGACCTGCATCCGCTAACCAGTCCATGGCCATTTGCTCAATGGGGACTGGATTTGGTCGAGCCCCTTCCTAGGGCTCCCGAAAATAAGAGATTCCTGGTAGTAGGGACAAATTATTTCATCAAGTAGGTAGAGGCGGAGCCACTCACCCACATTCAGGATGTAGAGACCAAAAAGTTTATATGGAGGAATATAGTTACAAGATTTGGAGTCCCTCGAGCATTGGTATCAGACAACGGGACCCAATTCAATAGTGGACCTTTCTAGTCCTTTTGTGAGCATCTCGGAATCCAAAACTTCTACTCTACTCCTGCCTACCCGCAAGCCAACGGGCAAGCAGAGTCCTCTAACAAGACCATCATCGACGACATCAAAAAAAGGTTAGAAAAGGCCAAGGAGAAATGTGTGGATGAGCTCCTAAACATCCTCTGGGCATATAGAATGACTCCTCGGACGTCCACAGGCGAAACCCCTTACTCCCTTGCTTACGGGATGGAGACAGTTATCCCTTTAGAGGTAGGGCTCCCTACTATAAGGTCACAAGCCTTCGACGATAAGGGCAACGATCATTAGATCGGACTGAGCCTGGACCTAGCAAAGGAGAAAAGAGAGGTAGCGGCCTTGAAACTAGCCAAGTATCAAGAAGGAGTTTCTAGACTCTACAACAAGAGTATCAAGTCCTAAGAGTTCCAGGTCGATGATCTAGTCCTAAGACGGGTGGTAGCAAACACCCGGGACCTTGCGGATGGGAAAATAGGGCCTAATTGGGAAGGGCCATACAAAGTCACATCAGTAAGAGGCTTCAGTTTGTACAAACTGGAGGACATGGAAGGAAATATTGTAATCCATCCCTGGAATATAATGAATTTAAAGAAATACTAATTTTGAGAAATAAGTCGCTTGCACAACTGTTAAGAATTTATCACATGGGCAAGGCCCAGGAGCCAGTCTCTAACGATTTCGGCTTCCAAAAAAGGAAAAGGAGCGAGCCTCCTAGGTTAAGGGCAAGGCCCAAGAACTAGTCTCCAAAGATTTCGACTTCCAAAAAAGGAACAAGAGCCAGCCTCCTGGGTTAAGGGCAAGACCAATGAACCAATCTCCAAAGACTTCGGCTTCCAAAAGAGACAGCAGCAAGCCTCCTGAGTTAAGGGCGTGACCCAGGAACCAGTCCCTAAGAACTTCAGCTTCCAAAAGAGAACAGGAGGAAACCTCCTGGCAGAAGGGCGTGACCAGGGGTCTGGGGCTCGGATCCCAGCATTTAACTAACATACAGGGGGATTCCCCATGAATGGAAAATTACCCTTCAAAAAGGGGCACTTTGATAGGTTACTCGGAGCAAGGATACATATTCCTCGAAAGCGCGGACTTTAGAATCAGCCGCAAAAAAGGCTTGCACAAGTACTTGGGTAGAATCATTCCAAAAAATGAATGATTCCCCCCGGTAGGGTGACCACAAGGGATGATGAAGCTAACCGGAGTGAAATATTTCGATCAGAGCCGAGGGGAACATCGGACTAGTAAGGCATCCCAAAAACCAGACAGGTCATACAAGCGTTAAAAGATAAGTGTGCACAAGTAGAAGCAACGATAATTTTTTATTACCAAAAAAGCGGGGCTTTGCATCCCCGAAGCTACAGCAAAAAGAGAAAGTGCATGAAAAATAAACAAAAGAAAGTTAAAGTCTCAAATTGTTGGAGGTAGAGGCGGGCTAAAAACTTCACCGACGTCGGCCAAAGGAGCCTCGCTAAAAAGTTCTTCATTGCTGGTGGATGAAAGAGCATCATCGACATTATGAATAGAAACAGGCCAAGGCACTACCGGCTCGGGAACAGGAGGATCCACCATAGGAGGAGCAAGTGCAGCTGGCACCTGGGCGGTAACTTCAGAAGGTTCCTTTATACCTTGTACTTGTTCGCAAGTGGATTCCTTTGCGGTAACCTCGGCCGCATCTTGCGACATCTCAGCCGAGGGAACGTACTCATGCATCTAGAATAATAGGGAATTAGGTTGGACACCTGCCTCCCGAAGCGCCGCATCCCAACCCTTTTTGAAGAACTCTCTTTTATTTTCAGCAAGGGCTGAAAAGGACGTCGGCGGCAAATTCATTCATAAGTTGCTCCTCCGTTTTCCTGTTGCCCTCCATCTTGACCCTCAGCCTCTGTAGCTCTTGAGTTAGATCCAGACAGCTTTTCTCTGACCCGGCTGCCCTCGCCTCGGCCGTATATAGCCTCTGAGTTTGCTCAGTAATTCTTCTCTCGACGTCGGTAATAGCGGTACTCAGCTTGTCAGCACCAGCCCTCGCTGACTCTACGTCCTTCAGAAGTTGCTCTATCTGGGCCACCTGGGCCGCCTGGGCAGTCAAGGTGTTATCTCTGTTCACCACTTCTTCCCACGCGACCGCCAGGGCAGTCTCGACCTCCTTCTTTTCCCGCTCGGCTCACTGGAGGTTCTGCCTCACGCCATGGTAGCGGACCGCGATAATGGAGATCTACTGGGTGGTCTGTTGAAAAAGATAAAAAAAGAAGTTACAACGAGGTGAAAAATACTAAAGGGCAAAAGAGTTAAACTGGACTTACCACCAAAGTGTTTTGTATGATCTGTCAGAAGATTGGGTTGGTACCCCTCTCCCGATGTTACGCCATGTCGGCCGAGAATTGAAGGGTCTCACTCATGACAAAGGCAACGTGAGGGTCATCGACAATAGAGTCAGTCACCCGGATCACCCTGTTCTCGTGATCCCGAGCTCGGGGCCTCTACTCCTCGGCAATATCTTCTGGCACTGGAAGAGGAGTTGGAACTTGCTGGTTTTGTTACTGTTACTGTTGCTGGCCCTTTCTTCTTCCTCAGTTGGGGCCATCATGCCTTTGCTTCACTCTTCTCTCCTCCTTAGGCTGAGGATCACGACCGCGTACTAAGCCCCGACCAGTGGGCCTTGGCGATGCTGGGGGAGGGGGAACATTAATGTTGACTCTAGGAGGGGTAGTAGCGTATTGATGGGGGACTCCCTGCCTCGCCCGACAGCCAAGGCTTCTCTCTCCTGTAGGGTCTCCCTCTGCCTCAGGAAGTTTAAATCTATCCTGGGATGGCGAGACATGGCGGCGTCAAGGGCTTGTTCGAGGGGGTCCTCTTGATCTAAGTTCTGAAGAATTTGAAAGTCTGGACAGACACCCCTCCCTAACGTGCTGGACTTAGTTCGAACGGTGGTGGAGGGTTCTCTAACTTCACCTACCTCGACCTCTTCAACGACTCCCTCTACCTTGGCATCAGTGGCCCTGTCAGGGTCTTGCTCTAAGTTAGGCTCCAAGTTGTGCTCCGCTGCTTTGTTGAAAAGCTCAACCCACCTGGAGGGATCGCATGGCTAAGGGAGTTGTGCAATTTTTTTGTATCCTAGAGTGTAGGCTAGGTGTACGTGTCCCGCTCGGCTGCTACCGTCTCCAACGAACCTCCAGACGGTAACAAGGTCGTCAAAATTCACCAATTGACGAGAGGGAGGAGCTGTTTCGCGAGTTGAAACGTTTGTATAAAAAAGTAAAGTGTCAAGACTCATACAAGTTAAAAAGCTAAAGAAAGGCCGAGGGAGAGAGAAACCGACGTACTGGTTGTTCGCCACTCTTTGGGGCAAGACAAGCCGGCGTACTCGAGACTAACCCCTCTCTCCCAGGCTCCGCTGAAGACCAACAAATCATCCTTGTAATTCTTGTCGGAATTGGGAAGGTGAGTGACAAGATACATAGATATGTCATGGGCTTTGAGGTAGAACATTTGCTGGGGCATCACCCTTTGCAAGGTGTAACCAAACAAAGATCCTCGAGACCGAGGTTGACCCTGAGGTGCCTATTAAGTTCCACCACCACCATGATTATTCTAAAGATGTTCAGGTAACATTGCCTGGGGAAGAGGTTGAACCAGGAGAGAAATTGAAGAAGCAAGGGATAGAGGGGGAATCTGATTCCGCCCTCGATGATTGCCTTGGTATAAAAAGGCATGACGTCCTCGGCGTCGAAACGGGGGTCATGGACATTGTCCTTGAAATTCTCTATGCCAACACTGGGCGAAACGTGGTAGGAGGACCTAAAGCGGACAATCTGCTCATTGCCCTCTACTTGGTATTTCCTCGGTCGGGAAGGCCCAGCCTCTTGGGCCTCGGTAGAAGAACGACGTCTCGGCATCTTTAGCAGAAGGAAAAAAAAAGATTGTTTCCTGTAGGAAGAATCCTAAGGGGCACTACCGTGTCTCAGCAACGGGAAAATGCATCTTAAGGGACTATGGGCCTCTGGTTTTTCAGAACCAAAATGGTGATCCCCTGGAATACGCCCAATCACCGGAAAAAGTGAAAAGGAATGAAGATTGGATGGCTAACCAGTCGCCGACAAAACTCAACAGAAAGGAAAAAGAACGAATACTCACCGGAGGGATACTGGGGAAGATGATCTGGAGGCTAAAGAAAGGTTTTTCTCCCTCAAAATGATGGTGAAAAAGATGCAGTAAGAACGACGAAGGATGGCTAGAATGTGGATGTGGTGCTTCCGACAGCGATACTCCGACTATGACTCCGACAAAAGGTTTTTGAAGTCTGAAAGTTTCGAAAGTGAAATAAGAGGGACAGGGGTTTGTTTATAAAAGCGCCTGGCTTCTCGGCAGTAGAAGGCATACCCAGGTGCCACGTGTCTTCGGCACCGAAGTACGTCCCTTCCCTCGGGCGGACACACATGTAATAATTATCACCAGCATGGAGGGTTTCCTGATAGTAACGACTGTTATTCCTGGGGACTGCCTAATTGAATCATTGTCTTGCCTTCCCAATAAAGTCAAAAATCACACGGTGAAATAGACACTCCGCCAAGGAGGACCAGACATGTGGCACCATGCGCAGAATAAGGGGTGGATGGACGAGAGTGTCCCTCCTGCCATGCGGCTACTTCAAGCAAGTATTTAATATACTCCCGTCTGATAGGACACCCGCGATGGCTCTGACAGCCTAGAAGAAAGAGCATTTAATGCTCATTTATTTCTCTAGGACCCGAGTATTTATTGCCTCTAAGAAAGGGAGAATGCATTAATTGCCCGGGGTGCCGAGCATTCAATATTGAGGATTAAGCATTAAATGATGGGGTTCTCCCAAATAATGTATGGGGGCACGCTGCCCCACTCTGACAACTGACTGCTGACTATACCGACTGAAATGATGTCCTTTTTGAAGGTATATATATAGTCCTAAAAAATGCGACACGAGGGTATGCAAAAATTTGACTCCACCACAGAGTATTTTTCCCTTTTCATTCCTCAAATGACTGACTTGATCGTCGGAGGGGATACGCCAGAAAACACTTCGGCGCCCTTCTAACTGGTTTTTCTGTGTTCTAAGAACCCAAAGCAGCCTTCGTGGGCCGGTCAGGCAACCCCTTGAACAGTTCATCACTACTCCTTAGGCCACCTTTGGCCCTCTCAACCCTACTCTCAGGAGGTGAGATCAATCGGAGATCCAACGAAGTCGACGAGTTGCCCCAAGAACAACTCATTGGTGCCTCCTGAGGCTCCTTTGGCCCTCTCAACCCAATTCCTTGCTGCAGAATATCCGTCTTTCTCGACGAGCACGAGTTAACTACTAGATAGTACCGTTCACCAAATATGTTGTGTAAAAATTCGCACGCACAAAATTGAATAATGATATTATCGCAGACTTTTTGATTGTGTATATTGAGAAAATACTATGGAAAAATTGAAGATATATAATCAATCAAATATAAACAACTTTTGAGAATTGACAAACATCACATTCCACTATAATATGTCATTCAGTCTCTCATTTTTTGTCATGTTTTTCCCAATTGACATAATAATGGCTCCTCCCCTGGATGCATTACTCCTCTGTAAAGACCTAGTTAATTGACAATGTCTAGAAAATAAAGAGAAGCGCAAAACCAAAAGTGAGGTGTAATGAATTCATACTAAAAATACATGAGAGAAATCTTCACCCAAAATTCAAGCGACATTTTCTCAAAGATGCTTTTGTTATTCTAAGGCATCGTTTGGATGGCAAAAATCTTGATTGAGAATGAGATTCTCATTCCTAGTAATGAGTACCTGAGTTTCAATTATTATAATAATCTTTTATTCAATGTTTGATTATTGTTAGCAATCAAATATGGGAATTTAATGTCATTCTCAAATTATTTTAGGAAATAATTTAATTTTAGAAAGGAGTTTGATTTTGGGATGAGAACTTAACTTTTGAAATGAGATTACTGAATAATTGACTCTTCAAATATGGTAATCTAGGATTTAAGACTAAGAATTCCATTTCCAATCAAGATTACCATCATCCAAACAAGGCCCAAGTGTTATGTTTCGTCAACCACCTTTGCTCATTTGATGATTGGTAGGGACAAAACCAGAATTTTATTCTAAGGGGGGTTGAACGATAATATGGTTAAAATTTGAGTGAATTTCACTTGGCACATTGAACTATTTTAAATTTTTTACTTTGTACCTTTAAATATTAAATTTCTCACATTGCATCCTCAATGTATAAAAAATGTTACAATGTGACTCTTCTATTAGCTTCCGTTATTTTCGTCAAAAAGTCAACTCATTAACACTAACAAAAAAACTAACGAAAAATTAACAGAATAACCTTATTGCAACACGTTGATAAATTGAGGGTGAAATATAAGAAATTTATTTTTTGAGGGTACAAAGTGACAACTTAAAATCTTTTAAGGTGCAAGTGTGAAAAGCCCTAAAAATTTTACTCACGGAATTATTCATCAAGTTATCAATAATAAAAAATATTTAGTTATATAGTATTTTATCAAAATTGAATTTCATATATGTGAACCCTGACATGCATTATATAGTATTTAACTTAATGTGTTGGTATAATTGAGAAGATGCATAAAATTTTAAGGAAAAGTAAAATTTCCTAGAAGTTATAGGGAGATAAGTGTAATTATCTTAAATTTTGGTCAGTCGATTCTACTATATGTCAAGTTTTAGTAAAATTAATTTTTATGTATGATGTTATGTTAAAACTAGAAGAGTGGAATTTATTAGAAAGCACAAATGTTAGGGTTAAATTACAATTAGTGGAATTATGGAAACAAATAGGTCAATGGAGTTAATTAGGAATTATTAAATTCATGAAGAGGTGAAGGTATAATTAATGTAAAAGGAAGACAAGCTTAAGTCGGTTAGGCAAGAAAAAAAAAGAAGAAAAAAAAAACAATAGAAATTAAAATGGCAAACAAGTGCTAATGGTGCAAGTGTCCATCATTGGAAAGAAACACATGTGAAAGACTGAGTTGGCATTCATAGACGGAAAGTTATTCCAGGTATATAGTGTATATACATGTCCTAAGCTTTCCAACGGTAGTTTATTTACTTAATTTTGACTTCGGTAGTAAAAATTATGATTATTCGAAATCGAAAGAATTTTTTTTTCTCATTTGACCTCCAATATGTAACATGTATCACGTTGCAATTTTGTTGCACTAATCATGTACCACATGCAACACACGTCAATAATTTTTGTATATAAAATTTTAGGTATATGTGTACTTAAATTAAATATTATATAAAGTTTATAAAAACAATATCGCTTGTATATTATATTATAGAATTCAGAAAAAAAAATTATGCTCCGAATAATTCATTGTTCTAACCAAAAGAAAAAAAGATAAAAATAATTCGTTTTGAAATTCATTTGATTAGGTTTCAACTTAGAATTCATTGAATAAAATAACAATAATTGTTAATATTCTAATCAATGCTTATTTTTAAAGGGTAACATCGTCAATTAAAATGTTTCATAGATATTTATATTTATACATAGAGAACTAAAAGAAATATTGGAGGTAATTGTGAGATTTAAACACATAAATATATGATGATAATTTAGATATTTAACCATGAAATGATATTATAATATTTAAATTTATTTAAAAGGATAAATTAGTGAATCAAAATTTTTTCATGCTAAAATAATTTTATTAGTAGTATAAATATAGATATGCAATCTCAATTGACCATGTTGCTTAAAATTGCTTAGTGTGTTACTATTTTCTAACATATGCAATTTTAAGTTGTGTGACTTGATCCGAAATGTGTACACCCAAGTACAGGCGGTCAAGTTGTAGTAATAATCCGGTTTGAGTCCGGAGTCGAATCCACAGGGAACTAATAGTTTTGGTGTTTCAAAGTAAACGGTAACAGAGACCAATTGATTATAACCTTTGAGATTTTTTTAAGTTGTGGATAGTGGATGATTTCTTGAACAGAATGAGAATTAAAATCGTGGTTCCAATGTTTTACAAGAATTGTTTGCACCGAGTGTCATCGCGTCTATAAACAAGCAAGTGTTCCCACGTGACATCCAACCACGATTTTAATAATCCACTCTTTTAAATAAGCTCCTTAATGGGGATGATTAAAGGATAGTCATGAAGATCTAGACGGGGTACTTGCCTTGAAACGAGAAGTCTTTCCATGCAAGAGTCATCCGTGTCATAGAAAGACTTTCAATTATACAAAGTACCTTAGCTTTGCTAGATGCAATCAATCATCTAATAAGCAAGGGGATGTAAACGTTAAGCATTAGAACAAAACATCATAAAACTTCCGGATAATCAATACATGTCCTTCACCTCTTACAAAAGAGTGAATGAGGAACTACTCACTCTTCATAGCTTTGGTAAAACTAGAAAAGTGAGTGATACTCATCCCTCTAAGTATAGGACTTCTCAAAGTAAAGGTACAATTAACAAGGAGCTAATCTTCAACGAAGAATGAGTGAATCACATTCCACCCTTTACGGCTTTGGCAAAGCTCTAAAAAAATAGAAGAGTTTCACTCCTCTAAGCAAGAAGGGAGCTCAAATAATGAAAGTACAAGACATAATTAAAAGCATATATGTAAAAACATAAATGTAAAGACTAGAAGTAAATAGACATAAATGTAAAGACTTGAATTGAAACAACAACATAAATGTAAAGACTAGAAGTAATTAAAGAAACTACAACTCTTAAGTAAGTGTAAATGTAAACATTAATGTAAATAAAAATGAGTGGGAATCTAAACTCCCCACTTCCTCTAGCAAAAAGAAAAACTAAGACAAGAATTGAAATAGATATGTATGATGAATGCTAAGTGATGAATCCCTCAAATGGTTCCACCCATGAGT
>CM042186.1:35461037-35483848 GCA_023539305.1 Ilex asprella | reverse complement strand
TCTTTCTTCCCTTAGAGGAGTGAAACTCTTCCACTTTTCTAGAGCTTCATCGAAGCCATGAAGGGTGGAACGTGATTCACTCATTCTTTGTCAAAGATCGTTTATATTGATGCATTTTGTTTATGCTTAGTTCTAACCTTTATTTATTCATAATGTCTTCCTATTTAATTGTTGTCTTTACTTTAACCATGAGTAGCTAAGTTTTTAGTTGGCTAATCCAAGGGAGACCTCCTCTTGGGTATATCATTTCAACTCGTTGTCTTTCCTCCTTTCGGTGTACGATGGTTCAATTTGATTGGGTTGAGAGTGGATGTGATTGTGAGTCCTTGATATCACGTAGGCCTGGTCACGGGTTATGCTTGGATCCTCATCATCTCGTCCCTAGCTTCTCACGAATCAATCGTTCATCTATGCAACAGTAGAGGAAGGTTTCAAATTGAATTGAGATTCTCATTGGAATGACCTCTTTGGATTAGCCAACGCTTGTTTTCATTTTATTATCACAACTTAAACCACCACTAAATTCCAAAACAAAAAAAGATTTTACACTTTTCTTTAATAAAAATCACCTTCATGATGGTTCACTTCCTTCCCTGAGGAGACGACCTTGGAATACTTTTTCAAGTAAAACACGACCCACAAAAGTCTCCTTTCGATTGGGGAGCACTTTTGTTCACACACACACACACATTTCATTCATCCCATTTCATTTTCTCCTTGCCCTTTCTTTTGACAGCGTCCCAAGGGAGTGATGTTTAGAGGTTAGGAACTGCAGGAAAAAACATCAATCAATGAATCCCCCTTTTCTCTCCACAAAACCAAGTGTATTTATAGGCAATGAGGAGGCAGGGAGAGGGATATAAGAATAGAGCTGGGCACCAAAGTCAAAGTGAAACGCTAACCACTCTGCAGGCAGTCTGTCAATACCGTTTGAACTGTAAATGGCGTTCGAATGGTTTCTCTGCCTTTGCTCTCTACCGTTCAAACGTCAGATGGATTCAGTGCCTGTCAATTATGTCAGAAGACACGTGGTTCTCTGTAGAAAATCTTCCTCCAAGTCTTTGTGTCGATCTCCCTCCAGGTCCTTGCAGAATCTTGACTGCTCTTTCCAATAATTCCAAGGGCGTTCAAACGGTGGTTTCCGTTCGAACGTGGCACTCAAGTGCCTGGACCTTCTAACTGCAAGTCTGTAACACGCCATGTCTTCAGTCAGTCTGATCTTGTCGTTGCTCCAGTGGACGTTCTAACGTAGTACTCAAGTCTCCAGAGCCTTAGTTCTTGCATGCAACACAGGTATAATAGTAGGCCTGGTTTTCCATGACCGTTCGAACGGTGTTTAATGTTCGAACGTTGCTTCCTTTTTTCAAGCTTCTACAATTTGTTCCTTAATATGCTGTGGTTGCCTTCAAATTTACTTTTTGTTACCTTTGAACCCTTGTTCACTTTAAGACCTGAAACATCACCACTTAAACTCCACCAAAGCACAATTAGTCCAAAACGGGGTATAATAATATGCTATATTTGAGTATTAATCACACCCCCAACCTAGATATTGCTAGTCCCTAGTAATGCAATTATAATTAGATATAAATCTATTTCTAACACCTATTTTATAGGTTATCCGGTTGCATTTAGCTTATGCAACAAGCCATTAAACCTCTAGGTTTACCCTAGAGGACGAGTGTTGTCTTATGAGGGTTTTCAGTGAAGCTACCCATAAACTTCGGTCGAACAAATGTAAATGTGAGATTGCTGAATAAAGTAAATTATCATCATGGTCATTGAGATACTCATCCCTTAATTTTAACTTTAAATTCCGTATGCTTTTCACCATTGGTACCATCCCTATGCAAAAATTAGCATCTGAAACATTAGCATTTGAAATTTCCTTTATAGTAGGATGATCGTACTAGAAACAAGAATTGGTGTATAATAAACATTCCACTCTAATTACCCTTCATGGATAGTTTTGACTTTTCAAATTTCTCATAGGGATGCTCTCAGCAAAAGATTCACTCTGACTATGGTGATTTGTTTCTCACTGAGCATGTAATCAGAAGATGGACAATCAGAAATTGCATGCATAATTTAGCAAAGGAGTGAAACTTTTTAGCAAATACACTAATGATGTTCTTGGCATAACCTCATGGAAGAATATTGATGCAAATAACGAAATGCTATATAACATACCCCAACTTGTGATTAACAACGTGCATATGCATCAGACTTTGAGATCAATTAGGGCTTTCATAGGTTGTAATGTGGCTAGAGGTCAATGGCTAACGAAATGACGTCAATGGAGTTTTCAAAAAAAAGGAATGCTATCTCTTTTATGCATTTTAGTACACCTCTGGTTGGCTTTTTGGCATTGCTTCTGGGAGTGGGATTTTTTTCATGTACATCTCCCATTTTTCACTTTCTTGGCAATTCCCGGTCGTTCTACCTCTTTTTCCTTTTTCGGTTGTTTTCATCGATTTTCTTTTTTTTCATGGAACAGTAGCCTCCAGTATTTTTTCTAGTTTTCTTGCTTTTCTTGTATCATTCAGATTTATCCGAGGGTGTAAGAAAATTAGATAGCAATATAGGTCAAGTATTTTTCCTTGTGGCTTGGTCATCATATTGGCTTTTTGGAAAAGAATTTATACTTTGAAGGCTCAATCATAGCTGATAAGGTCATACTTTTGTGAAATGATTGGCTGAGGCTCAAAATTGATCCAAATATAGCCTAAGATCCTTTCTCAAGTATGAGCATATGCATGTGTCATCTTAACTGTATGTATTGCAGGATATGTCAATAGATCACATTAGTTGTATCAATCAAAACAAAATTAATGAGATTACTGAAAGATGGGTGGTGAAAGAAAACTTTTCTTGAGTAAATGTTGATACTCTCTCTGAAGCATCATAAGGCTCGAAACTTACCATGGTATCCTTTGTAATCTCCATTAATCATGTCAGGTTTTGCAGGGAATGTCGGTTATATACCGATTCCATTTACGAGTTTGATCAACGTGTACTTTGAGAACAACAAATACTCACGTTCATTTGATAATGTAAGCCTAGAGATAATACCAGTTAAAAGAGTTATGGTCTAAGGTCAAGATTGTCAAGATGTGTGTCAAACTGATCATATGATTAGTTACTTCATCCAACAGTCTTACATCCACATGTGTTTTTATCAACAAAAGTTATTAAAATGCTAATTTTACCAGATAAAAATGATAAACTGAATCATTCCATTCACAAAATATGATCATTTGATACATCAACCATTAATGATCCAATTCATCCAACAAAAAATAGTAGCAAGATTACACCAAAAACCTGAAACTATTCATCAAAATGCATAAATAAACTACATAGAATAATAAAAGACCAAATATCTACAAACACAAAAAGAACAATCACATCCTCTCATTCCCCTCTATCTCCAGCTCTAAGGTAGCTAAGAATCTCCTCCTGTTGTTTCAAGATCTCTGCTTGCTGACGGAGAATCTCAACTTGATTGATTTCAATCCCAATTATAACATCCCTAAGGGACCTCCGAGCACTAGAACTAGGTCCTGCTTGATTAGGCTGTGCTCTCTCCTTCTCCATCTCTCTCTCTAACTCCCTTTCTTCTTCTCGGTCAATCTCTTCTTGTACTTCATCCCCTCCTTGGGCTGGTGGCATTTCTTGCCTTCTTGTCGAGGTGTTACTGTACCCCTTGCTTCTTTTGAACGAGCCCTAGTTAAGTTGCCCCATTGGCAACTGTATCTCCATCTCGGGCCTCTCCCACACTCCATTTTCAAGAAAAATCTCTATCACCAAAGTTCCAAAGGGTAATGCACTTTTCTTCACATTACATCCTTTCTTGATTTCATTTAGGATGAGAGAAGGGAGGTCAATGCTATGTCCTTTTCCTATAGCATAGAGGAGGCAAGCCATTTCTAGAAAAATCTAATTTTTTTCTTTTTAGAGGGGCTAGGTTGGAGACTTCAATCAAGTTGAGCATTCTATACTTGTCAGTCAATTCCCCTTGTTTCAAAAAATTTCTCCCTCTCCACGAAAAGTTTACATCCCCGGTCAACTCTTTACCTATCCTATCCAACTTAACGTTTTTCTTTGGGGGGTATTTGGGATTTTCTACTCGAGGCAGTTCTGGTCTAATCTCCTTGAGATACTCCTCGTTCACATTGATGTGGTTTTCCCGTACATATGTCCGTATAGTGCCATTGATGATTTCGGCGTTGGAGTAAAACTCCTGTACCAAATCAACAATAGCCCTCCCCCCATTCTTCAAATTCCACCCCATTCTCTTTTCTCTATCTCTTCCAGCAGACCTAACTCAGCAAAATCAGAGACTACAATGTCTCTATCACATACCACAACTTGATTTCTAAAAATTTTTTTATACCTTTCTACTTTCAGAGGGATTGGAAACCTGGTACGATCGTACCTCTTTCTCTTCTCCTTGCCTTGTCCTTCTCGAATCACCTCCTCAACCCAGTTGGGCTCTTGGTTCACTGGTGATTGGCGCCTAGCAGGTATCTTCATCCGAGGCATGGCGTTCGAACGGTGGGGAGCTTGAGGGAGGACTGAAAGACTTCTAAAACTTAAGGTTCTTGGTGTGGGGAAGAGTTATGGAGGGTCAATTTTAGGTTTTCTTGGGGTCTGAGGGTGGATTGAGGTTTGTGAAGTGAAGGATGGCTCTAGGGTTTTGAGAGTTTCAGAGTGATTTGGGACTTTCTGAAATGAAAAGGACGATCAGGTTTTTATAGTTCGCGTCGCACCGTTCGAACGATGAAAACGTTCGAACGTGAGATGCAGAATTTAAAATGTCATTCGAACGGTTAAGGGACTTTCGAACGGTGCTATCTCCTAGTACTTTGTGTTTTCAATAGTGCTTTCAGCAGAGAGTTCATCAGAGGCAAAGTACTGCAAGCAAAAATCGTTCGAACGGAACTAACGTTCGAACGGTGGATCAAAAATAAAATTTTTTCTGTTACACTATACACAATCAGAGAAGGCTAAACACACAAGTTCAAAAAATAAAAATTCATGGCGTCTTAGGATAAGTCCCCACCTACGCTTGAGGTTGGTATTTTGGGACATTCCTTACTCTGCCCATATTTTATTGCAATAATTAAAAAAATAGAAAAATATGTACAAAAATAAAAAGGAATTGCACACTATTTACCAAAATTCGGACCATTGACTTTCATTCCTTAAAACACAAATTTTTCACAGTTTGTCAGAGAGCAATCTTAGTCAGAGTCAGCCTCTGTGTAGCTCGAACTACCAGTGACTCTTCCAATCTCTTGTCTCACAAATCGGTTAAGCATAGCACCGGAATAGGATAGCGTGTTAGGATAATCCTTACTCTGTCCATTCACTATCCAGTCTAATCGATCGAGTGCGCGACCAGAAATCGATTCAGAGCACTAATTGTATCCTTTATCATGAAATACCCGACCACACTTTTTACAGGCACCAAGTCTCTTGGCACGACGGCGTTTAGCAAAAGTGCTTCTGCCACAGAGAGATTTTGCTTACTATTCTCGGATTTTATTTTTCCTTACCAGTCTTATTTTTCTCATGATCACATTATGTACATCTGATGAAAAAGTGCATAGAGCTCCTAGACTAAACCAAAAAAGTTTAATATCCATGATTCCTAAGCTTTAAGACTTACTATCCGGTTCTTTAACGTCTGTCAGTCACAAAGATAATTTAAACTGACTCTCAGACATATAATAATACAAGGTACATTATATAATCAGAACATCAAACAGCAGCACACATAACAACAAAAATTTTAAAATTTACGGTACATATACGATTATAAAAATAGAATACGAACAAAATACAAAATACGAAGAAAATACCAAACAAAATACCAACTGTGAATGTGAACTGCAGGTTTTCACACCTCCAACTAAACTGAACATTGTCCCCAATGTATCGATTTTACCAATATAGATCTTTGAAATGAGGTTGAAAAGTAGAGACACGTACTTCAGCTGATACCTACAAACCAAAATGGAATCATTAGTCTTCTTTGCGTAGATCTGAATCAAAGGTGGGCTTGTAAGCCCTGTGCGTGAGTGCGAATAGCAGTAGGATACCCATAAAAAGATAGAATACAACAATGTAAATTATAAGAACAGAGATTTGTTCTTCAGGGTACATGGTTTCGCTTGGGTATGGTCGGGTTTGCAAAAAAATAAAAAATAAAAACGAAGAAGAAAGGAGAAGAAGAAGAAAAGAAAGGAGAAAACGAAGAATAAGGACAGTGAAGTGGACACAAAGTGGAGATTGGGAAATGAAATAGGCTGGTGTGGGGGGCAATAGAGACAGGTGGGAAAAAGATAGGAAATGGGAGTAGGGGTGTCATGATGAGGTCTCCTCAGGTCGGGTTATTAGCTGATCAGACCCTTTTTGAATGTCGGTAGACCCAATTCTCGGAGGAATATTTTGGTTCTATTAAAATAATGATTTTCACTTTTTTAACAAAATCCTCCAAAAATGGTTTCCTTCTCTGACCACTAACAGTAAAGATATTACCATTGGATGAGTTTTGCACTTCTACTACTCCATGTTCAAATTCCTTTTTGGCAATGTATGGCCCAGTCCCCCTTGATTTTAATTTTTCAAGAAAAAGACGGAATCTTGATTTAAACAACATGACTTTCTGAAAAGGTTCAAAAGACTTCCAAAATTTTTTTATCCTGGCTTTGACAATTTTAGCATTCTCATATGCTCCAATTTTCTGTTCCATTTTCATAGGTAGGTGACAAGGCTTTCCATATGATATGTGCCGTAATTTAGACTTTGGCGGCTTATCACTTGATGAGAGCGGCTTTGTGCCTTTTGATGAA
This sequence comes from Ilex asprella, assembly GCA_023539305.1. NCBI lineage: Eukaryota > Viridiplantae > Streptophyta > Magnoliopsida > Aquifoliales > Aquifoliaceae > Ilex > Ilex asprella. The sequence goes on along the minus strand of CM042186.1, from coordinate 35,476,988 downwards.
TGTTCCTTGAATTTGGGTGCCCATGTCTAAACAGCATAAGTGGGGCATCTTTGTGGATTTGAGTCATCATATTCTGACTCAGAGGTGCCTAGTTTAGGCATACATGTTTTAGCAAAGGATTCACCAAGGGTCTCTTCCACATGTTCATGAATTAATGACTCAATGAAATGCATTTCTTTCACTTCTTTGTCCTCACCTGATTGCTTAGCAATATTAAAAATGTTCAGCTCAAGTGTCTAATTCCCAAAGTTCAATTTCATCACTCTATTTCTACAATTGATTAGTGCATTAGAAGTTGCTAGGAATGATCGACCAAGAATAATGGGAACTTGGCTTTCTGGATCTATTGCTGGCTGAGTGTCTAGAACGATGAAATCAACAGGGAAGACAAAGTTATCCACTTTGACAAGTACATCCTCAACAATGCCCCTAGGAATTCTGACAGATCTGTCCGCTAACTGGAGTGTGATACAAGTGGGTTTGAGTTCTCCCAGTCCCAACAGCTGGTAGACAGATTAAGGTAGCAAATTCACACTAGCCCCAAGATCTAACAGTGCTTGTTCTATCTTGAAGTCTCCAATGGCACATGACACAATTGGACATCCAGGGTTCTTGTATTTTGGAGGGTTTTTATATTGAAGCAAGGCACTGACTTGTTCTATCAGAAATGCTCTTTTTTGGACATTTTAGCTTTTCTTGATTGTACACAAGTTTTTTAAAAACTTGGCATAAGATGGGACCTGTTGGATTGCATCTAGAAGTGAAATGTTGATTTTTACTTGCTTGAACAGCTCATGAATTTTTGGGTCGTTGTTCACTTTCTGGGCCTTTTTGAGTCTATGAGGGAAAGGGGCTGGAATCGGATATGAAGGTTGTTTTGGTTTTGGTGATTCTGGCTCATGCTCAATGGGTTCAGTGGGCTGGGCTGTCTCAGGTCTTGATCTTGGAATTAACATATTTTTGATTGTTTTATCAATGACCTTGTCACTCCTCAGTGTGGTGATAGATTGGACTTGGCCTTGTGGGGTATCCATGATTGATGGGTTTTCCACCTGGAATTGGCCTTGTGGTTGTTTTGGTTGGGCAGGAAATTTGCCATTCTCATGTGTAACCATGGAGTGGGTCTGCCTTTGGATGTGGTTTTTCAGATCTTTGAAGGATTGAGTGGTTTGTGCCTTGAACTCAGTGAAAGATTGGGTGGACTGAGCATTGAAATTCATATGGGTTTGCATGAATTGGTTCAGTGTATCTTCAAGGTTCCTTTTGTGTGGTGGTTGGTATGGTTGATATGCAGGAGCTCCTTGAGATGGTAGTTGTGAGTTTTGTGGTTGATTCACGGGAATTGGTTGTGTGTTCCTCCAACTAAAGTTCGGGTGGTTTCGCCACCCTGAGTTGTATGTTTCAGAGTATGGGTTAGAGTAAGGCTTGTTGAAATTGGAGATTGCATTTGTTTGTTCCAACAAGACTTCTTTGAATGCAGGGGTGGTAAGACAGTCCCCAGTAGGATGTCCTGTCAATGCACAGATTCCACACACTTGTTCTATGGAAGGACTCAATTCGACTTGATGTATTTTTTTCATCTCTAAAGCTTCAAGCTTTCGAGATAAAGCGGATATTTTTGCTCTCAGGTCATTATCTTCTCTCAAGACATACTTTTTCCCTTGGAAAGTGGATGGTCTAGATTCACTAGTGATAGGGGAGGCTAAGTCTCACATCTGAGAACTATCAGATACAGTGTCAAAGAAATAGAATGCCTCCTTCGGACTTTTACCCATAAATTCTTCTTGGGCCATTATTTTGACAAACTGATGCAGTCTAGTGGGTAAGGAGTCATAGAAGAATCCTACTAGAGTCCAATTTTTAAAAGCCTGGTGTGGACAGGCTTGGAGTAGTTCTTTAAATCTTTCCCAGCTTTGGTAAAATGTTTCCCCTTCTTTTACCAAAAAATTAATGATTTGCCTTTTGAGAGTGTTAGTCCGATGTAAGGAGAAATTTTTTCTGAAAAATACATTTTGAAAGATCTGCCAGGTTGGCATGGAAAGATTTTAAAGAATTTAGCCATTATTTAGCTTTGTCCTTTAGAGAGAAAGGAAAAATTTTTATCTTGGCAAGTTCAGAATTGTCTTGAAATGTTCCACACGCTTCTTCAAAATCTTTCATATGCAAATACGGATTTTCAGTATCTAATCCATGGAAAACAGGCAACAACTATGCAGTCCCCTGCTTTACAGTAAAGGGGGGAGCATCTGGAGAAAATACAAAATACGAGGGTACACTGTTTCTTGTGGGGTTCAAGTAATCCCTCAAAGTTCGAATGTTAGGCACCTCATCTTTCCTCATGGGAACTTCTCCATTTCTATCAATATTTGTCATAATACTCTCACAAGAGTCTGCTATTGATCTTGGTGAATTTGGTTCAGATTGGTTAACAGATCCAGAAGATTCTGCCGGCAAATTTTTATAGTAAGGAGTGTTCTCAGACATAAATGGAAGCAAAAACAAATTATTTACAATAAACAGAAGAATATATACAAAAAATAAAGGTCATTTTACCTTTTACCTGTAAAACATTTTTACAAGGTTCCCCGGCAACGGTGTCAAAAACTCGACTTGATCCTAAATGTGTACACCCAAGTGCAGGAGGTCAAGTTGTAGTAATAATTCAGTTTGAGTCCGGAGTCGAATCCATAGGGAACTAGTAGTTTTGGTGTTTCAAAGTAGACGGTAACAGAGACCAATTGTTTGTATCCTTTGAGATTTTTTTAAGTTGTGGATGGTGGATGATTTCTTGAACAGAATGTTGAATTCTTTCCAAGAATTTTTCTAGACAAAATATAAGATTAATTCAAATGGTAGGGAAGTCACTCTTTAATTCGAGGATCGGGACATCTGGTCAATTTTTTGATGTATTATATTTGTGCTTGATAACTCAATTAACTTCCGTGTCAACATCAAGTTAATCGGAAAATAGAGATAGATTGTGAGAATTAAAATCGTGGTTCCAATGTCTTATAGAGATTTACAAGAATTGTTTGCACCGAGAGTCATCGCGTCTATAAACAAGCAAGTGTTCCCACGTGACATCCAACCACGATTTTAATAATCCACTCTTTTAAATAAGCTCATTAATGGGGATGATTAAATGGTAGTCATGAAGATCTAGCCGAGGTACTTGCCTTGAAACGAGGAGTCTTTCAATGCAAGAGTCATCCGTGTCATGGAAAGACTTTCAATTATACAATGTACCTTAGCTTTGTTAGATGCAATCAATCATTCAATAAGCAAGGGGATGTAAACGTTAAGCATTAGAACAAAGCAACATAAAACTTCCGGATAATCAATACATGTCATTCACCTCTCACTAAAGAGTGAATGAGGAACTACTCACTCTTCATAGCTTTGGTAAAGCTAGAAAAGTGAGTGATACTCATCCCTCTAAGTAGAGGACTTCTCAAAGTAAATGTACAATTAACAAGGAGCTAATCTTCAACGAAGAATGAGTGAATCACATTCTACCCTTTACGGCTTTGGCAAAGCTCTAAAAAAGTGGAAGAGTTTCACTCCTCTAAGCAAGAAGGGAGCTCAAATAATGGAAGTGCAAGACATAATTAAAAGCATGTATGTAAGAACATAAATGTAAAGACTTGAAGTAAATAGACATAAATGTAAAGACTTGAATTGAAACAACAACATAAATGTAAAGACTAGAAGTAATTAAAGAAACTACAACTCTTAAGAAAGTGTAAATGTAAACATTAATGTAAAGAAAAATGAGTGAGAATCTAAACTCCCCACTTCCTCTCGCAAAAAAAAAAAAAAAAACTAAGACAAGAATTGAAATAGATATATGTGATGAATGCTAAGTGATGAATCCCTCAAATGGTTCCACCCATGAGTCCCCCCTTTTCTCCATAAAATCAAGTGTATTTATAGGCAAGGAGGAGGCAGGGAGAGGGATAAAAGAATAGAGCTGGGCACCAAAGTCAAAGTAAAATGTCAACCACTCTGCATGCAGTCTGTCAATACCGTTTGAACGGTAAATGGGGTTCGAATGGTTACTCTGTCTTTGCTCTCTACCGTTCAAACGTCAGATGGATTCAGTGCCTGCCAATTATGTCAGAAGACACGTAGTTCTCTGTAGAAAATCTTCCTCCAAGTCTTTGTGCCGATCTCCCTCCAAGTCCTTGTAGAATCTTGACTGCTCTTTCCAATAATTTCAAGGGCGTTCAAACGGTGGTTTTCGTTCAAACGTGGCACTCAAGTGCCTGGGCTTTCTGACTGCAAGTCTGCAACACGCCATGTCATCAGTTAGTGTGATCTTGTAATTACTCCAGTGGATGTTCGAATGTTGATGATCGTTCGAACGTAGTACTCAAGTCTCCAGGACCTTAGTTCTTGCCTGCAACACATGTTATACTGGCAGGCCTGGTTTTCCATGGCCGTTCGAATGGTATTTAACGTTTGAACGTTGCTTCTTTTTTCAAGCTTCTACAATTTGTTCCTTAATATGCTGTGGTTGCCTTCAAAGGTACTTTTTGTTACCTTTGAACCCTTGTTCACTTTAAAACCTGAAACATCATCACTTAAACTCCATCAAAGCACAATTAGTCTAAAACGGGACATAAGAATATGCTATATTTGAGTATTAATCATTGTGTTACTACTTTTACATGAATCTATCACTAAAATGCAACAAATTTTAAACAAAATTATCAAAATATGGCATTTTTAAACTTATTTACCAAACTACGACACTTTTTGAAAACGGATTCAATAATTTCGCTTTTATTATAAAGCGGATTCAATAACTCCTCTTTTGACCCCTTTTTTTTATATAAAAATATGGACATTCAAGAAAACGTATTTATTAAATACGTTTTCTATTGGTCTCCCTCACTTACAAAACATTGCCATTTTTCCTCATTCTTTACCAAAATTTATCTCTAAAAACCCTTAAACACTTTCAAAATCAACCATGATTTGACCAATCAACACAATTGGGTTGGTGGTGGAAGTTTTTGGTGCTTCACAGTGCTGCGTTTGGTTGATTCACGGTGGTGGTGGTGGTTCAACGAAATTTTTGGTCTTGCATATCATGCCAGGTTTGGTGGGTAGGATTTGTTTTCTTTGAGAAACTAGTGGTGGTGGTGGTGTTTGGTGCTTTTAGGTCGTGGGTTTCATTGTTCTGCTTTGGTGTTTGGTGCTTTTTGAAGAAGATGGCTTAAGAACAAAACCCTTCACTACTCTTGGAATGCTTTGTATTGTGAAGAAGAACATTGGAAGGCGGTTTTGAGGAAGAAGAAGAAGAAAATAGCTATTACAGTGACTGTATAAGCCTAAATCTCCATTGTTCCAAGAACATGATTTGTTGTGGGAAGAAGAAGAGTTGTCTTCTTTGTTCTCAAAAGAACAGAAAAACCCTCTATATAATAGCTTTCAAACCGACCCATCATTGGCTGAGGCTCATCGGAAGTAATCCATGGAAGTCGTCACCAAAAGAGCAGTGGAAGTCGAAGACTGTGATAAACGTGTTTAATAAACATGCTTTTTACAAAAAATCGTAAAAAGCGTGTTTATAAAACACGCTTTTCTCATTGGCCAAAAAAAAATTCTCATAATAGTGGGGTTGTTGAATCTGCTTTTTAACAAAAGCGGGGTTATTGAATCTGCTTTATATTAAAAGTGGAATTATTGAATCCGCTTTCAAAAAATTTGTAATTTGGTAAATAAGTTTAAAAGTGCTGTAATTTAGTAAATTTGTTTGAAAAGTGCGGTATTTCAGAGGCATGTTACTACTTTTATAGAGACATGTTACTACTTTTATATATGCATATTACTACTTTCTTTGCTTCTTTTCTTTTCCAACCTTAAGACTATAATTTTTCCTAGGTTTTTCATATTCTGAATGTTCAAGCATGCATATAATCTCACACATATTATATAACGTGTAGCACATAACATGTAATATACAATGCACAATAAATGCAATAGCATAGAAATATGCCTCGTAAGTCTTAGGTAAATCGAGAACTTAGGCTCTAATGCTAAAGTGTGACATCCCAAATTTTCGGGTGCCACTTAATCACTAATTAAACGGTGGATTAGCTGTGATACTGTTACAATGCTTTGATACTAAGCTGTGACGTCTCGATTCCTGGGGGTCCCGTTTAACACATTGATAACCTATCAACCCGCAGAATACATGTGAATACCGATAGCCCAATACCAAGCCATTACGTCCTATTTACCAGGATCCATAATTTAACAAAATTCGGACAGAGTCTCATTTATATGAGGAACTTTACCCAATACACAACCTATATATTTATATAATATTGATCACACCGTGTCCATTTATCAATATTCAATCACATAGAATTGAATACTAACTCATAACCATCATCTATGCATACATCCATTCTTAAAAGAATAAATATCTAAAAGAGTCTCATAGACATACCTTAATTCAAATACAAGTTTTGTTACATCTATGCATACATTCACTCATAAAATAATAAATGTCCAAAACAGTCCCATATACATGCCTTAATTCAAATACAAGTTTTGTTTAAGAAATGTATACAAGGCCAAAATAAATGGAAACAAAAACTACAACATTAAACATAAGAGCCACAATTCGCCGTTGTCATCAAAGTAAGCCCGTAGGAAGGTCTTCAATGGAAACACATGCGATACCTGAAAAATATTCTCACAAAGGGTGAATCAATGCTCAATAAGGTATCTCCTATAAAGATCACCTCACAATTCATATGCGTATGAAATGTCCTACAATCATAATCTCTTTCAAACATTCATTCACATATATACAACATGAATAATGCAACACACTGTGTCATGCCAAATCTAGGTCCAAACTTTCAATACACTTTTTAAAATGCAAATCTATGCTACTCAGCCAGACTTAGGTCTAACTTTCTTAAGCCCACGTATCAACCCACATGCACACACACCCACATTCATGTCAGATGCTCACGAATACGATGTTACCTGTGTATATACAAATGTAATGTACAATTACAATTCATATCATCATATAATAAAACATATAATAAACATGTCCTTTTCCATAAACATTCTCAAGCATGTCATATATGATTACAATCCAATAACATACTTGAAACTTACTTAAGCATTTTATTAAAACACTTAGCCACATAAGCTTCATCATAATATTAATTATATCATGCAAGCATATAACAACATTTTACTACATCACCCAACACATGTTAAATACATTGATTAGCTCAACTAACGTGTTTGATTCATTTAGACATTTTATCAAACACCTAGGAGGCACGAAATTTAAACACATCGCATACCCACAACAAAGTCGCGTAAGTCTCATCATAATGTTAATTATATCATGGAAACATATAACAATATTTTACCATATCTCTCAACACATATTAAATATATTATTGATTAGCTCAATTAACATACTTGATTTCATTGAGACATTTTATCAAACACATAGGGTGGTTCATCATTAAGCAAGATGTGGGTTCACACAAAGCTCATATTTAACCTTAACCCACTAGTTACACTAGTTAAGAGCTAAAACATGTGATGCACACATCCATAGTCCTACTCATTTCATATAGCAACTCTAAGTTGAAAGTAAGCTTTGATAGAAGGAAACCCTACCTCTTGTCTCATACATATGAGTCAGAACAACCTCTCACGATACCACACAATGCTTTGTTCGACCTCTAGCCAAAACTCTATTTTTTGGCCATGTGTCGTAATTGAGCATGGATAGTACCCACGAGTAAACCTCACTGTTGTGAGTAACTTTAGTTCTTACTTTGATGTGAGTTGTCGCTCAAATCTTTTTAGATCGAAAAGAGAAGAAAGAAAAAGTTTGAAGAAAAAAGAGTTATGTTCTCCCTCTATCTCTGGCAAAATTAGAAGAAGAAATGGGTAGAGATGCTATTTTTTCACATAGGTCTCCTTTACATACTTGGCCCACATTTTGTTTCACGTCTCATATTAACAGATTCAATTTTATCCCGAATTAATTAAATATCGTCACGCGTTAAGTTTAGTATATTTTTATTCAACTAACTTTAAATTATATTTTGAGTCCTGCAGAAAAGATCCGACTATCTCGGAATTTAGTGAAAATTGACAAGCTAACCCAATTTCGTGAGATAAATTCAATGGTGATGTTCGTTTTGTTATCCGAATTCTATAAAAATTTAGGTTTTTAACCTTTGCTTAACAATCTAATTATCACTTTACCTTTTTTATTTTTTTTTTAGTTTTACAACTCATAAAACTCAGATTGAAAAACTAGTCATTCCACTTATCCACTTGAATTATGGGTTGTTTGGAGGCCCGTTTATAATTGTGGACTTTTTAGTCGATAAGGACATGTACAAACTTTTTGGGCTTAAATGACAATTAAAGGTATGCAAATTAATTTATTTTTAACGACATAAATAATTATATTACAAAAATGGACAGTAACAGCGAGACAGTAACTGTAGCATCAAGACAGTAACAACAACATAAAATAGTGATATTGAGACAATAAAAATTTTAACCATAGTGAATTTTTATTGTCACTGTCCATCATTATTATCCAAAGTTCACAGAAACTAGTAAGTAATGTGAATTTTTATTGTCATTGTTTATCATCATTGTTCATATTTTACAGAACTAGACAAAAACGTGAACAAGACAACCATATGATCACAGTAACAACCACATGATCATAGTAATAGCCACAACCACTAATAGAATAGTTCTTAAGTTTAAACAGAAAAAAAACCCCCACATAATTTTTCCATCCATTTTAGAACAAATTCAAGATCAATATGTCAAAACAACCAAGTAAAAGGGGAGATCAAAAAAATCTTTGCACAAAATATAATAAAAACCATTAGTTCATGTATTTCATCGAATATCATTTTAACATAACATATAAACTGAAGAACATCACTAACACAAAAAATAAACTAAAAATAGAGAATTTAAATTGTTGTAACCAAAAACTGTTAAATTCCAACACAATTTCTAATTTTAAAATATCATATCTGTTTTGGTATCCAACATACCACTTAGTTAACATACAAACCGATTTTTTTTTTCTCATAGAACAACAATTGTAACCTACGGTTGGTAATTTCCAACTAAGTAAGTCAAACTCGGATTTAGAAAAGAATGATTCCGGGATATAGCATTTATTACTAACTATGTCAATTCAGTTTAACTGAAAATTGATCTTTCACATGCAAAAGAATTGCAACGTAATACCAATGTAAGCATACAAACTTTGAGAAGTTGAGAAATAGTTCACGCAAAGTAACAGAATCACAAATCAAAAGTAAGAGAGACAAAATTTGTATTATTTTTTAATTTATTTAAAAATTATTTTTCTTGGATTTTGAGATAGAAAAATATTGATCAATATTCAAGTTTTATAAATCAATATTTCTCAATAGATAATATAGTTAATTTATATATATATTTTTTGTAATACAATTGATTGTAAATAAGATTTTATCAATTTAAGTTTTGAAAAACTCTTTTCTGTTGATTCAATTTTTACTAATATTATTAACAAAATTTTATAAGCAATGGTTGCATTCAAAAAATAATTTAGTCTTTTTATATAATTTAATATTTCAATTAAAATGTTGGTTTCAATTTTTAAAACTTTGTTACGAGAGATGCGTGAGCTAGAGTTTTTTTGGGGCATAAATTCAATTTGTATATTTATACTGGGGTTCCTACTTTAAGAATTGGATAAATTATACTCACACTCCCTGACGTTTGATTTTATTACACAGATATCTTTTCATATTTTAAAAATTACACTAAGATCTCTTAACATTTGAACACATGTGACGACCGCACCCTTTTTGTCTAACAGACGTTAATAATTTTATTAAAAAGACATTTTTAACCCTTACATATCCTAATCATCTTCTTCCTCCTCCCCCGTCACTACCCTAACCTAGGTTGTACTCCCATCACTGGTTCCACATCACGGAAACCTACCACCATCACCACCTCCTCCTCCTCTCTTTCTCTCACGCGCGCGCGCATACACACACATACTAGTTTCACGATTCATAGAGAATTTTCCCCAATTCTTCTGCAATTCCAGGCTGTTATATATATATATATATATATATATATATATATATACACACACACACACAGAGAGAAACATGGTGATGAGCTTGGTTTCATGATTCAGAGCCCACCCAACCACTCCTAAGCCCTTATCGTCTTACTCATTCCTTCGCAAAACCATAAACTCAAGCCCCAAAAACCCCAATGCAAAACCCTTCATTTTCCACCATAATCCCTTACACATCACTTCCAAACCGAAACCCAGGTGCCAATCCAAAATCCAGATCGAAAGGGGTCTTGAATTCGACATTGGAATGACGATTGACCGGCATAGCAAACCATTTCTAAGTGCCAAATCATTTGACGTGATCACAGAACAGAGCTAGTTCTACCACTCTCTCTCATCGATCCAATTGTGCGATTCTTGCGATACTAGTCGTTTTCTTTTTGTAAATCGGTTTACTTCCCTTAGGGTGTGAAGCTTGTATATACATTCTGGACTTGTGCGTGTTTGTTATTGTGGAAGAGTTTGGATAGTTCGATAATTTCTAAGAATTTTTTAGCAGAAAAAGGAGAAAAGATTAGAAGGTTTTTTTTTGAATCAGCAATGGATGGATTTGATGAAATCTATAGGGAGCGAATCGCAGCTCTTTGGCGAGCTATGTATGCAACAAAATGCATAAGAGAGGATAATGTTCCATGCAAAATTGAAGAGGATCTCTACTTGGGTTCCCTTGGGGCTGCAAATAACAATAGTGCATTGAAAAGCTTGAATGCCACCGGCCACGAAAGAGCCACCGGCCGTGACCTCAGCGTGCTCGCGCAGCCCTGTATAAGAAATCCCACACACACAAAGGGAGTGAGGGAGAGAGAGAAAACCGATGATTTCGAGCAGGTTTTTCGCCTTGAGTGAGAGAAAGAGGGAGATAGAGAGAAAGAGAGAGAGTTGTGTAGATGACGGTGAAGTTTCGAGCTGGTTCTTCGGCTTGAGTGAGAGAGAGATAAAGCTTTGTATAGATAACATTGAAGATTAGGATTTGAGGTTAGAATAGGGATTGGGGTTTATGCTGAGTTTGTGTTAAATAAAGGGATAAAATAGTCTATTTATTAAGATAAGTAAACTCCGTCTAATTATTGGGATCTCAATATAATTTTTGAAATGTGAGGAAATATCCGTGTAATAAAATCAAAAGTGAGGGAATGTGAGTATAATTTACCCTTAAGAATTTTATTGGGCTTAACCAAATGGAGAGTAAAACCGGCTTAACAAAGCTATACATTGATTTGGGCTCTTGAAAATTTGGGTCCTATCTAAACTAAAAAGATAAAAAACAAATGGGCCTAATATACTTAAAGGCTAAAGTTTTTGGGGCTCCTCTAAACTAGGGTCCCAAAGCAGTCATCTTAGTGGCCTAAGCTTAAAGTCGGCCCTGGCTGTTGTCTCCACGAACTATTCAGGTATGTTCGTCCAAGAGAGAGAGAGAGAGGGGCAAATAGTTCAAGGTCAAAATAGAAAATAAAAAGAGTTTATTGGATCTGCTTATCAAATATTATATATCCTAAGTTTTTAATAACATAATAAATTTGCATTTGTTGATAAAACAGATAATGAACGTATCCTTATCTTGAATTATTGATGTCGGAGCCGAGGGACCATCGGATGCATGTGAATATAGACCTCATTGGTCTCAAAAGCATTGTTGATTACCTTTAGTGGGCTCCCAATTTTGGGTATAGCCCACATAATCTGTTCATAGGCTTGGAGACCAGCTCTTATCACGACAAGTTTCAATGTTTGATAGGACTCACAGTTAATCTAAATGTCATAGTAAATTAGATCAGTAAATTAAATCTTAATAGCACTGCTCTAATATAAAATTACCTTCGATCTATAATTCCACATTTGGTCAGTTTTATAGTTTTTGAGATTTTCTTCAATTGACTTTGATTACATATTTAGGAGTTTTTCTACGACTTCTTGTCTTTATTTTTTCTACAACATGTTCTTTATATTTTTCTACAACTTACTTGTTTTTTTTTCTGATAAATTAAAAATAAAGTTTAAGAGAATTCAATTGTATAACCGAATGGCTATCAATATATGTCTGATAACTTGATTACATGTATAAAAATATATATTCGATGGCATTAAAAATGAATTATCATTTTTTTAATTTATTTTTATTTATATAAATCAATGATTTTTGTTCATTAAAATTTTGTGTATCAGTATGATGTAATAAATATAGATAATATTTTATTTTTATCGATTGTAAGACAAAAAAAATAAAATCTTATAATTAAAATACCCACTCAAAAAATAATTTCTAACTTCGCACATAATCCCAAGACTGTCGTATACGAATAACAAACATGCGATACGCTACTTGAATAATTATTTGGTTATTTTGAATTTTTATACTTGGTGGGTGCCATCCATTGAAAATGTGAGTCCTTAAGAAAAAAAGTATAATCTTTTAACGAATGTTGGATTTTAGTTTGGAAGGGATGCATAGAACATTATTGAGTAATTGATGATAAGACTTACCAGCAATGGGGGTATGTATGGTTATCTTGTGCATTAGACAAGAAGAATTATGATTCAGTTTCATCAATCAGCTGCTACTTTCACTACGCGAAAGTACAACATTATACTTTTGCAAAATAATCCAAATATATAGAAGTTTAAGAATGTGATGGGAGTGGAGATAGAAAAGAGAAAACTAAGTAGATAATGATGCATCTCTTTGGATCCTATAATGTCTCTAATACTCTCCCTCACTTTGAGACACTAAAAAGATGAATAGAAGTGTTCAACAAAATTGATAATTTAGAATTTTCTATGATTTATTAAGAATTTTCAAAATTTTTCCTAAAATTGCAAAAACAAGATTTTGAGTGACTAAACAACGAAATTCGATTTTAAGAGCTGATAGCTAAGGTATGAGTCTTGACCAAATCTAGATATAATATAACTAATCCCATTGAATTTTAAATTTCACCCATTTTGTCTCTACTATTACTTTTTGATTTTTCGTTGTACTTTGAAGGCACAACGATCAACTTGCTTCGAGTAATCTTCCTTCCACCAGCTGGATGTCTAGAGCTTCCCCCAATATGGCTCTGGTAAGAGTACTATTGAGTTGAGTCTACACAACCCGTTGGCCGTTAGATTCGAACCCACAAATTAATCCTAGCAACAAGGGTCTTGTGTTGATGTCTGGGCTTTAATCGAAGGAGAAATAATGAATGTACTATAATAAAGTACTGTGAATTAGTTTACTATATATTATTTATTTATCTTGTAAGTGGGTTAGGTTCAAAACAGCTATGTTAAGCCTTGTGTTATTGGAATCCAGGCCTCCACCACAAAGAATTGTTGGGGTTCTCTCAAACAAACTCTCTGTTTTTTTTTTTGGGACGGATCGAAGCAATGGTTGAATCTCAGTGAATTGTGGCAGTAAAGTCAGTCTGTAACTTACAATTAAAGCAATAAAAATTGAAATATAAAAACAAAACCTGGAGTTATTGTTCGAACATGACCTTAGGGGTATGCTGTTGATCATTATGGGGAAGGAACAAGGGTCATATATGCAGCCTTACCCTAACAATCTTACTGTTACAGAAGGGTTTATCAGTAAGAACAACTGTACATCACGCTTCTTGAATGATTTTCTTTTGGTATTTTGACTTTTTATACTTGGGTGATGGCAACCATTGAAAAAGTGGGTCCTTATAAAAAAGAATAGTCTTTTAAAATTTTCTTCTTAACACCACAAGAATTGCATTTTGGATTTTAGTTTGAAAGGGATGCACAGAACATTATTAAGTCAATCAAAGCAACTGATAAGACTTATCATTATCCAGGAAGCAAGAAGAATTATGCTTCAGTTTCACCAATGATCACCTGCCACTTTCACTAGGCGACAGGACAATAAGATATGTATTGTTACCTAAAACATCTGTGTAGATCTAGAGTCATAAAAACAGTGTTTTTTTATTGCGAGGTTAGACTTTCTACATCTTATCTTTTTTTTTTGAGCAACCTACATCTTATCCACTTTCAACACTAAGGTTGCGAGAGTTTTAAATACTCAGTAATTTTTTTTTCCTGATAGAATCTGAAGCTCACTAGGAGCATTTTTAATTTTGACTTAAAAATTTGAGTTTTAAATACTAAAATTTGAGTCTAAATTTTAATAAAAAGTTTGATTTGGTATAGAGTATTTCAATATAGAAACTCAAATGTCTACTCAAATCTTTTAAAAGATTTCCTTATTGTCCCAAGTATGATTTTTTGTGTCATTCAGATTATGATATTTGATAAAATAAATAAAACTTTCATATCTCTCAATAAATGGGTAATTTAAAAAAAAATGAATATGTATACAACACTATATGAGAATAAAGAAAACCACCCTAGAATTCTAAGATTATTCTAATCCTTTATCATTTTATGTAAATCTAGACAATGAAAAAGAAAAAAAATAGCTATTTTGACATTGGTCTGATTTGAAGAACACAAAAGCATAACGTTTTTAACAAAAATGTAAGATTGAAGAAATAAAATGACGAATTTTTTAAATTTGTGGATAGTGAAGATTTAAAATTTCAAGAAGAATCGGTGGTTTGAAATTATACTACTGACAGTGTTTAACTAAAAAAAAATATAAAACAAAATAAATTGATGGTTAGACTTTGAGTTTATATAGTATGAAAGATAAGTGAAATCAGAGTTTTGAAAAATATAAGAAATTAAGAAGGTGAAAAATAAAAAAGAAAAAAATTTATCTATAGGCCTTCAAAAAATTTGTGAAAGTTTCGGTGGTGGTTGGCTGTGGAAGTAGCGTAGAAAAGAGAGACAAGAAGAGACAGAGAACAAGTCGTCGAAAAAGTCTCTTAGTTTTGAATAAGTTAAAAAGATACCGTTAAACATTTTGTATAGAATTTGAGTTTTCTTAATATAGGTCCACAATAAATTTTGCCTTAATGTTGGGTTCTTTTTTTGTGGAGTCTAGTTTCCGTGTTGATCCGGATGATGATCCGACCCGAAATAATGTTGCGTGGTTTTTAATGGAAAATTTTCTGAGGCTTAGTCCATGGAGCGAAGGCTTGGGCCGGGTTTGGGGGCAACGCCCCCGAGGAAATTTTTTTGGGCCTGCTTTGTGGCCTGGTGCACAAAACATATAAAAACCCGTTGTTGGTGATTAGGGTTGTGTAGTTCATTGTAGCCGCTCTTGTAACTCTCCCTCTCAATAGTGAAATCCCTGCAGCTTCGTGGACGCAGGCAAATTGCCGAACCACGTAAAAATCTTTGTGTCTTGTTCTTTCTTGCTTCTCATTGATTTATGTTCTTGATTTGTTTTTCGATTGTGTGTGTTTATCTGTGGGTTTAAGTGAGTTAAATCTTAACAGTTAATTGGTACAGGTTTAAGCCTAATGTTAGGGAAGTTTTTTGGGCTATTTTGACTTAAATCAAGATTAAAAATGCTATGATGCTTAAATATTTAAATATAGTTATCCATGTCAGATATTTCTTGGGCTGGCGAGGTATAGTTATCCATGTCAGATATTTCTTGGCCTGGCGAGGTCGGCACCTTCACTGCACAACAGTGGAAAGAGAAACCCATTTTTTTGTGTAGTTTCAGAAGTTGGCGTGTGAACTCGTGTTTTTCAGTCACGGCTAATTAGGAGTCATTGTCTTTCTCACACGTAAATTCAATTCTTTTTTCATAGAAATTCACCACCGCCCAACACCACTCTCCCCCCCCTCTGATAGTGAACTACTTGAGACAGTGAATTAAAAAATTCAAAATTTCTTTCATCCACAATATATATAACAAAACA
>CM042186.1:35426244-35452610 GCA_023539305.1 Ilex asprella | reverse complement strand
TGTGTATAAGAGACAGTAATAATACCAGATCCAAATAAGGAGGGGGTCTACCCAATTTAGTAGAAGTGACTCGTCTCATCCCTCACCTCCCTTTCTTTCTGTCTCTCCCTCTCTCACACACACATTTTTTATATGTGGTCACCCTGAGCACTCTTTGATTGGTTCAGATAAAGCCATTGTACGTGCCACCGACACCTGTCTGTCCTGCATGTAAGAGAGAGAAGATGGGGAGTCCCAATTGACAATAAAGGGGAGAGAGATGGAGAGAGTTATCCATCTTTTGGCTCTTTGGGTTTGTTTCTCTTGATCTGAGCAAACCCTAAATGGTCATAATAGTATCTGTTCATGTCGCTGAAAAGAGCATGGATCGTAGATTGAAAGCATGTTTTTTGGAATTGGTATCTTTCCTTATATGGGTATCACTGTGTGTTCTCAGATCTGACTTTGCAGTTTATGGGTAAATATTGGTGATTTTTTTTGTACTGGGTTCGTTACCATCTTGGGAAAGTACTATAGAGATTATCTTCGATTTTTCACTTATTCTGAGACTCCTTGAAAACTGACAGAAGAGAGTGAGCACACAGAGGCAAATTGTATAACTGTATACCATTGCTTTTGCGTGCTCACTTCTCTTTCTGTCGGCTTCCAGTGCCGGAACTTGGTCCTTTCCGGCCAGTCTGTACGTTCCCAGATATCTCTCTCTCTCTCCCTCTATATATATTTTTATATATATATTTCTATATCTCCTTTTTAGGCTTGTGATTGGGGTAGTTGAATAACCCCTCAGAAGACAATTGCACTAGCGAGTGAGAGAACAATTATACAAAATGATGGGTCTAGTGTCCATATTCTTATGGATTTATTAGTTGATTTTAATTTTTTTGTGCTATATTTTAATAATATTTGGTAGGGTAAATAGCTTGAAAGCGTGACTTTTGATGGGTTTTTCTTTGAGAAGGTAACCCTAATTAGCGTTCTAAATTAACGGAAAACTGCATTATTATGGGACCATTACCATAACAACACGATAGATATATATCGGATATGTAGGATGGTCCTCACACCTTAACCCTTCTTTCTCTCTCTCTCTCTTCTCCGCTTCGTTCTTGTTATCTTTTCGTTGATTTACATTTTTAATTCCTGCGCATGCGACGTGCACTCAGAGAAGGTCTTGTTTTGGGGTTTGATTTGAATGAGTACTTTTCGTTCCTTTGCCTGAATCAATGGCCTTAATCTTTTTCATTAGACTTCACAGTCCAACTGGGGTTTATATGGGTTGATTTGTCCTCCTGATTCAGTTGCTTTCATCTTGCTTTTGATATATATGTAGTGGGTTTTTTCTATTTTATGCAAATATAGCCTTGTAGTCTCCATTTGAATCTTCGTTGGAAGAGTCTTGTGATTATCATAGCTAGTGCGTGTGTGTGTTTGTTTTTTTTCCTTTCTGGTTTGCAATTTTCAATTTCAAGGTGATGAGAGGATTTAGTAGTAGAAGTGGTCAGTAACTATCTTTGCAGATAGAAGTTCTTTGTATTTGTTGACGGAATCTTGGCAGATAGTCGTTCTTTGCTTTTGTGTTGTCTGTTATCCCTTTGAGTTTTCGCAGATGAAACCAGCTTAGTTCTCTGAAAAGATTTGAGCTCATCAATCATGGAGGATGATCTTAAGAGGAAAGGCCACAATCAGGTCTGAAAGTATCCCCATCAGGTCTTGATCTTCTTTTATGAGAATTTACATGCATGAACAGTATTTGATTGCAATAGTTTGACCCCTCTTGTTTGGTAACAGTTAGAAATATTAACTGTCTAATTGCTATATTCCCCTCTGTAATATTTTGTTCCTTTCATAGTGATGCTAAAGTTCAGTAGTAATCATTCATTGGCCTGTCAAAGTTTTGATCAATTTCTTTTGGACTTTGTTTAGGTTCATTTTGATGTGATCATTCGTTTCGGAACTACTAATCTCTGTCACTGTCTAGATAATTTTATGATCATAACTTCGAGTAAATGGCTTGATTCTACAATTGTGATATTCTGTGCTGAAGTTTGGGGTTCCTTGAATGCGTGGTATGGGAACGAAATAATTGGACTTTATTATGGAGAATATAATTGGTTTATGCAATCATTCTGTTTTGCTTTGACATATTTGTATCCACTGTCTATTGATTTGATTATCTAATGTGTTAAGTTAATGTCTGATTAATTGAGAGTTTGTTTTGAGCTTAGGTTTCATAAAATATTAGCAACTAAATGACTAAATATAAGAGGGAAAATTTAAAGGATTCAGCAGTAATATGCTGTACTTATTATGGTGAGTATTGTATGCATAAATGATTGCTACTACATTGTTTCATGGCTTCTACAGCCGTCTTAGTGTTCATATAAAATATTTATTTTGAATAGTGGTGTGCACTGTCGAATAACCACGTGATTGTTAGGTGGATGCACTTGAAACCAAGCCTGGTGTTGTCTTAATTATGTACTATTGTTAGGTTCATCTAGAACCTCAAAAATCAGATCTTTTTTCTGTTCCGAAGTATGAACCGCTTATTTAATCACGAGGAATGAAAACTTCCATTGGCTCATATTGGCTTCAGTTTGTCTTTCATTCTTTGCAATTTCTTTGTCGAGTTGATTCTTTGTTTAAAAAATAACCCTTTATCAGGCCCTAGTATAGTGGGATTTGAGCCCCCGTAGCAGCCCTACCTTTTCTATTTTGCTGCATCTTGCAATCCTTGAGTTCTTGAAATGTTGGGCATCTAGTTGACAGAGGAAAGAAACTGATAGTAGATTAAAATTTTGAGTAAGACTCTCCTTCTGCAGTCCTAATCTCCAAAAAATGAAAAAGAAGTTCAGTCAAGCCATATCTATGCAAGTAGTGAAATCCCTGCCATTTTAGGCTTGGACTTGCACAAATATAACTTTATTAATAGTTAGTAAAATGGACTAGATTTACCAGAAAAGTGCAAATTTTAGTGTGAGACTATATACTGCACCAGACAGGTTTGTCAAGAAACAACTACATTTCTTACTCAAAGTATACACGAAATACTGTTTTTAGGTTGAATGAAGTGAATTTTTCTCAAAGCAATTTTGTATCACTCGAAAAACGACATTAACCAACTACATAGCTTTCTCCATCAGACAATAGTTCTCCGAATTGCAGCTTTCTTATCTTCAGCCATTTTATGAAAATTGTAGCAGTTGACTAGCCTCTTCTCAATCAGAAAACAAGATCAGTTGTTAAATAGTCCTAAATACTTGTAATCAGACTGTTGCATCCCTTAAATAGGCCTGCTGGCCCACCTTAGTAACTACCAATTAGGATTGAGTTCAATAATGCTTGTTGCCTAACAAGAACCCATAGCTCACAAAGATGTGTTTTTGCCTTTGTTATGACCTAAAATATCTCACACTGAATAATTATTTTCGAATGAGAATGCATCATTTAAACTTTGTTTCTAATTAGAGGGTAAACTTGTCTAGTGTTACATTCAGCACTTTACATAATTATAATAATATGTAGATGCAACAAAAAAAATTTCATCGAAAACATGTTGTGTGACAACTACACAATTCATTGAAGCAATTGCATATAGATTTAACTATTGTGCACTAGTTATTTTTGAAATTTGAAGCATTATGATACTGTCTTCTCTCATTGAAAATGTTGACTTTCGTGGTTACATTTGGCTATTTCTCTCTTTTTGTAATATTTGCCGACCTTATTCATTTTTCTACTCAACATCCTTGTCACCATCATCTGAC
Organism: Ilex asprella; assembly: GCA_023539305.1. NCBI lineage: Eukaryota > Viridiplantae > Streptophyta > Magnoliopsida > Aquifoliales > Aquifoliaceae > Ilex > Ilex asprella. The sequence continues at coordinate 35,448,843 of CM042186.1, read as the reverse complement.
TTGTTTGTGCACGTTCAACGTCATCTGTTGCATTGTATTGGAAGACTATAGAAGCTAGCACCACCTTGTCGCATTAGGGTATTAACTCTTGTCACTTTTATTTAAAGTAGGCGTTGTTTTTATAATTATATCCGATGTGTGGTCTTCAATATTTGTTAACTTTTATAATGTTACGTGGTGAATTAGTAATAATTTTTTTCTCGAGTATGTGGAACTCGAGAAAAAAGTGGGACCAAAAAGTCCAACATGTTAGCGCCCTATTATTTAGTTCTCTTGGTTTTGGTCAAAATTTTTAGTCAGTTTAGCATTGTCCAAATCAAATTGGGCATCCAGAAACGATTGATTTATTTGTTCTAGTTTTGAAATTTATATGCACAGACAGATGCTACATGTTTTTTAAGTTTAGAAATTTTTTTATTGGGTTCTAAAGTTAGCAAATAGTTCAACTATGCAAGATAACTCATTTAGTGGTAATGACACTTTTATGAACTAGAACAAGAGAATAACAAGGTGATTGCTCAACCTCCCAAAAAAGTTGTTAGAAGGGCCAATATTGAATGGCAAATTTTCCAAGAAACTTCCTTTCTCGACCATTAGCTTCATAGCGCATACAGTGTATGATAGTATGCAAGTGCTATTGTCTAGGGTTTTTACTTCCTCGAGTTTATGGATAATGAAGGATGAAGCTAGGACTAGCGTATTTACAAATAGATTATATGGATCTTTTAGAGGTCTTGTTCTTCAAGAATTCGTCATTCGCTTGATGCAAAATATGCTCGCAATTGACGAAAAGAAGATTTGGTCGAGATCAATGCAAGTGTTTGCTTCTAGAGTCCTTTCATCTCCAAATCGATACAAATAACTTGTATGTAACCCCAGAACAAGTGGAAATAGGGGTTGAACATCAATAGAAGCCTAAGGCATGTCATGCTTCTCAAATATTTGGACATTATGAAATTTATTATCCAAAGAAGACGAGCATAAATGATTAGAGTCCTAACGCTGATGGACAACAATCGGTTCTTGACAAGGGTCATAAATGAAAAAATGATAGTCTTTGCTATTATTGTAGCAGGTTCACAAGGGAATGAAATCAGTAGAGCTGATCCTTAGACTTGAATTATCCAATAGGGATATAGTTTAGATACTCATACAAATGTTGGCTTAAAGGAGGTGGTTGTTAATTTGTAGCAAGAGGTGAAGCCATGCAGGTAACCTCCACAGTTGCTTGTGAATTAAGTCCTATTATTTGAAGCCTTGAAATGAGAATTTCTACAAATTAATTTGGCAACCTAAGTGAAGAAGGTGGTCAAATGTCTGACACATCTTAAGCCTCACCCACTGGTTGTTCTGCGAACCAAAATGGGTCTAAGCACTAGATCCCCATGAATTTGAACTCTATTAAAGCAAATAAAGGTACATAAAAGCATAGGAATGTCAAAAAGAAACCTCTGAGTAAGGTAAGGTGAAGGTGGTTAAGCACTTGAATCTCATCAAGGCTTTGCTTTCATAATAAATCTTGCAAGAGGCATTAGAAAGATTAACAACCGCTCTAAGAAAGAGAACATAAGTTAATGTTAGAAAGAAGTATGAAGTTTGTTGACATACTTTGGACTAAAGTAAGAAGGGTTAGCATGTAGTTACTATACAAAATATTTTTAAAAACTAAAGTCATTATAAATTATAAGAAATACTTTAAAAAAAATATTTGGTTATGTTGGATTCCAAATACTCTAAATTGAAATAAGATAGCATCAAATAAATTAAGTTTTTCATTGTTTTGTGCAATATATTGACAATTATTTTTTTCTTTCCATTAAAAGTCCTCAAGAATCTCAAGGGTGCTCAGGGAAATGGAGCTAATTTATAGAAAACATTGATGTCTACTTGCAAGATTCTAAGTGAGGATCGAAGGTGTTTAGGCATACAATACAAAAACTAGATATATTTTTGGTCAATGAAGCGTGGAACACCAAGTTTCGGCAGTCAATGCTGAAGTTCTTAACCCCACGTGTCTTAGGCCACTCTGTAGCTATTGTTAGGTTAGGAGAGACTGTAGACAATAGAGAATTGCCATTTAAATATTCTAACCAACTTGTTGGAATGGAAGACTTCCACATGATGGTTGCTCATAAATGAGATGAGAGTGGAAGGAATAGTGTAACACCAAATGGGTTCTAAAACTAAAAAAGCTCAAGGCAAGTTTAAGTCCATGGGTAAAGAGTTAGGCCCAAGCCAACATTAGTGATATTGTCAAAGGAGTCATGACAATAACCTACTAATTGTGTTCTAAGTTTAGAGAAAAGGCATCTACTTGTACTATATTCTAATAAAGCTAGCAATGAGGAGCTAATTTGCAAACATAAGTCAAGTTTTGTGGTATCAAAATACAATTTTTCCCATATAAGAGAAATAGGAGGAAGATTACCTCCCTCATGAGAAGGATGGATCTTTGACAAGAAGTGACCAAGAAATGAAAAGAAAAATAAACTTACATGAGCAGCTCTATAGTACTAACCAATTTTATAGTTTGAGCATCATAAAGAATAAGGGTGATTGCAAGTGTCATCAAAAGAGAATATCAGATCAACAAATTGTATGATTCGAGAAGTAACTGACAAGGGAATCCATGATGTTTTCTTGTCTATGAATTACCAAAAAGCACCAGAACTAGATAGATTCAATGTCTATTTTCTAATAAATCAGAGTTAGTCATGAGACTAGATGTTGATACTATGAAGGAATTCTTTATTGCAAGGATATTTCTCAAGGTACTTAATGCTATCTTCATAGCATTGCTTCTATAGGTTCCTAACCCTTCCTCCATGAGGGATTTTAGGCCCATCTCATGTTATAATACAATCTGCAAGGCTATCTCCAAGCTTATTGATTCTAGAGTTAAAGGATCGTTGAATGGTATAAATAATTCTAACTAGGTAGCCTTCATCACTAGAAGAAAACTTGGGGAAAACATACTCATTTCATAGTAGTTCATAAGAGACTATCATATAGAAATGAGCTCTAGTGAATTTAACTAAAACGTAATACAAAGTGACTTGTTTTTTCCTCTATGGAATTTTAGAGGCTCTCAAATTCCCATTGGCCATGAGAAAGTGGTTCATTTCATATATTTCCTTCCCCAAGTTCTAGAACCATGACCAAGGAGTTGGTTGATTTCTTCCCAAGTGCTAGGGACTTGAAGCAAGGTGTTTTCATATCTCTCCATCTTTGTGATGTAGCAATCAAAGTGCTCACACTTATTGTTTAACGAACCACTTTCGGAAGCTAGATATTCTAGGTCTATGTGTGACGTAAGAAAATTTAGCCCACCCAACCATCCTTGGTGATCTTTTGCTATGTGGGTCTCACTTTACTAGACTTCTTGAGGATTTGTTTGCATAAGTTGTAACTTATCTTAGGGTTGCAAGCTCACCTGTCCAAAAGTAACAACTTGTTAACATGTACTTTTCAACAAAACGTCAAGGAGTATATTTTGCAACAATCCTAGAAAATTCCCCTCGTATAAACATTTGAATATGTTTCTCGTGTAGAAAACAATAGTTGGTCTAGTAAGTGATTAGCAACATTCAAGTTTATTATGCCTCACATTTAAGTATACCCCAGCAAATCATCGATAGAATAGAGTAGATTACGAGAAAGGAATTGAGTTGAAATACTATAGAGCCAAATTGAATGAGAATAGATCTATAAACGTAAGAAGGAAGGATTACCAAGAACTAAAAAACTCTATAATAGAATTAGAGAAAGGTAGGGGTGTGCAACTATCCGAAAATTCGACACCGACTCTGCCTCTGTCGGATTTGAAGTCTGAAGTTCTTTCTGATTTTTTTTTACTCCGACTTTGACTTTTATTAATTAATATTATTTTTTAAAAAAATGAATTATAAATTATTTAATATATTAATATAAATATAAATTACTGTCGCCTCTCATATTTTTTCCCTAACCCTAAATCCCCACCTATATTTCGTTGTTTCTTTTTCTCTCTCTCTCACACACACAACGGTCTCACCCCTCTATCTCTCTCTCTTTCACAATCGACGAGTAACCACTCGATGAGCAACCCTAGACCTCAGTTGAAGGAGTAACCCTCAACAAACAGTCTTCTTCTTGGTTCTCATTCTATGGCGGCAGAGGAAATCATAGGAAAATAAGATCATGAAAGAAGGGTGACCCTCGAGGATTTGAAGAAGAAAATGGCTGATTTTGCAAAAGAGAGATTTAGATCAGTTCATAACCCTAGAAATCTCCTATTGAACTTGGTAAGCACTTATGGCATACCCCCTTCCTTCCAATCTTTTTTTTTTCAAGCATACCCACATGTATGATGTATTGAGCATGAGATATAGTTTTTCTAGACCCAGATCTGTTTTTTCTAGACCATAAATCCTTATTGTTTGTTTTTTCTCCAATTTTCAAATCTGATTTTTTTGGTTTATAGATCTGGTTTTCAAATTTAGATTTTTTTGATTTTCAAATCTACCATCTTCAAAGCTTTCTCTCAATAGTATTGCAATAGTTAAAAAAATATATAAAAAACCTGATAAAAATTGGCCTAATACCGAAATTTCGCTCTGCATCTGACAAGAGGAGTCGGAAATGGAGTTATAGTAGTTCTAAGTCAAAGGTAAAAATTCACTCTGACTGAAGTCGGAGATCGGAGATCGGATATCGGATACATTTTCATCAGAGTCGGAACCCACCCATAGGGAAAGTGGACTAAAAAACTCAACTTCCTTTTAGTCAAGTGGCCACTTAATGCTACTGGAAATTTTTTTGACCATGCTTTGACCAATGCAAAGGGGGCAAAAGAGTTTTGTTTTTTTTATAATTTAGAGGGAGAGGGAGATAGAGATATCTCCACAAAATTCAAGCTCAGTATTTCTACCCCAAGCACTAGGATTCATTTTGTCACTCAAGCTCATTTTAGCTAGTCTAAACCTTTCTTGGCAAATAGAACTTTGTAACAATTTGTTGTTTTGTGTCTTCAAAATAGATAATAATGCTCAAAACCTAGATTTAATACTTGTTTACAATGATTATCTCTTCATTTCTTATGGAGCTTCAAGATAGAGTAAATGATAACCGTTATTTAAGTCATAAGCCAAGCAGAGGCAAAGGCTCCATTGAAGCGAGGTGACATTGCAAACAACAAGCAATTGTTTTGTTATGGACAAATCTTTCAATCAAGGTTTAAAAATTACAAGTTACAACTTAGCATCCAATTCTTTGTTTTGTGTCTTCAAATTGGAGAATAATGCCCAATACCTAGATTTGACACTTTACAACGATTATCTCTTCATTTCTTATGGAGCTTCAAGATAGAGTAAATGGTAACCATTATTTAAGTCATAAGCCAAACTGAGGCGAAGGCTTCACTGAAGCGAGGCGAACATTGCAAACACGCAACTGTTTTATTATGGACAAATCTTTCAGTCAAGGTTTAAAAATTACAAGTTACAACTTAGCTTCCAAATATTATAAGGCATCCAAGTTTCAACTTTTTATATACTAAATATTTAAATTTCACAAAAGCATAAACATTGAAAGTCCATCAAACGTCAATAATACCTTAAGTTCTTATAATATGAAAACATGTAAATCAAACCATATAAATAATTGTAAATTCAATTGATGCTTCCATCTATCATAAAGACCTAAAAAACATCCTCATCACTAAGCATCATATTTCACCTCATTTTTGGATTTAAATCCCTTTGTATCTTAATATTCCTTTGCCTCACTGAAACTGTCTCTTCCCCATAAGTGTAGCCAATGATCTAGGAACCTTTCGAAGGTCGACTTTCATATGCGCGAGAAGGTGCCAGAAGCACCCGTGCGGAACTGAATAAGCGAAGATCCTAGACTTCGTCCCATTTTTGCTGCAGCTATATGTTTCTGACAGTGGCTTGAGAAAGCTACACCCATATTGCTAGATGCACTTCTTGACGTTGTAAAAACAGATGGGAGATTGGGGAACTCGATTAGAGGATAGTTGAGTCATCAACGGATTGGAGATGATCTAGTTGCTTTGGGATCCATTGGCCTTTTGACTTTGCTTCAAGTATAACTAGTAGATTTTTTCATCTATGCTTGTTAGCATGTATAGAGATTGTGGTGTTTCTACCTTTAAGTGGAAAACATCAGAAAAATTCCTCATCAGAGGTATTATGTGGAAATTCTTGAGTTGAGGGTTAAAGTAGTGGGCTTTAGGGACTATGGGTGAGGCTGGGACTTGCTGAATGCATGAGCTGATAAATGTTTCAATCTAGTTGATGTCTCAGATTAATGGAACATAAATTCATGAGAGGATCAACATATGGTTGCTACGTTTGGTCCATATGCCTAGTAAAAATATTACATTTGATCCTCATGGTGTAGTGAGACTTCAAATTCCAACTACATGGAACTAGATGGTTCCCTTGAAATTTGTGTATTTGGTAGACGGCTCAAAGACTCATTCTCGCCATTGGTTGTGGTGGGCCCATGAGTTTTACTCTTTCTTTCATTTGGGTGAAAGTAGGTGATTCTGCATGTTTCAATTTTTTGTTGGCATATGAATCATTTGTTTCATGTTTGGGTATATACTCTATTTACTATATATGGTATTTTAGGGGTCTTATTTATTTTGGTATGCCTTGTCTTTTAGCATGGAAGATATGTTTTATTGTAGACTAGATGTGTGGATAGAGCAACTCTTTGGGTATTGCTTTGAGTACCTCCATGGACATATTTTGCATGCTATTGTTAAATCCTTTTTTGGGGGGGAATCAAAATTCTTTACTTTTTCTAGTAAATAAAAATTTTGTTTCTAATAAAACTATTGTTCAATATAGTTTAAGACATATCTGAAGGCTACATATGTATACTCACAAGGGAGCTACTCAAAGTAAGTAGAATTATCTATTCTAAGAGATTACGACCTATGATTCTAGGTAACTGCATCTTCCATATCTCAAGTGATGAGAAAGAGCATTTGCCTTCTCATAAGAAGTGATAAAGATCTAGCTCAAGGCGACTATCCTCACAACCCGAGGGGATTCTGCATAACTATGCACCCTCCTAAGGAGACTTCTCTTCATACATTTTTGTTGGGCCATTCTTCACATTAGGTAGAAAACTAGAAAAAAATTATATGTAAAAGCTAGTCATACATACATTTGCTTGTGATTTTTTGCTTTGTAGTATTCTTTCATGGAGTTTACTTCTTTTTTCTTCTCTTGATAGTACCCTCATTGTCACTAGGAGTCTAGGACAGTTCAAATATGTTGATGTTTTCTCCTATTGTTTCATTTTCTCCTTTCTTCTGTTCTTCTTGTTCACCCCACAAAAAATTTAGGTAGCATAGAGGAACATGCCTAGAATGAGCTCCATACATTGTCTTGCTTTTAGGAGAAAACTGAGTACTCTACTTTCTGGAAAAAGGAAAAGTCGAGTACACTAGATAAAATTCAATATTTCCAGCTCATTTTGCAAATCTTTGCATGTTGTGCAAAGCAGGTTCTGTGATGTAGATCGTAAAAAAGAAGAATTTGGGATGAGAAGGGAAGAAGAAGAAGAATATGAAGAAAAAAAAAAGAAAAAGGAGATGAGAACAGAAAGAGAATTTGAGGAAGAATGATTCAATATCAATAATCAATAATAATCAAAGGTCTCCAACAACAAATATGTATCCCCTATATATATATAAGAAGTTCACAAATCCTATATATATATATAAGGAGATCACAAACTCTAAATCAAATAAGTAATAGTCTAATGACAAATAAACCCTTATAAGTTAAAAGAAATTACTTAAAAGATAAAAACTAAAAATATCTAAATAACTATCATAATTAATCTATAATATTTATCCAATTCCTGCACGATCTTCATCATTCTCCACCGGTTGAAAAACATTCTTCGCTGGAGTCTTCAAAGTAGAAGTACTCTAAGAAAGTAGCATGAAGATGATAGAACGCCTCATCTAGAATGAAAGACCATCTAGAATGAAAGAACCACCAACATCTTTCCATCGATCAGAATAAATGCAAGAATCTCCTTCTAAAGCAATGTAAATCTGGTCACATAGCACATTATTTATTTGGCCTGAAATATTCGATGTAAGTGACAAGATAAGAAATGGAGCTAGTACTGATGAAGAAGCAATTCTACCTATAAAAATATTGGATAACAAAATAAGAAGTTCTGGAGTACCTCGATTAAGTAGCATGTCTTCGAAATAAAAATTTGGACTAATACTAACATTCAATGAAAAATTAAGCAAATAAGCATTACATCCAAACTCAAGAATAGCAAAACAATTTTCATTAGATTTTAACAAAAGACATTCAGTGGGACACGACATCAATGACAAAGGAGTAACTATAACACTCTGGTGCTGAAAATAAGAAAGTACAAACTCAATTGAACACTTGACAGTAAGTAAAGAATCAAAGTTAACACTCTCAAGTGAGGCAGAATCCAAAACAATGTCAATAAAATCAAGTTGGGTAGAATCTGTAACAAAGTCATGATGACTTGGACAAGTAGACACAGAATAGTCACTAGTAGATTCTGCAATAAATGACTTGATTGACTTAATATCTTGCATAGGTGTAGACTCAATAGACTTTTTTACAATTTTCAAGACCAATGATGGTTCAAGAAATAACACAAGCTAAGACTCACACACATTTTTTTTTATATGAAATCTTGTGAGGGCCAAGGAGAATGACTCTGATCTGAAGAAACTGAATGAGGGAGATGAAAGTCAATATGAGTAACATTTTTCCCTTTATCTGATACTAGCATATCTAAATCCTTTGCCACATTCGGATTAGGAAAGCATGTAGAAACAATATGAATATCGTTTAAGTAATCATGATACTCATATATGGTGGAATTAAAATTGGAAGGTATCTTGTCACGCTGTTTAGCAAATTGTGATTAAAAACTCATCAAGTTATAATTGATTTTCTTATGAAATCTCTCAACTTTTAGAGCATATTGATAGGATGCAACTAACATATTAAACGTGTATTGCTTGACCTCCCTATTAATTTTGTCTCAACCCAAGAATAAACTGATCAATTGTCCAAGGTTCTTCAACAATGTCACACAAGTACATGAGATAATCAAATTGGACAAAACAATCATAGACACTAGAAAAATGTTGTCTAAGATTGAGTCATTGGTCATAAACTTGACCCATGTAAGAAGTAGACAAATACTTCTCTTTCAATTTATATCAAATTTCAACCCAAGTGATAGGTGATTCTCCTAAGGGGTCTAGGCTTCTTTGGATTGTTTGTCTATACTTCTTTGGCGGAACCCTCCAACATCAATTTAGCAAAATGGACGCAATGAAAATCCGACATGCCATGCTAATCAAAATATTCTTCTAAATTAGCTAATCAATCCAAGAATTCAAAGGACCTAAAGTCCCACTAAATATAAAAGGATCTTTGGCTCGTTTGGTCATATGAGTTGACTCCATGTAAACATCTCTAGATTTTTTATGATTATGACCTCGACAAGAGACTATTGAAACATGTGCATTAGAGGAACTCATGAGTGACTCTTGAGAGATGAAAATGGTATAAAAACAAATTCAAGAATGCAATTGACAATTTTAAGAAAGTTTAAATAGAAGAAAATGTGTTTTGGACCCTTTGCATATTCTCTAATCTCCCAATGAATAAAAATATTAGTCTCAAAATCTATGGGAGTATGCATACCAAATCAAGAAGAAATTCTGAAACTTTTTGAGGATGATTCTGCAATTTCTGAAACTTCTGCATGATGAACAGTGCAGATGAACAGTGTCCACCGATGAACAGCACTCTCGCGATGAACAATATTGATGTATTTTTTTTTTGTACGAATCGAAGTTGGGCTCTGAAACCAAATTGATGTACATCATAATAAAGAAGAAATAGGGATGAGAAGGGAAGAAGAAGAAGGAGATGAGAAAAGAAGAAGAAGGGGATGAGAAAAGAAGAAGTTGAGCAAAAAGAATTCAGTATCAATAATCACCTACAACAAAAATGTATCTCATATATATATATAAAAGGAGACAAAAATGTATCCCCGATATATATATATATATATATATATATATATATATATAAGGAGTTTACAAATCCTATATATATAAGGAGATTACAAACCCTAAATTAAATAAGTAATGGTCTAATGACAAATAAATCCTTAAAAGTTAAAAGAAATTACTTAAAAGATAAATACTAAAAGTATCTAAATAACTATCATAATTAATCTATAATATCTATTTAATTCCTACACGGACCCCATCATTCTGTATCACACTGTCTTCTCCATTTTGTGTGTCAGGGTATGGAGTCTAATTCTACTTCAAAGCGGCAAACAGTGGCAGACAGAGAGGAACAGTAAAATTGTTTACTTGCGTGTTTAAGGATTTGAATTCTAGTTGAATATAGGGGATAGGTTTCCCTATTTGAAATTCGAGGATACTAGTCTTAATGTGCAGCTGGTGGAGCAATGGCCACTTCCTGTTACTTGCTTGATTTAAGTTTCTGTTTTCGCATCTACAAGGTGTCAACCTAGATGAATAGCTTCTTAAATCATCTGCTCTTTGTTATGTATGTGCTCGTGTGGTATACTAGCTTAGTTACATATCCACTTTGCTAGGGTTACTTGATTAGTTAATTGCAAGCCACATTCGACAATATCAATGAAGTTATTCTCTTTCTGCGAAAAAAGTGTTAGAAATAATCATGTATAATTTTTTGTGTTTTAAGGACTTGTTTAGCTATAAATAGAACTATTTTATTTGGCAAAATCGGTGATAATTAGACAGAACAAGGAGGGATTACACTTTTGTGGAAAATTGATATCAATTATCTTTTAGTATGGATTATTAGTCAATTTTTCAAAAAATAAAAATAAAAATTCCTTTACCCCCTTCTCCCTTTTCTGCTTTTGTTCCTCTTCTGTTTTGATCCTTTATATGACATGCTCTGGAACAAATCTAAATCATTGTATGAAATTTTCAACTAGATATAGTGTGTCATGAGCAATGCCCCATTATGTCGGTAACAGTGTTAGTTGTGATACAAGGATATCGATAAGTAGTTTAATTGTTACAATGGTGTATTAATTTCTTATTGCTGCATTATCTACAAAAACAATCTTTAGGTGTAAAATTGGGGTGTTATCATACTACAGTTTTGGTGAAAATTGTTTTAGAAATTCGTCTTCATCTATTTTTTTTGGTTGTGTTTTTTCCATCTTATTATTTGGGGGAGACCGATGCAGACTGCTTAGCCTGCATTTTTGAAATACAATTGTACTTCCAAAATGGATTAATTTTAACATTTAAAAATGATTCCCACGCATCGTAACATCTCAACACAAGGTTTAAATTACTACAATGACTTTGTAATTATGTTTTCTGTGCCTAGACAAATGCGTGTTAAGCACAAAACTTGGTTTCCCCCCTCCCCCTCTCCATCTTTTTATTTATTTGTTTTAAGCGGTATAAATTCCAATTTTGTTGAACATTACATTTTTTTCACATTTTAGAGAAAATCAAATTTGGTACTTATTTTTTTTTGACGGGGTACTTGCACCGACATTTAGCACCTGCTACAAGGTACATTGGAGTGACGGGCATTTCAAAGGAAATGGAATTTGCTGATGAGGATGCTGTTTTGCACAAGCACAGACAAAAACGTTTCATGCAGGTTGGGGAATATATGCTTATTAGTTTGACTCACATGGCAAGGAGGATACCGGCTTAATAATTTTACTGAGTGTCAAGAGGGCTTTTCTGAATGCTAAGTACCATCTACTCTTTTTTCCAATCCTTAGTTTTACAATGAAGAACTTGGTTTTTTTGTCCAGATTATGATTGGTGGTTCTGGAGTTGTCTGCAATTGCAAATTCATTTGATTTTAGTTTAAGCAAACAACGGAAGCAAAACAAAGAAGAAATTAAAAACAAACGAGAGAAAGAAAAGGTGTGCACAACTCAAAAAGAGGGAGGAAGAGAGAGAGATGATTCTATCACTGATAATGTCATATTAATACCATAATTGTACTGACTCATATACCAAGTAGAAAACTAACACACCTCCAAACAAAATTATGATCACTGAACTACTCAATTAAGGCACAAATTGGCTCTAATAATTTCTGACGCCTCAGATTTTCCTTTTAAGGTTTTGGTTATCTTCTCCTCGAATCATCAATTGATATGGTGGTTTGACATCATTGGCTAGAGTAAGACCTTGGGAGTAGTCCTGAGATCAGCATTTACAACAACACTGTTCCAACTTTTTGATTTTGGTGGTGGATCTCTCTTTTGTGAGTTTATGCAGAGTTGTCCCTTTGATGGTTAATTGGAATCATCAATCCCTCTTTTCTTGAGGTTTACTCATTAAATTAAATTTGCATGCACTGTGCCTTTATATACATGTTTAGTTGTAATGGTAGAAATGCAATTGGTGATTTGTTTTTGCTTTACCATCAATATATAGGAACTAGATACTTCTCTGACTTTTGGATGTATTTCCTACACGTGTATAAGATTGATTTTTGTGAACTTTTTGGTAAACCATAATAGAATAGGTAGATTGCCTTTTGGACTCCTGTCACCGGTCTATCTTTCTTTCTTTTGTGTGTGCTTGTGCATGGAAGGGCCTCTTCCTTGTGAACTCAAATGATGAACGATCTTGTGCACTGATTCATACATCAATTTAACTCATCCATAGCTAATATAAATGTTACCATTTTGGAAACTAAAGTTTGGATATCTTTATCATTATAGGCCTCACAGGTAAAGAAATAAAAGGTTCGAGGCTTTTGCATGCATTGCTGTTAGCTATTCATTTCCAAGTGTAGTAGCAGAAATTGCAAAACAAAATGTCAAAGAATACTTTTGGCAGATCGACTTTCGGTGCAAGGTAAAAAAAAAAATTCTGGAAAGAATGCATGGTAAAATTTTTCCTCATAAGTTATTACCATTTATTCTTGGTCTGTATTTTTCTTCTATGCTGGTGCTTTTTGAACTTCGAAGATAGGACATTTGATTTATGGTGTTGTATGGTTCTTTGTAGCTCACATTTTTCTCTGGATTGATTCTTCGAATGCAGTATGAATCAGGAACTGCAAATGATTGAGTAATATTATTGTTGCTCAGCTCAGCATTGAAGGATTTTGCAGGTGCATCGAATTTCCTTTGCTATTTTTTTTTGCAGTTGTCGAATGTCCATTTATGTATCATGTCCTTTGAGTTTGAGAAAAGTACATGAATTTTCTGAAAATTATTATTTTTGAATGATGATTACATGTGAAGATTATAATTAAAAAAATACAATTATAGAATTTCAAGATGGCACTCTTTTTTTTTAAGAAAAAACCAACCGAAACTTTCACATCTGCCATGATTTTGATTTGTGTTTCATCCAAATTTTTTAGTACCTCGGGGTGTAACGATGCCTTGTAATTTTTATTTTTTTTTTGTAAACATTAAGATTTTAAATTTTTGGTTTTTTTGGTGTTTGTGTTTCATGGTCACAGGTTGAGCAGTTGTACTGAAGAAGCAATTTAAATTCATTGGACAGTCAATACCTACTGTGGGTAGGAATGCATCCCTTAAATCCAATGTACGAAAACTGTCCCCACCCACATAAGCGAATTGAGAGTGAATTTCAGGTTCTATTGTGTCGAGAAGGTATTAGCCACCGGTGACCATACTTCTGTAAAAGCACCATTGGCCGATGCTTCCTCTTTCTTCCTCCTGAACCTCTAATCTCACCTTCAACTTGACTAAGTGTTTCAAGTCGAGAAAGTGAACTACACTTAGATTAACAGGAAGGAACCCGAGTGCTTAAAAACACTGGTTTCTTAAGGCTTCAAACTTCTTGCCATCAAGACTACTTTGAAAGAAGAGCAAAGAAGTCCTTTTCTTGACTGAATCCAGGTGAAAATTCTGTGTTGAGATGTTAGCACTTTGCTGCTAGAGATATGATTTAGTGTTCAATGTTCAAATATAAGGTATGGACTTGTATATAGCAATGTTCAAGTGTTGATACAATAGTATGAAATGCCTTCTTTCAGGATAGGAGTAATGCCAATGATGACAGCTGAGAGCAGTTGTTTATGATGTGAAGAATGTGAGCAATGGAAAAATTGAGACATTGGTGGGGATTACTTAGGAGGGAGAAGAGAGCTCTGTCGTATGATGGTTCAAGATGATGAGAGGATCCGGATCCGGATCCCTTTGGTTTAACACTTGGGTCAGTTTCAATCATCTATTGTTAAATTCATCGGGTCTCACTAATGGGTTCAAGTAGGGCCAGTAATATTTGTTGCCATGCCGTATTAAACGAAACTCAATTGAATGTAACACTTGACGACTGAAACATGACCGAAATCAACAAATATTGAAAGTTATAGTTTCCAAATTGAAAGGAAATTGTTTTTGACAGGTGAACTTCATGTTGCAATACAAACTAAGGCGAAAGCCTGTATACCAATTGAATGGTTCTCTGTGTTATTTCTTTCTTATTGTATTAATGACTATCTCAGTGTTAGGGGTGTCAAAGTTGCTTTTGCCAACATTTTTTTTTTGAAGTAATTTTTTTTGAGCAAAGAAAACCAATTTTGTAGTAAAACCAAAAATAAATTTGATAATCATATAGTAAAATTGATCTATATGTAATCAAATTTATCATATAGGTTAAACTTGAAAAAAATGAAGTCCAGATTACAAAAAATTGAAAAAAGTGGATATACACTTAAAACAAAAGTTAAAGAAAATTACCAAAAACTTGTTAATGTTATGTACTAGAGTTTATGAACAATTTTTTTTTTACTAGAGTTTATGAACAAGAGAATGGACATTAGGAGTGCAACTTGGGTTGGGCAACCCGATTTCAACCCGAGCTCAACCAGAAAAAAATAGGACTTGGGCTAGAGTTTTTAATACTTGGGTTGGGTTTGGGTCAAAAAAATTCAACTCAAATTCAATTTGGGCCGAGCTCGGGTTGAGACATATGGAACCCGAACCCGACAAATTAAAATATTTATATATATATATAAAACATTAGCATTTGTTTTCATTTTTATTCCATCGTCTTCTGTGTTTTATTGCTTGTTATTTTGTTATGCGTGATTAGTGGTGATAGTGTGATGTTTTAAGTTTAATGTTTTTATGGGTCTAATTTCTATGTTTTCTGGGATTGTGCTTTGAGATCACAGATGATTAATAATCATGCACTGTTATGAATGAAATATATGGATTGTTTTATGAATTTGTAATTATTCCCCCCTCTCTGTCTCTTTTGCAGTGAACCTGAATTCAACTCGAGCCCGCCCGAATTAAACTCGGGCAGTGTTTGGGTTGATTTTCTCAACCCGAGGTAGGGTTAGGGCTGAAAATTATATACTTAAAATTGAACTAGAGTTAACTGTCCAACTCACCCGAGTTGGCCCCCTAATAGACATAGAGAGATTAGAGTAAGATTATCCTCTTTAATTTTATTCTGTACGGATCACTTATCATGCATTGAAGTGAAATTTATCTTATGCAAGTTGGTTTCTCCCTCATTAATGATGTATGATTAATCAAATGGAATTAAAGAAAAAATGTATTGAAAGATATCTAGATTTGAAGGAAATTGTACGAAGGAGGGTTCTAATGTCTGGAAATCAATGTAGTGCCCTAAAATAATTATAATTCAAAATTTTGCACTCAAAAAAAGAAGAGAATACAAAGTTATGATTTGACTTCTTTTTATATATTCTCTCTTGGTTTTTAATTGTTTTGAATTCAAGTGAGTTTGAATATAGAAAAATAATTTCTACCAACACATGGTAGTTTACAGTTTTTAGCTAAACCCCATGCATTTTGAACTTATTTCCTAATTCCATGCACCTGTGAACATAATTTCTCAAATTCATGCGCTTTTTGAAAACTAGTGTTTTAAAACTTACCCGATATAGAAAATACTTACCATCTTTTGAAAACTTGATTTCAGGAAACCAGTGAGGTTTTACCTGAATAGGCTTTGTAGAGAAGAATCTCGAGTACGCATGCTAGCCATTCTTTATACCAATAGACATTCATGCTTTGCAAATTTATATGGTGTTGGCGTCCAAAAAATCCCAGAAAATCCAAAAATCAGACACATATATATCCCTCTATTTTCAATTTTACCCAAAAACGAGCACAACAGCTTACCAAGAAGTAGGCCCATATCCAATGAAAAAAACTCTCCTCTATATAGAAGTTTGATTCCCAAACTCGAAGGCTCACTTGGGCAAGGAGACTTAGAATTCATCGGTCAAGAGACAAGAGAGGTCCTGGTTTTGGGACGAAGTGTAGGAAGTTAGAGTGTAACATCTCAATTCAGGCAGGCACTACATTAACAGATATATTCAAGAAAACTAACACAACATAGAACGACTTGATCTCGTGTTATATTGCTGCCATTTTAGCCCACAGAATTCAATTGGAAGCAACCAATATACAATTGTCCCCAATCATGGGAAATGTGCTCTCCTGAAACATAAACTAAGAACACATTGGTGCAGCTAAACTAACCATGAATTAATACAATAAATGGATTTTTAGGAAGAAAGAGGAAACACAAAAAGTAAAATTACTAGGCTGCCTAACATTTTTACAAATTTATTTGTCTGGAAATAACACAACACAATTTGCAGGAGCGATAACTTGCACATGGCACAGTACAGCAAAATTTGTACATGCCTGCCTATATAACGCAATCATCTTGAGTAAAGTTGTTTTATTCATCAGATGGCCAAGTTATGAAGTTTTCGAGAGAACCCCAGCAGCAAAGAGAAGATTCCTTCTTGAGAACTGTTCCAGAACAAGAATATAAACTTCAATACTTTGGAACAACTTTCTGCAAATAATACCAAAAAGTGAAAAAATTGAGTCATTCAGCATATTTACCTGCAAAGAGTAGACTGGAGTGGATTTGGTAGGTAGAGTCTTCAATGATCTGAGCCTGTTTGTATTTCCACTTTTGCTGACCAAAAACATAATTATTTTTCGTAAATCTCCCCAACAGTTAAAAAAAAATTACAGAGATAGGGCTATGTAACTTTCATTTCAGAAACTTACTTTTCTTCTAGTTTTAGCATCTTTGTGCTTGTTGTCACATCCCATAACTTCACGGTGCAATCAGCAGAACCAGATGCAAGAAGTGCACCTTCGCAACTGAAGCAGAAAACAGGAATTCAAGACGAGAAATTTATCAATTGATTCAACCAAAAAGGGCCAATCTTACAATATTTCCAATGATTTGAAGTATTTTATGGGAAATTTTATCGATATCAAGAAACGAATCCAACCTGAAAGCAAGTGTCCATACACAGGAAGTATGACCCAGCAAAGGAGTAACACAACGACCAGTCGAGAGATCCCACATCATTATTGTGCCATCTTCATCACCAGAAGCCATGTACCGACCATCAGGTGACATTGCCAGGGATAAGATCATACTCCTATGACCAATAAAAATTCTAACACACTCCCCACTCTGTACATCCCACAAACGAACAGTTTTGTCACTAGATCCGGTTGCAATGTAGTTGCAGTTTGCATGCCATTCCACACACTGAAAGATGAAATCTAACCTTATATAATCACTCCATAATATCTAAGTAATATGTGATCTAATAAAAAATACAAAGAACATACTTTTACAATCAAACAAAAACAAACAACAGAAATATCAGAAGTGACATGATTATTACTTGGTTCTTGAAACCCCATGTCCCTTTGTCCCACCACAACTCCACCTCGTGCCCTCAATAACCCTCACAATACATAAATTACTCACTTCTATCTCCGACCACCTATGATTGTTCACCAATGTCATGGAAAAACGACACCCTCCTCATGTTCCAAATACTGGTACAAACCCTCATGAATGGGTTAACCAATGGCAGCTCTAGTGGAGCCAATTTTCTTTTTCTTTTTTTTTTGCAAGTAAAAAAGATTTTATAAAATTCACAACTTTAAATCATAAAAGATTTCTGTTGTAAAGCTATACACCTATAACAGATGCCTCACTACAACTGCAGTATGGCACTGGAAGTGTATAACCCTAGCAATAGGACAACCCGTATCGAAAAGAACATGAGAAAGTTTACTAGATTAAGTCTACTAAAATGTATTCTTTAGAATTCAAATATAATTGTTGGAGACAACATTTCGTATTATTACTTTAAACAGCACATTCTGGTCAAAGTATATTTAAATAAAATACCACAATACTGCAAGTGCAATAAATTAGGATCAGAATACCAGGTTAAAATGAATTATACCAAAATTCTCTATCAAAGAAGCAACGTAAATGATTGGTGTCAGAATTTTTCACTGACCAGTTGTGATCAGTCTAATCCATGTAAGACTTGGGACTTTCATACGGAGGATGTTAAATAGTCTGGTCGGGCATAGAACCATCTTTAGTTCATATATTTCACAAATGGTCACGAAATATATATGGAGCATTGGAATTGCATGATTAATGCATACGATGATGTTTCTTAAATAGGAAGGCCAGAGGAAATCCAACCTTCTGATGAAAAGACATAATGACCTTTGGAGACAAACAATAACTTTGTATGTAATAGATTGGAGAGGCGAGATGCATATTCTTTGCGCCATCGCAGTTTGGCTTCCATATAAACAATTGGGTAAGTTCATCATGAGCCACCCTAACATTTCACTAATGGCACAACGACTCCTTGACAATTGTAAGTAATGACACACAATCAGCTTCTGCTTAATAAACATCACTGAAGGCAGTGAAAAATGCTTGTCAGCCAAAAGTTCTAATAATTCCAGGAATGCCTATCTAGTGCAGGACTCTAGTACTTGTAAGACAATTTTGCACTCAAACTATCATATGAAAAGATAATTTTGCCTCTCCAAATTACTTGAATAATAGAACAATTTATTCAATTAATACTTCAAGATTAAATCAAAATAGGCATATTAAATAAGTTAAAGTTCTTTGTAAATCGGAACAAAATCTAATCCATTTCATTAAATAAATTAATCATATCATCAAATTAAGAACAAATAGAAGCAAATTTGATAATTAAAAAACTAATTACATTAATTAACTGATTTAAGACCCAATCAGACCATTTTCATTAATTACAGCAACTAAATCTAAGAAATTCCATCAATTAAGCTAAATTTGTCCTATATTCGAATTCCATATAATCAATTACATTAATTAAGCTAATTCTATTCCCAAATTAAGACCAAATCTTATCAATTTCATCAATTAAACCAACTATTGGTTGAAAAGGTCTGCAATGAAAATACAAACTGATGTTACGTTATGTTACATAGGATGTAACCCTTAAGGGTATTTTTAGTACCTTTGAGGTTATATATATATTCGGATGTAGCTATGTACCCTAACCCACTACTCTCTTTCACATATTTTCTCATTCTCTCTCTTCCTCTTTTCTAGAAACCCTAACGGTATCATAATCTAACTTAGCATTAAAGCATGATCACAGGCTTGCTTATCATCAATCTGAGCTATTGCAGTGGATGGGTATTTGACATGGGAGACAAAGAAGTCTAATGAGTCACCCCTTTAAAGTCGTAGACATCTGAAAAAGTTTTGGTAATGTCTTTGTTGGTCAACGCAACCCTCTATCAGTCGTGGTTTTTCATTACTTAATACTCCACATAAAATTTAAACTACAACGTCTCGTACATATTCTCAACGGGACAATGATACTAAGGCTTATGATCTTTGAAAAAAAGTTAATCAGTAAAATAGGACTCTTACAGTTTATTATACAAAGTTGACTACCACATGACTGGAACTTGAATACTACCAGAGTTTCCATGCAGGTTGTACGAAGAATACTGTGAAATTTCACCAAATGGTGGAGAATGAACGTACATGTCTTTCATTGAGTATGATCAGATTTAGGTTCAAATTTTGGATCATAGACCATTCTCCACTTTAGGGGTGTTCAAATTTTCGATTGACCGCAATTTCCTACCTTACCCGACCCTATTGAACGGCTAGCCGCAAAAATCGGGTAAGTAAGCAGAAGAGTTTTTGGTCTTTCGATTAAATCGGGTAGGAATGCAGAATACCCATCAATTTCTACATTCCTACCCTACCCTACCGGCAAAAAATATATTTAACTTTTTCATATATTTTTTTAGTAATTATAAGAGTATTTGCATAGTATAATTTATATTATAACATTGTTATTGTTGTGGATGTTTGAGTTGCTAAAATATGAACTTATTTTTTTGTAGGTTATATGATTTATTGTGAAGTTGTGATCTATTGGAGTAGTTATGATTTTAATGTGTTTTATATGATTTAACTTAAATAATTGTTATTGTATTTGTGTAACAATTATGATGGATTGATATTCATACTTTATTGTGTTTTATTGTAATTGTTCTTGTAGTTATTTTATGTTTTAGTGTTATTGATTTATTGTGTTGTTAAATTGGTGCATGGTATTTAATTTAATTGTTAAAATGATTCAAAAATTAATAGCTACAAAAGTGTTTAGCCGACTTCCTACCCGATTAATCGGGTAAAAAGTCGGGTAGGAATACCACACCTGATCGGGTAGAGTAGGTTAAGAAAAAAAATTTCCGCAAAATATCGGGTATGAAGACAGAAGACTATATTTCCTACTCGTAGGGTAGGGTGAACACCCTTACTCCACTTTACAAGAAGCCTATGCCCAAGTATGGCTAGAGAAGAACAAAATGATTGTTATGGTTCATGCACCTATTCAGGAGCAATCTGAGTTGGCTATTATTCCTCTATGGGACTTGAGTTCATCCCAATTCAAGTCTCCTGAGTCGAGTGGCACTACTATCAAAAATAATTTAAAGTGTGATTATTGTATGAAGACAATACATACCAAAGAGTTTTGTCGGAAGTTAACTGAACGTCCTACACGTGAACAAGGTGGTGGCCAAGGTGGTAATGTGTGATCTCATGCACATATGACTAAATCTTTAGAGACTCCACTTAGTCTAGTGGCACCACACTATCTACATTTTCTCAGGATGAGATGCACTATTTGGCATACGATAGCGCATCTTGATGTTTCCTCTACCACAGCTCCTAATCATACATTTTTCTCCAACTTTACTCATACAAGTATATTTAATGTGTTTACTACATCATCCTCATCTACTCCTTAAATAATAGACTCTGGAGTCACTGACCACATGACAGGTTCTTCTAATTTTTTTCTTCATACTCTACATGTTCAGATAGGGATAAAATCAATGTGACGGATGGACCCTTATCCTCAATTAATTATTCTATCCTCTGTTTTTCATGTTCCCGATTTCTCCACTAACTTCTTGTTTGTTAGCAATATTACTAAATTCTTGAATTGTTCAATAACCTTTTTTCCTACTCATTGTATCCCTCAGAAACTAGAGTTAAGAGAAAACAATTCGCAGTGGTTGAACATATGATGATCTGTATATCCTGGATGATGAAGCTTCCCTTCAATCTATTTGTCAGGAACTCCAGGCAGATGGTGTTTCGGTACTTCAGATCTTACAGCAGTGACACAAATGTTTGGAACATCCCTTATTTGGTATTTTAGAACATATTTTTCCTAGTCTAGTAAAGCATTGTAGTAGACAATTTTTGTTTGTGATGCTTGTGAATTTGTTATGCACAAACGCTCTTATTATCTTATTACCAAATAATAAAAGCTCTAATCTGTTTGTTATCATTCATTCTGATGTGTAGGAACCTTCTTGTGTAGCATCTCTCCTAGGTTATCGTTGGTTTCACTTTTATTGATTGTTATTCTTGTCTTACTTGGGTTTACATACTACGCACTAAAAGTGAAATTTTTTCTTACTTCTGCTATTTTCATAAAATGATTGGTACCTAGTTTGATGCTAAAATTAAAATCCTTCACAGTGACAATGGAACTGAGAACATTATGGAGAATTTCGTTCTTACCTCAATGAAAATGGTATCCTTTATCAAACTACTTGTGTGATTATCCCATAACAAAATGGTGATGCTGAGTAAAAAAATCACCATTTTCTTGGGGTTACTCATTCCCTGATGTTTAATATGAATGTCCCCCTCATTTTGAGAAAAAGTAGTTCTTACCACTGCTTATCTTATTAATCATCTACCTTCTAGTGTCCTATAGTTTAAGTCTCTTATTAAGTGTCTTTCTGAGATTTTACTGATTCTTTTTGTTTCTTCTCTTCTTCCTAAAGTTTTTTGATGTGTCTGTTTTGTACATGACTATAGAGCATCTAGAGGAAAACTTAATCATAAAGCTCTACAGTGTGTTTTTGTTAGTTATTCTCACTTAAAAGGGGTAAAAGTGCTACAATTCTCCAGAAGATGTATGTTAGCATGGATGTTACCTTTTGTGAGTTTGAGTCCTTTTTTTCTCTCCTCTCCAACCATCTCTTCAAGGGGAGAACACTACTATTGAGAAAAAGATGACGTCTCAAGAGCCCTTTCTTCAATTGCTTTTCCAGTGGGGATACTAATAATGGGGAGCAACAGATTGTTGGTACCAATGA